>CM012448.1:534560-839560 GCA_003999625.1 Oryzias javanicus
ATCATCATCATCTGGACAAAAACAAGCAGTAAGAGGTGAACTTCTCTCTGAACTGTGCTTTATTTAACTATTGTGACTATCAGCATTTGTATCACTTTCCTTTTGTAAAAGAAAAGCAGATATTGTCTATTAGTCAAATTCCTCCAATAATGTTAGATTTATTTTTGGTATGTTTCTTTTAATGAGTTATTCTCTTTTTGCGCACTGAAGGGTGCATTCTTCCATGTCACCACAAGGGGGAGTTTCAGTTTATGAGCAGGTCAGAAGAGCCGATCCTGCCATAAAATTAAACACTGAAACCGAAGTTGATTGTGTTTATGTTCAAGCTGCTCACTAAAGGTTTAACTGCAGACAAAGACAAAAAAACATCCACATTTATCCCGGTCTTGCTTTCAAATGTGCAACACTTTGCTGCCGAAGTTGAGTTCTGTGTCGGCTTCCAGCTCTGTGCTGTGTTGCCATGCTACCGTTACAACAAGCGGAACAAATAGTCAGTTTTTCCTGAAAAAGCTATCTAGACTGAAGGAATAACCAGAAAAAAGTACTAAATATTGATTGAATATTTATTTCTTTGGTAACTGACCATGGTATAAGTGAGATAACACCGTCCGTGTCATGCGTTCATTTCTCATAACGCACACTTCGTCAGGTATTATCCATTACTTAATTTAGACAATTATTGTTAAACATTTTAAACAGTTATTTGTGATTCCCTCCATTTGATCAGGACAAAGAAACCTACATCAGCTTTCTACTCACCTCAATTCAACTGTTAAACATTTAAGTCAGTAACAATGTTTTTTCTTCATTTATTGTATTTTTAGGGTATTTTTAAACTTTTAATATAGTTGTTTCAGCAGGTCTGAGTATTATTTTATTGAGTATATGTGTTGTATTGATTTTACTGGTGATTATTCGTCTCTATCAGTAAAAGAAGTTCCTACAGAAGAAAAGAAATCATTTTGATTGATTTTGAACTGAAGAGGCAGAAATCTGGTCGATTTACGACTTTCCTTGTTTACTCTTTGTAACTTATAGAAGCTGAAAAAACTTTGAATAAAAATGTGCTTTACTGTCTCTGTTTACATCTTTCCAGTTGTTTTTTCGATCTTACAGGCTTCATCATAGTCTTATTTAAAGGCCCAAAAGTAACAATTAATGACCACAGATTGAATTAGAACTTTTATGTTCTAGAGGTTTCTGCTGATTGACTCTTTAAATCCTCACAACTGTTCATATTTTCTGATATAGATATGAACAAGGTGTGAATCCTGTTTGCTGAAGGAGTTTAGTGAATAAATGAATAAATAAGCGACTCCAACGCAGCGAGTGCGGTGAGGAACATGAATTTATACTGGAAATGAACCGCTCCGAAGAGCACGGATTCTGAGACGTTCACCGCGCAGACAGAGAGGTTCTGTGTCGGTACCGATCTGTGGCAGAGTTATGAGGCAGTAAGAAAACTATTTACAAGTCCCACAAGTCAAGCAGCTCTGCTAAAAGTCCAGAAGTTAATAGTTGAATAATCAAAATAAATAATCATAAATCAGTCGACTATTAAAATAATGCTTTGTGGCAGGCACTAGTTACATATCAGAGCAAAGTTGGTATGAAAAGCTGCTTTTTCTCCACGCTAAAACCCCGTCATTCATGTTAATCGTATAAAAGAGTTCCACCAGTCTGTGTTATTTAGGAGTCACCAAAGGTCTGCGCCCCGTCTTGTTGGTCCAGATGACCCCACTTTTATGTCAACATGTCTAGAATAGCACAAAAGTTAACAGCTTTCATTACGTTTTCATAAAGAATATTGTGTTCTGCTGCTTCTTGAAAATAACATCTTGTAACATTACATTCAGATGTTATTTATAAAGTACTTTTCATATATAAAATACATTTCAAAGCGCTGCCACAACTGGTTGATCCCTGAACGTCTTTCTGACTTTAACAAGGAGCTCAACTTCCTAAATCAGAATGTCTAAACTATCACTTGGATCCTCTCAAGACCAGAAATGACAACTGGTAGCATATATACAGACTGTCCTGAAAACAGTCGATGACCGAGTTCACACAAAGAACTGGACCTGAAGCTCACACATGATGCCCCTCCCACTGACCTGCTGGAAATAGGCGGTGAAGCGGTGCATGTACTGGTCATAGGGCAGCATGGCGAGGCTCTCCGCCTGGAAGAAGTTCATGTACCAGACACCGAGAAGAGCCAGAAGAACCGGGACATTCTGGTCCAGAGGGGCACTGCAGAAGTGGTTCTCCTACAGACCAGAGGAGCAGACGTGGATGTTTACGCTCCTCCATCTAAGCTGATGTCACATGGATCAGGGATCACCTATGAGCAGAGAGATGGACAAACCATGGCCGACCACAGAAAGTACTGAGAGAGTACCACTATTTTTGTTTGACGTGAGTTAAAAAGCGTTGAAGAAGATCTGGCTTAATGATCACAGACAGAGAGCAGAATGTTTACGCTCCTCCATCTAAGATGGTTTATTGAGTTCAAGGAAGAGTTTTTTTTTGTCCATTAATGCTTGATGTACCTGTGAAAGATTTTTTGATTCCAAAAGGAATCAATTTTCATGTCAGAATCTTCATGTTCTGAATAAAATTCAACAAGTAAACTGAACTTGTCTTTACTTCAAAAATGGTCTTGTGGTACAGAGAAACATGCAGACATAGATGCATTGATCATCGTTTCATAATTGAATCGTGACGTGCCTCAAGATTCTCATTTCTAGTATCTCATGAGAAATTCCACTGTTGGTGTGGAATTAACCTGCCCTTACTTCCCGTCATCCATGTGTTACATGTTCTTCTACATGCATTTTTCCCATCTGCTTCTGAATTCACAACAATTTGAATAAAGAAAAAACTCAGAAGTGAAATTCTAAACTTTCATTTTCTTGATACATGTCCTCCATCATCAGAAAAATGTAACAGGAAGATGTAAAAACAGCTTTTTTCATTAGGGTGGCTCTTAGAAAAACACACCACCAACTCTTTCATATCAACTCATGAACACAAGTGTCATCATCTGAGCTCTACTCACATCACCAGCTGTCTGCAGGAACCAGTCCTTGGCTGACTCAGCGTTGGTGATGGTCTAAAACCAGTCCAAAAACAGTCTGATAAATAAAACTACAAACACTGGAGCTTTGGAATTGAGGTTCTGAAGAGTTTGGATATCTCTGAGAATTAATTATGAAATCGAATTCAGAGATTCAGAGGCAGCAGATGTTGATTTATTTTAACTCATTTTATTCTAAACATAAAACATTTTGTAAGCCTCTGATTCAATTATTTTATTTCCTTCAAATCAGTTGCGTCGCTAGGCCTATTTTTAGCCCCCCTTAACCCCCCCCCCCCATAAATAATAATTTAGGGATTTTTATATTTTATTTTCTTTAACGAAAAATCGCAGACAGTTCAACAAAAGACAGAAATATTTATTTAATAAGCTAATAAATCTTCAATATAATCTATTATGATCCATGAACAATTCTAAATTATTTTATGAGTTTAAATAATCGATTATCAAAAAATTATTACAGTTTAACCTTTAACACCTAAAGACGTCGGCTGTGACGTTTAAACACAAATTCTTTAACTTACTGTAACTTTTCAATCGTTAACACAACAGTTCCAGTAATTCTGCAGGAATTACGTTGATCGTGTTAACGGTTGATAAATTACAGTAAATCAAAGAACAAACACTGGAGCTCCGGTGTTTAAGGTTAAATAAACTAATCAGTGAAACTAAACACTGAGCATTTTACACTCTGAGATTTTGAAGAGCACACAAACATGACTGACCTTCAAATCAAATCTAGATAAAAATATTTTGTGATTGAGCAGAACATCGCCCCATGTGTGCTGTGGGACACTGGTTAAAAAACTCTGGCTAAGGTACCTCTGCCCTCCTGATGAGCTGCTGGACGGCAGCTTTCTGCTGTCCTCTCCATGCTCTGAGTCCAGACGCCTGTAGGGCTCAGCCAAAGGAGAAGGTCTGGATCCAGGGTTTATGGGATGTTTGTTGATGGCGTTCAGGTAAACAGAAGCTTCCTCCTCACTCAACCACCAGAGAGGAAAGCAGTCCCTGTGGAGAGCAGATAGTCCATGCTGCTCTGTTTTGAACAGATTTCATTTGGACTTTGAAATCAACGAAGATGAGCTTACCTGCCACAGCAAAGTGGCAGTTGTCATGCAACCTCTTCCAGACGGGTAGGATGCCTTCCAAGTCCACATAGTGGTCAGACATCTGAGATGTTAGTCTGCTGCAGAAATGAAAACATGAATCCAAAAAATGAAATAAAGTTGAAAAAAAATGTTTTCCAGATAAATATCTTAACTCATGCCATGAGTACACGTATCTTTAAATTGAGTGGGAATCTGTTTTTCTTCATTGCTTGATCAAAAAATACACAAAAAAATTTTGATGTAATCTATTCATCAATTAAAAAAGACTAATATTCTTACACAACAGAATAATTCTGTATCCATTGGACTAATCTGGATTATAATAATCTAGATTGTTTAGTAGAACTTGAAAAATTCATTATTTAGCTCAGTTTGATGTGTTTTCTCTCGCTTCTTGAGACAGTTTTGACAGTTGACTTTTAGGAAAAAGCACAATTGAAAGATCAACTGACAGCCTTGATTGTTTGCCTCTAATACCTTCAATTTTAGAAGAAAAGATTACCTCATTAAATTGTAGTTGTACACTTTGGTAAGAAATACAACACAAACCCACTCTTCTCAATGATGAACTGGCAGCGTTTGAAGTCTCCATCAGGTAAATCCCAGCTCAATGACATGCACAATGCCATGGTGCTCCGTCTATCTGAATCCAAAATGTCAAGAGATCGACTGTTTCGTTTCATTTCTGTAAAATAAAATCTAAATTGGGTTAGAAAGCAGCAAAAACACACTTGAATAAGACCATAGGATTGATAACAGCTATGATTACACATTTCCAGGTAAACTTTTGGTTTCAGAAGAGAACAAGTTTGGATATCTGGCTGTAAAAAGCAGAGCAAACATCATCTAATCTGAGGGGTTCATTCTCCGTAGCACCAAAGGAGGCTCTTTATAGACCATAGAAAAAACAGAAGAATTCAATTTGAACTAATAATGTCAGACAAAGGGAGATCTGAACGTCCACTACATTTATTCTCCTCAAATTAAAAGCCTCCATAAAGGGTTCATGTTTATTGTTGTAAAACTATTTTCACCCAATACAACTTTTCCAGCAATATCCGAAATGTTTATATATTACATAGATGTTTTTTTTAATGTAGGATATATCAAACATTAATGTTCTCTCATAACTAGTGATTCAAACTGAACAAGAGGAACTTCTTAAAAAAAAAAAAAGATAAAAATTAACAAAATAACTCAAAAATAACATAAAAAATTGTCTTTAAGGAAAATTAAAAAAAAAAAAAAGAATACTTGTTTTGACTGATTCAATCCCATTAATCATTTTAGACGCTTCAATGAAAGGATTTTTGAATTACAACCATTTGAGTTCTAAAAAAGTTTTAATAAGTAGACTTCGTCTAATTTTTGTCTTGGATTAATGTCTGGAAAAAGTCAACAAAGCCTTTATAAAACGCTGCTCCCACGAACCTTTTCATCCTCCTCCGCACGTTAACTTCTTTAACTTGAATGTTCTTCTAGTGTTCTTCCATTAAAATCAAGTTTGATCTCGAAAAGAACAGAATTACAAACACCAAAAAAACGGAGAAAATGTATCTGGCTAGCAAAACGAGCTAACAGGAAATGACGCGTTTAGCATCAAATCTACTCGATACTTCATGTGACGTTTTTTCACTTTCTCTGCGCCTGCATTTATTTTAAAATGAAATAAATAAATAAATAAATAAATAAATAAATAAATAAATAAATAAATAAATAAATAAATAAATAAATAAATAAATAAACAGAAAAATAAATAAATAAATAAATTTAAAAAAATTATTTTAAAATGACGTTGGGAAATCCCCTCGCACGTACAAACACGGGTCACGTGGTCTTTGGTGACGTCATCACTTTTCCTATAAAAGGGGGCGAGATTCTCTGCTGCCGCCATCTCTGTTCGGTTACGACAGTGATAGGACTTGCCTTGCAAAGAGCCCCTTTGTAAAAGCATTCTCATCGTGTTCGCTTTCCGAGTCTTTACTCTACTCACATCCCGCAGCTAAAAACAACGTTTTTGTTTCACCATTAACGGAATTTTTAGCTGTATTTGATCATCTTTTTACCCACTGAAATGTCCCACTACAAGCTGAGGAGTCCAATCTCAGTTCCACCTCCAGTCATGGGGGACCTACTCCCTAGACAGGAGACGGACATTCTCAGGGGGAAACTCCAATTTGAAGAAAAACTTTGAAAGTCTTCAGCTTGAAAACCTGCAGCTGAAGAAAGCAATGGAAGCCGTTGAAGGCTTGGTTCTTCAAATTGAAGCTCTGAAGAAAAAGAACCAGGAACAACAGGAGCAAATCCTGGATTCCCAAGAGAAACATTCCTCCATGGAGCAGGAAAACCTCAACATGTCCTGGGAACTCGAGCGTCTTGAAGAAGAAAACTACGAGCTCAAGACAAAAGTTGAGGATCTTGAGGAAATAATTAGAAGTGAGGAACCACTCCAAGTAGCTGCAAGACAAATCGAACAATATCAGCAGTTCATGAGTGTGAAACTGGAAACCTGTGAAAGAAATGAAATCCGTCTGAAAAAACTCACCAAGGAATTAAAGGAATTAAAAGAAAAAAGCTGTGAGTGAATTGAAAAGAGCCAAACTAGAAAAGAATGGAACATTCAAGGATCTCCAAAACAGCTATGAGATCAGTCAGAAAGCAAACAACTATCTCCATCAGTACAACAAGAACCTGCTTGCAAAAAATGGAGATCTCAAACGTCAAATCAGTGTCCTGGAGGAGAAACTGGACGCCTGTTCCCAGCAGGAGGCAACCATCAAGGAGTTGAGAGAGCAACTTGCAGAACAGGCTGGAGAGAAAAAGGCACTGGAAGATTACATCCAAATTAAAGCTGAAGAAGCAGAAAAGAGCAACATAGATGTAAAAGTCATGCAAACGGTCTCTGTTCAAACGGATTCTCTTCAAACGGTCTCTGTTCAAACGGATTCTGTTCAAACGGATTCTGTTCAAACGGTCTCTGTTCAAACGGATTCTCTTCAAACGGTCTCTGTTCAAACGGATTCTGTTCAAACGGATTCTGTTCAAACGGTCTCTGTTCAAACGGATTCTGTTCAAACGGACTCTGTTCAAATGGACTCAGTTCAAGTGGACTCAGTTCAAATGGACTCAGTTCAAGTGGACTCAGTTCAAATTGACTCAGTTCAAGTGGACTCGGTTCCAACAGACTCCGTTCACCAGGATAGGATCACAGAAGAAGAAAATAACGACAAAGAAGAAGACGTGAAACCAAAGAAAGACAAAAAACACAAAAAATCTGTCTTTATTAAACTTTGTCGTAGAATATTTCACAGGAGAAAGTAAAGGAAGATATTATGAAGAGTTCTCAATCAAAGAGATAAAAAAATGGTGTAAATATGGACATATTATAAAAGTATATATGTGTCCATATGAATGTGAAATGGTTCAAACTGTAAAACCATAGGTATGTAAATACCTCATAGTATGAAAATGCAAATATTTGTTTTTTTAAAAACCAATATTTAAAAATCTTTATACGTAATTGTATTAAAAAAAAAAAAAGGAAAAATCATTAAATGGGGCGGACGTGGTGCAGCAGTAGGGCGATCAACTCCTGATCGGAGGATTGCGGGTTTGATTCCCGCCTTACCCGCCCATGTGTTGAAGTGTCCCTTGACAAGACACTGAACCCCAAAAAAAGAACTGTAAAACCATTGGTATGTAAATACCTCATAGTATAAAATGCAAATATTTTTTTAAAAACAAATAGGAGGTATCAAAGAGATAAAAAAAATGGTGTAAATATGGACATATTATAAAAGTACATGTGTCCATATGAATGTGAAATGGTTCAAACTGTAAAACCATAGGTATGTAAATACCTCATAGTATGAAAATGCAAATATTTGTTTTTAAAAACAAATATTTAAAAATCTTTATACGTAATTGTATTAAAAAAAAAAAAAGCAAAAATCATTAAATGGGCGGATGTGGTGCAGCGGTAGGGCGATCAACTCCTGATCGGAGGATTGCGGGTTGATTCCCGCCTTACCCGCCATGTGTTGAAGTGTCCCTTGACAAGACACTGAACCCAAAAAAGAACTGTAAAACCATTGGTATGTAAATACCTCATAGTATAAAAATGCAAATATTGTTTTTTTAAAAATAGGAGGTATCAAAGAGATAAAAAAATGGTGTAAATATGGACATATTATAAAAGTACATGTGTCCATATGAATGTGAAATGGTTCAAACTGTAAAACCATAGGTATGTAAATACCTCATACTATGAAAATGCAAATATTTGTTTTTTTAAAAAACAAATATTTAAAAATCTTTATACGTAATTGTATTAAAAAAAAAAAAAAAGCAAAAATCATTAAATGGGGCGGATGTGGTGCAGCGGTAGGGCGATCAACTCCTGATCGGAGGATTGCGGGTTGATTCCCGCCTTACCCCCCATGTGTTGAAGTGTCCCTTGAAAGACACTGAACCCCAAAAAAGAACTGTAAAACCATTGGTATGTAAATACCTCATAGTATAAAAAATGCAAATATTTGTTTTTTTAAAAAAAATAGGAGGTATCAAAGAGATAAAAAAATGGTGTAAATATGGACATATTATAAAAGTACATGTGTCCATATGAATGTGAAATGGTTAAACTGTAAAACCATAGGTATGTAAAATCCTCATACTATGAAAATGCAAATATTTGTTTTTTTAAAACAAATATTTAAAAATCTTTATACGTAATTGTATTAAAAAAAAAAAAAAAAGCAAAAAATCATTAAATGGGGCGGACGTGGTGCAGCGGTAGGGGCGATCAACTCCTGATCGGAGGATTGCGGGTTGATTCCCGCCTTACCCGCCATGTGTTGAAGTGTCCCTTGACAAGACACTGAACCCAAAAAGAACTGTAAAACCATTGGTATGTAAATACCTCATAGTATAAAAATGCAAATATTTGTTTTTTAAAAACAAATAGGAGGTATCAAAGAGATAAAAAAATGGTGTAAATATGGACATATTATAAAAGTACATGTGTCCATATGAATGTGAAATGGTTCAAACTGTAAAACCATAGGTATGTAAATACCTCATACTATGAAAATGCAAATATTTGTTTTTTTAAAAACAAATATTTAAAAATCTTTATACGTAATTGTATTAAAAAAAAAAAAAAAGCAAAAATCATTAAATGGGGCGGACGTGGTGCAGCGGTAGGGCGATCAACTCCTGATCGGAGGATTGCGGGTTGATTCCCGCCTTACCCGCCCATGTGTTGAAGTGTCCCTTGACAAGACACTGAACCCCAAAAAAGAACTGTAAAACCATTGGTATGTAAATACCTCATAGTTTAAAAATGTAAATATTCGTTTTTTTAAAAACAAATAGGAGGTATCAAAGAGATAAAAAAATGGTGTAAATATGGACATATTATAAAAGTACATGTGTCCATATGAATGTGAAATGGTTCAAACTGTAAAACCATAGGTATGTAAATACCTCATACTATGAAAATGCAAATATTTGTTTTTTTAAAAACAA
Source organism: Oryzias javanicus (assembly GCA_003999625.1). Taxonomy (NCBI): domain Eukaryota; kingdom Metazoa; phylum Chordata; class Actinopteri; order Beloniformes; family Adrianichthyidae; genus Oryzias; species Oryzias javanicus. The sequence goes on from CM012448.1 coordinate 544,293, forward strand.
ATATTTAAAAATCTTTATACGTAATTGTATTAAAAAAAAAAAAGCAAAAATCATTAAATGGGCGGATGTGGTGCAGCGGTAGGGCGATCAACTCCTGATCGGAGGATTGCGGGTTGATTCCCGCCTTACCCGCCCATGTGTTGAAGTGTCCCTTGACAAGACACTGAACCCCAAAAAGAACTGTAAAACCATTGGTATGTAAATACCTCATAGTATAAAAATGCAAATATTTGTTTTTTTAAAAACAAATAGGAGGTATCAAAGAGATAAAAAAAGGTGTAAATATGGACATATTATAAAAGTACATGTGTCCATATGAATGCGAAATGGTTCAAACTGTAAACCATAGGTATGTAAATACCTCATACTATGAAAATGCAAATATTTGTTTTTTTAAAAACAAATATTTAAAAATCTTTATACGTAATTGTATTAAAAAAAAAAAAAAGCAAAAATCATTAAATGGGGCGGACGTGGTGCAGTGGTAGGGCGATCAACTCCTGATCGGAGGATTGCGGGTTGATTCCCGCCTTACCCGCCCATGTGTTGAAGTGTCCCTTGACAAGACACTGAACCCCAAAAAAGAACTGTAAAACCATTGGTATGTAAATACCTCATAGTATAAAAATGCAAATATTTGTTTTTTTAAAAAACAAATAGGAGGTATCAAAGAGATAAAAAATTGTGTAAATATGGACATATTATAAAAGTATATGTGTCCATATGAATGTGAAATGGTTCAAACTGTAAAACCATAGGTATGTAAATACCTCATACTATGAAAATGCAAATATTTGTTTTTTTAAAAACAAATATTTAAAAATCTTTATACGTAATTGTATTAAAAAAAAAAAAAGCAAAAATCATTAAATGGGGCGGACGTGGTGCAGCAGTAGGGCGATAGACTCCTGATCGGAGGATTGCGGGTTTGATTTCCGCCTTACCCGCCCATGTGTTGAAGTGTCCCTTGACAAGACACTGAACCCCAAAAAAGAACTGTAAAACCATTGGTATGTAAATACCTCATGGTATAAAAATGCAAATATTTGTTTTTTTAAAAACAAATAGGAGGTATCAAAGAGAAAAAAAATGGTGTAAATATGGACATATTATAAAAGTATATGTGTCCATATGAATGTGAAATGGTTCAAACTGTAAAACCATAGGTATGTAAATACCTCATACTATGAAAATGCAAATATTTGTTTTTTTAAAAACAAACATTTAAAAATCTTTATACGTAATTGTATTAAAAAAAAAAAAAAGCAAAAATCATTAAATGGGGCGGACGTGGTGCAGCAGTAGGGCGATCAACTCCTGATCGGAGGATTGCGGGTTTGATTCCCGCCTTACCCGCCCATGTGTTGAAGTGTCCCTTGACAAGACACTGAACCCCAAAAAGAACTTTAGAACCATAGGTATGTAAATACCTCATAGTATCATAGTATAAAAATGCAAATATTTTTTTTATTTAAAACAAATAGGAGGTATCAAAGAGATAAAAAAAATGGTGTAAATATGGACATATTATAAAAGTATATGTGTCCATATGAATGTGAAATGGTTCAAACTGTAAAACCGAAGGTATGTAAATACCTCATACTATGAAAATGCAAATATTTGTTTTTTTTAAAAAAAAATATTTAAAAATCTTTATACGTAATTGTATTAAAAAAAAAAAAAGCAAAAATCATTAAAGTATCACCACTGTGAACAAAAGTGAAAGTACTTTAGAACAGGAGTGGTTTAAAAGCATCAAATAGCATTTTTCAAGAAAACTCAAACTTTGATCACTAATTTCCCCTCAAACTTTGATCATGAGAGGAAATTAGTCCTCCATTTACTGCTACATAGGAGTTATCAATACTCCAATGTATGTATTTTTAAGATGTACCTTTCTACCTGACATAAACTGACTTCAAATGTGTTGAATCCAACAGACTCACAATTATTAAACCGTTTCACAGATTCTTTTTCATTTTGCTGTATAAAAAAGTAACAAGACATTCATACAAATTTGTACATATATAGGAGATTTTAAGGTTTATTAAACTCCTCCTAAAGCAGAACAGGTTTGTGTACATTTATGAATCAATGCACTGACAAAAGTAAGATTTATTTTTTTTTGTTTCTTCATCATTCAAAACATATTTTTCATACACCAAACAATAAATGTTTATCTTATGCTTAAAAATCTATTTTTTTCAGCTTTAAAATGAGCTGCTTCTGTCTGTTGATGCTTCAAATGTTATGGAGGAAAAAAGCAAGTTATATTATTTTATTAAAGGGCCAAATTAAGGTTTAAAAACACATAATAAAGTCACGCTTTAAAGTTTGAAGGTAAACATTTTCCTTAAAAAGCTTTAGCACGCTTATCGAGCCGCTTTTCTCCTTCAGAATCTGCTGTAATTATTGTGCTAACAGTTGAAAAGTCACAGTAAATCAAAGACCATAAACACTGGAGCTTTGGTGTTCAAAGGTTAAAGAATTATAAAAAACAAGCTCAATTGACCACTGACAACACTGTATTAAGAAAGCAAATTGCATCTTTCATAGCAGCAAATGACACTTCTTTTCTTTCAGCCAGAAGCACCAAACACAGCATGAAAAATAATGTTTGTGAAAAGCCTCATGAATCCACATGGATGAGCTGATGGTTCTGGTTCTCTGTTTTTGTCACAGATCAAAGTCTTCAGCAAACACAAACGTTCCAGAGTGACGGGACTCCTTCAGCCTCCTGGATCCTCATGGGGTGATGCTGCTCTAAAGGTCAGGAATCAGGTAGCCGCCTGGGGCCGGCAGCGTCTTTGGGGGTGTTGATGGTGTGGAGTTGGGTGTCAGGAGGAGGCTGTTGTGGACATCCATGCCATCCACGACGGTGCGGCTGGAGATGCTGCAGAGAGGAAGCCATCAGTTCTGGAAAAGTTTTCTTTTATTTATTTTTAGAAAACACAGATTTAAACATTTTTAAGTTAATTATTGAGCATATTTGTTTAAAGAAGCCGTACCATGATTTTCTTGAACCTTTCAGATTAATCTATGTCCATATATATGATCATATATTACCTTTGGAAGCTAAAAGACAAATGATTTATTTATTTATTGTTTTGTTGGAAAAAACACAAAAAACAAAAACACAATAATGCAACCACAAGGGGACACTACTCAGTGCTTTCTTGTGCCGGTCCCAAGTCCGGATAAATGCAGAGGGTTGTGTCAGGAATGGGATCAAGATCAAGACTAAGCCTCACTCTTTTGGCAAAGCCTCCTCAGCACACTAACGGCCTACGAGAGGATGCTGGAGACCACTGACTGGTAAAACATGAGCAGAAGCTTCCAGCACATGTTGAAGCTGGCCAGTCTCCTCAGGAAATACATCCTGCTCTGACCTTTTTTGTACACCCCTATGTGTGAGTGGACCAGTCCAACTTGTTGTTCAGCTGCAGACCTACACTAGGTATTTGTAGATGGAGACAACTTCAACCTCCACTCCATCAATGTAGACAGGCTAAGGTGATGGAGCGACCCAACAAAAGTCCAGTGTGGTGGAAAAATAGTTGGATCCGGTGGAATAAAGAAATGTTGTCAAGCGGTTTTAAGAATGTTTATTAAAACAGAGCAGAGAAAAGTACACGTCTTGCAAGCATGGAGGAGAGGTCTGCAGAGCCCTGCCTGTGATGAAGGACATTCGTATTTTATAGAGCCATACAAACAACTTTAATCAGAAACTTAGGATAGGAACGTAAGCGCCATATCTAATATGGACAAGATGTTCTAATGAAGTCAAAATGTTTATACACTGTGATCAAGGCGTCCTGACAATAAGAAAATAAAGCTTGTGGCCTCACGGCTGTGCACAAAGGTTAGACACATTTAATTGTAAAGATGAAATGTATACGTAAACGTATATTTTCCATCACACTCCACCCCTTTGTTCCTAACAGGAACAACACAAAGGCGAAAATTACGATTAGAAAAAACACAAAATCAAACTCTATGAAACACAAGCCGGTAAAAGCAATGCAAAACACTGGGACCTCATTTCAAAGCAGAACCATGATTAAAAAAAATCAACCAAAAAAAAATCAATCAAAGCCCAATCAAACCAATTAACTCTAAAAATTCAACCAAAGACCAACCAACTCAATAAAATTCAACAAGTCTGTCCCTAAACTAGTCAAATCAATGAGGCCTAATGAATCAATCAATCAATAAAACTAACGAAGCCGAATTAATTAATTAATATTAATTAAAAAAATATTAATAATAACAATAATTAACAACTGTATCACCATTATCATAATCACCAGATGAGGAGAAATGGTCCGGATCAGAATCCAGCTCAAAATCAGACAACGAGGTGGGACGCATCACTGCAGTCAGGGGACTGTAAACGAGCTGGGGAACGCACCTGCTGAAAGCCTTGTTAAAAATATGTCAAAAATATAAATCAGAAGGGCACAACTATAGGGAATGTAGCAATACCCACAGAGGACGACAAGAGAGGAAAACACAGCTAAGGACATAAGAACTAAAGCAACAAGGGCCTGATATTTCCCAAAAATTGACTCCTAAAAATCCCATACAGATGTATTAACGCCTGAATGTTCCTCCAACTTAGAATTGAATGTGCGCAGGCCATCAACAGCTCTGATCAGCTGACCCGTCAGAGAATGAACGTAATTAATGTGGTCAACAGTTTAGATAATAGCGCACCACCACCAAAGGGCAGACTCAAACCCTGCAGTGACCCGATTGACAAGCTTGCACTCATCTGGAACACCTCTGGAACACCTCTGGGAACGCCAATCGCATCAATATAAGTAGGACCTGAGGAAGAATCATCAACAGAGCGCCTAAGGCGGGCAGGACAAGCATCGGGGCGATCCATGGGAGACACAAACGCAACTGTGGCAGGCAGGAGGAGTTGAGGGAACCAACCAGGATGTGACCTGCAGAACTATTAGCAAAACAAGAAAACACACCTATAGCAACATCAACGTCAAAGAGGGGAGGGGACCTCGTCCCAGAAGCTAACGGGAGACAACAAACGGGACATGCAATAGAAACTCAGGGCGGGTGGCGGAGGAGCAATCCTCAAAAGTGGCCAGGGATCCAAGCAAACAACACAACCAGAGTCCGCTGAACTGCCAACCGAACTGCCAACCTGTTCTGCCAAGAGAAGCCAGTTATTTGTAGAACCTGAAATACCTGACATCACCTCGAAGCAATCATCAACTGTCGGCTCCCTGTTACGAACAATACCAGCATGCTATGAAGTAAAATGTGGACCAATAGTCAAAACACCAAACAAAGCAGTTACATCAGACACAGTGGTAATATTGCTACAGATGGAGAAGGAAGTGAAGGGGTCTTTTGTGGCGCCGGACCTATAAACGAACAGAGTCTTGTGGAAACAGGAAGTGTTATTCCAGGACGCAATTCTTGGGGGTTGGACAGGCAGGGGGAAGGTGGAGGTGTTGAACGAGATTGCAAACCTCTGCACCAATGCCTTTGTGGACGCAAGACGGGGGAGAAGAATCAGCGGCTGATGCGGGGGCTCGATTGGAGGCCTGGACGGAGGGGCAGTGGAGGTATCATTCGGAGAAGGGGCAAGGGGAGTTGAGTTGGTCGATGAGGGGGCAGCAGGGGACGGAGACGAAAGGGGTTCGAGTATCCAGAGAATGGGGAACACGATGATGATGGACAGGAAGAAGAGGAGGCAGGTGGGGCCTCTCAGGGGCCAGCCAAACTCTCTGAATGGATGCCAGGGGCGGGGATTCTTCAAGGTGAGGCTGAAGGGTTGGAGCTTGGCACGCTACTGTCGCAGTGGGACGCTATTTCACTCCACACTGTTTCTCCCCGGGGCGATGCAGCCGGACAGGCCAGTCCGCTGTTCAGGAGCTGCAGGTCTGGGGCTCGGTGTTGGTCTGGGGGTGGGACCCTCTGGCAGCACGATGCACAAACCCAAGGAGCTCGCCCAGCGATTTCGCCCAGGAATCTCGACTGCGGTCTGCCCGGTGAGGAGGACCTGGAAGAGGCTCATCCAGTGCTCGTGGTTTCACCACCTGTCAGAGTCTGGAGCCCGGCCTCTCACCTGTGACGCAAAAGCTAACACAAAGCCTCCATTTCATTAAGATTTGCCTCATACTCACCTGATGGGGTCTACATCCATCCTCAGAGGTTGTGCAGGTCCTGGGAACTATTAACCTAGTAGAAGCTCGTTGGGAGTGAACTGAGTGTTAGCATACACTACACATTTGACAGCAATGAGAGAAGTAAAAAACGCTTAATCCCATTTAAATTTGTTCTGTGCACAGATTTTTTGCCAATTGATGCTCTAAAAGTTAGATCAATTCAATAAACAACCGTACAATAAGACCTGTTGCCCGAGTTGACCTGGAAAACTGTTGTGAGGAAAGAAAGGATTGATCAGACATTTGGGTCAGAAAGAGAACGTTTGGATTAGGATTAGGGTTAGGGTTAGCCGTTGCTGGTCAGGCTTCTGGAAATTCTGCAAAAGAGTCAACAGTAATCAACAAATACATATACAACAAATAAAAATTTCCTATGGTTTTTCTCCATCATGTCAGTTGATCACACACTCCGTCCTGGGAGGAAAGGCAGGTTACTTCCACATCTCTGGTTTCACTGTATCAAAACAGGCCACAGAGACATGGAAGGAGATGATGACGACATTTCAGAATCCTTCTAAACTGAGAAAAGAAAAACATGAGAACCTTGGGAAAAAACAGTTGTAATAATTCACATTAAAAATGAAAACAAGTTTGATCACAGCTCTCTGTTTGTGACCTCGATCTGTGCCTACAGCTGCTCTGCTTGCAGACTCTTGTGGGCCTTCAGCCTCTGTTTTCCTAACAGAGATAAGCTTAACAAAACATTTTCTCTGAGCTTCTGCAACTTTTCCTCTTTTAAGTTCTGTTTTGGAGCACAAGTGAACGCTCAACTGCCAGAGATAGTTTCTAATTATGAGTTTATTTCTAATTGAAAATGCCGGTTGCTAATAATCCAAATTCAATGTGTAACTTTCAGCACGCTTGAATAAAAAACAAATGTAAAGTGCCCAAGCAGGCTCATAGGAGGACAGAGGCGCGGACTCTGCAGTCCCATGAGCCATGCAGATGGAATAACCCGCGCAGTAACATTCAGAGACAGGACCACAAAACAAAAACACAAAGTCTGGTTCTGGAGCGGTTGGTCAGTCCTGTCAGGTCAGGGCGGGCCGTCAGTCAGAGTTCAGCAGCACAGTCATGAGGGAGACCCTCGTCAGGTGTGAGCAGCACAGTGGCTGGGCTGGATTTAGGACCGAAAACCTTTTAACAGTGAAATTCGGCAGCTCGAGCAAACAAGTTTGATACCTGAGGAAACTGGGAAGGGAAAAGTGCGATGACCTGCGCTCCGCCAGGATGAGGTGGACCTCATGGGGACCAGAAGTGTCAGAAGTGAGTAACCCACAAGATCTCTGGAAGCTGCCAGGGTCTTCTCCGCCCCAGCAATGGCACGCAGGCAACGAAGAAGTCCAGCAGCAACAGGATCAAGCTTACAGGAGAAATAAGTGTCTGGTCTGAGAGTTCCACCATGATCCTGGAGGAGGTCAGAGGTCATGCAGCCCCTCTCTCCTTCACAGTCTATGTGAATGGCCTGCATGGATCCACCAGGCCTAAAGTGGGAGGAGATTGGAGAGCAAGTTTCAGTGCTGTGAACAAACTCTCAGCTTTGTTTGTCCACCGCACTTTAGAACTCATTGGTCTGGATTTGGTTAACTCACCTCGGGGCTTGGTTAATTCTGAAAAGTTTGGAACAAAAATTCTGCAGTGGGAGCACAACCCAACAAAAGACAGGAGTTGCTTAACAGTCTCCGGTCTCGGCGCCTGTAGGATTGCAGTGAGATGTTTGGAGGAAAGGCTTTTACCTTCTGCACAGACAACATGTCCAAGGAATGTGACTTCTTCTCTGGCAAACTGCAATTTTTTGTCTGCTGACTTTGTGGCTTCGAGCTGTGCAGAAGGGCAGAACCTGGTGTGGGGCAGAAAGTGGAGAGAGAGTTGGCGAGAGCTCTGTTGTAAACTGTAGGTGATTCACAGTGGCTCTGTGGCATGTGGGTGAAGGTGTACCCTCACCCATTAAACTGAAATGCAAACCAGAACTGAGAGTCTGGGTGAGCAGGAACAGAAAAAAAGGCATTAGACAGATAAAGGACAGAGAACCACCAAGAGTTAGGTGGTACATTAGACAAAATGGTGTAGGGATTTGGGACAGATAGAGCACGTGCGTGTACAGCTGCATTGACAGGGTCAGATCTTGGACAAAGCACATTCATCAGAGGCTGGAGGAAGGCAATACTTTTTAACGGGCAAAATCGGGGTATCAACAGGGGACTCATCACAAGGGATGACTATACCGGCTTCCAAAAATGAGTTTAAAACTGGGGTGATGCCTGCAATCGCTTCAGGCTTCAAGGGATACTGAGCTCGTCAGGTCTGAAGTGAGAAAAAAATCAAGCTGCCAATCTAGAGCGTGGTTGCACGCTCCAGTCCAGGAACCCAAATCTTTCCATTTATCAGTGGGGCCTTTGGACAAGGAAATGTGAGGGTCACTTCCTGGAATCTAAAAAATAATAAAACAGAAACAAACACCGCACAGCGCGTTGCAGTCCAGAAAAGACTGCACACAGACAAACAATCATTCACACTTTTCAAAAACACACTTTTATGCACTGGGTCTGGGTCCCCTGAAAAAACTTAGGCAGTACAATGAACATTTTCTGGTAGCATCAGCTGAGCTGGGAAAGTAACTCTGTCTTTAGCTAAGGCTACAAGCTCATTCTGTCGTTCATAGCAGATCTGCCATTGATAAGAGCACTGGATATCTGGGAGGCGAGGTTGATTAACCATAGTGTAAACACATTCACGCTGTGGTTCAACAGTCATTCCATCAGGAGAGGAGTGGAAGGCCTAACTTCAATAATAATTCATGACTCATCAGACTAAAGTGTCAGCAAGAGGGAATAAGAAAAGTGTGTGAGAACAGAGCTGTTCAGGATTGGTACATGAGGGGTACCGAGAAATGTTCTCAATAAACTCAATAAACTCAAAAGTCCTGTCTGAGATAGTTACTGTTGTCATAGGGAGACACAGAGTGCCATCATCTGTGGGGAGGTGTAAATGTGTAAGTGTGTGTGCGTTCTTATCTGAGCAGGGAGGCCACAGCCGGCACCGAATCCAGACCTCTAACCCCTCCCTCTCCTCAGTCTGCTTCTTGATGGTGGGAGCTGGGAGTTTCCGTGTTCACGCCCACGAGGAGGTCCTGTTGGTTCTGATGTCCACGCCCACTGTGGTTCTGGGCTTTCAGTGGACAGTTCTTTGACCAATGTCCATGGGCTCCTCAATGGAAGCACGCGTCCATTGCAGCAAAGTCAGCAGGGGTGTGAGGTGGGGGTAAGGCTGGTATAGCGGCCTAACAGGAGGAGGAGCATTTGCAGGGGCTTGTGGGAGTGACGCATGTTGGAGGAGGTGCAGCTGGGCATGATGCTGGGCGTCGCTCTTTGTCTTTTTTTTTTTTTTTTTTTTTTTCTCTGGCCTCCTTTCTCCGCTGGCGGTGCTGCATGTGCTTGGCGTGGGTGATCACCTGGGCCAGGTGGACAGTGCTGTCCTCACCACCCACATGAGGGTTTTCGTGACGTCACTGAGGGGCCTCTGGAGGTTGTTGAGAGAGTCCTGTTTGAGGAGGGTCTCATAAGGTGTCATGTCCCCCTGAGGGGAGCCAGGCTTGGTCATCCCGCTGTGGTTGTCGTAAGCGGTTTGCAGCCGGTCAAGGAGCTCCTCCACATCTTCTTCCTCATGTTGCATGCAGGCGCTGACCTTTTGTGGTCGCACTGGACAGGGAAGTGGGCACGAACAGCCGCTGTCAGTCCATCTTTTCATCGTCTGTCGGTCGCGTTCGCTGCGTTCTGGTTGGCAGGTTCATGCCAGTCATGATTGCAGGCTGGTGCCGGGCCTCGAAGTGACTCCTCAGAGTGGAAAACTGAGGTTGTCTCAGGATGCAGCATGACTCTAGCCCAGGGGTGGGCAATTGTTTTGACTCGGGGGCCGGAAAGGGTTCTAAAATTTGGCATAAGGGCCGGACAAGGAGCAGATGGAAGGAGAGATTGGGTAATCAACCTCATAAACTAAAAAAATAATATGGAATTTAGAGAAAAACATGCTTTAATTTGTGTAACTCCACCCCAGGCATTCACAGACGCAAATGGTTCTCTTAACGGGTTTATTTGGTCTCTCCAAATCCACCGTGAAAACTGCACATACAAACATGAAATGAATAATATTCCAATAAACATACAATATAAGCAGACAGTTAAACAGAGGAAATAAATCACCTCGGTGGCTGCATGCCGAGATGGGAGTTTGTCTTAGTGTTCTTCTTCCATCAATACGTGGTATCTTTCGCGTACAAACATGCGGTTCATATATCCAGCGTCTCTCTTCTTTGTCTGTACAACATTCGCGCTAACAACTTCCGGTCTTTTCAAAATAAAATTACTTTCAAAATAAACTTCTCAGAACTTAACCAACATTAATTAAACAAAGACTTAAATGACTGTTACAATTTGGATTCAAATTCACATATATTAATTTAAAAACAGAAAATTTGGGAGTTTTAATTTCTAAATTTTGATTTTTGTTCTCTTTTGGGTGATCCAATGGGTTGATGTTCTTCAGAGGAAAATGTGAACTCAAAGAAATGCTGCATTTATGTGGTGTAGGAATAATCCGAAAGATCACCATCTGACTCAGAAAGGAACACACACGAACGTCAGAGAAACAACACCATTCATGGGAAGAAACCAGAAATACAATGAAAATGAAACAATAATTAGGATTTTTGATTCAATGTATTTTAATTTGGAGGGCCACATTAAGTAGCTTAAGGGGCCGCATGTGGCCCCCGGGCCGTAGTTTGCCCACCCCTGCTCTAGCCAGTTCTCCAGAACTGGGCACATAGTCTCTGACAAGGTCCTCCAGGGTTCACACCAAGATCTTCCTCACCTTTTTCTGGTTTGGGCAGGTGCTTGGATGCAGCCACGACGTCATCGGCAGTCCATGCGCGGTACACAAACACAGGCGCTCGAGTTGGGCCGGCAACTTGAACCATAGGAGCTGTTAGCACTGTCAGGCCTTCCTCCTGCTGCTGCTCTCCTTGTTTTGCCTTTCCAAAGCTGGTGTTGTGAGCAGGAGCTGATAACACCACTTCAGCAGGAGCTGAAGGCTGGAGCCTAACTTCCTCCGCTTTCACAGGAGGAGGGGGGGGCATCTGCTCTGCTTCTGCTGTCGCTGCTGATTCATCTCAGGTTGCATGGCTGCTGCTGTTGCGTTCTGGTCTGCATCATCGCTGGGTGTTTCTGGCTGACCCGGTTGAGCTAGCAGTGGCCGGCGTGGAGGAGGGGCAGAGTCCAGACTCGATCCGACTGCAGCACTCCAGAGATTCTGTGTAGATGACAAAAGGAGGGTGCTGAGAGAGTTTCTATATTTGTAGATGGTTTATCAGACTTTTCTTTGCTATCATTTTTTTGTTTTTTATTTTCAGGGTAGTCACAGTCTTGCAGGCCTTTTCCATCTCTCACACTCCGTTTCCCAAACTTTCAAACGCTCATTCATTTCATCCATGAGCTTAACCTCCTTTGCTCTTTTTTTTTTTTTTGCACATACATCATTTTTTGTCTTATCTTCATTTAGACTTTTTCTCTTTTTCTGAGTTTCTCTAGTTAGCTTTAACTCAAAGAACTTCCTTCGGGGAACCCATGTTTCTGACACCAGTAATCCATAAACTCACAACATTTAACACCATGCTGCACTTTCATGGACGTGACCAGACTTGAGTCTGAATCCCGTTTCTGTTTCTCATTTGCATTACCCTTGATATCTGGTCTTCCCGAACCAATCTCACAGGACTTTAATTATATACCGTATTTATCTTCACATATGCCTATCCCCCTGTATATATTTATATCTCGGGCCTGCCTGGTCTCGATTGTTGGGTCACAGTAATTCGTCGGTCTTCCAGAAGCTTCTTGGTGCACCGTTTATCTAATTCTCTGATTTCCCACGACGTGGGTCACAGAGTTCTGCTACCCGGTCTTGTATAACGGATCAAGCTATACTCACGGACTCACTTATGAAATTTTACTTCGTATCTAATTCCCTGATTTCCCACGACGTGGGTCACAGGTTCATGCTACCCGGTCTCATATAACGGATCAAGTTATAATCACAGGACTCACTTATGAAATTTACTGATACCTGGTCTTGCGATAATTGATCAGATTACGCGCACAGGACTCTCTTATGATGGGTTTCAGCAAATGGCATTTTTTTTTTTTTTTTTTTTGTTCTTTAAAACGCTTGACTTATTTTCAGGGGCAAAAGCCAGTGGTTATTAATGTTCCAAATCAACCTATGCAAAAAAATTATTACCAAGGAAATATTTTAGAATAGAATCTTCCTCACCGGATCTATTTGTCCACCGAAGTCCGATGATTCCGTCGCGGTCGATCGAGATCACGGACCACAGTCCTCGTCACTCTTTTGGATTTGGTGAGATGAGGCTGAATCTTTGTGATTCAGGACAGCTAATCCCTCTGGTCCGATCCTCCGACGAACACACGAGGAATCCTGTTCGTGACGCCAAGATTGTGGTGGAAAAATAGTTGGATCCGGTGGAATAAAGAAATGTTGTCAAGCGGTTTTAAGAATGTTTATTAAAACAGAGCAGAGAAAAGTACACGTCTTGCAAGCATGGAGGAGAGGTCTGCAGAGCCCTGCCTGTGATGAAGGACATTCGTATTTTATAGAGCCATACAAACAACTTTAATCAGAAACTTAGGATAGGAACGTAAGCGCCATATCTAATATGGACAAGATGTTCTAATGAAGTCAAAATGTTTATACACTGTGATCAAGGCGTCCTGACAATAAGAAAATAAAGCTTGTGGCCTCACGGCTGTGCACAAAGGTTAGACACATTTAATTGTAAAGATGAAATGTATACGTAAACGTATATTTTCCATCACACCAGATAATAATAATTATTCTTTTTAAAGGTTTTATTTGTATTTATATTCATTAATTCTTGTTAGGGATATAAAAGAAAAAAAGTTGTTACAAAATCCCTTGGTGTTATCGCACCTACTTCAACTCCACTCAGACTCAGAGAAATAGAGAGAGTGAGGGACTATTGAGGTGTTGTTATGCGTAAAGTAAAGTAAAATTTTACAAAAGCTTGTTTTTACTCAACTGAATGATTTTATTAATGAAAATAATATTTTAGAAAAGTTTCAGTCAGGTTTAGAGCTCATCATTCAACAGAGATGGCACTGGTCAGGGTCCTAAATGATCTCAGGTCCAATGCATGAAAAAAGTATCTGTTCTAGTCTTACTGGACCTGAGTGCAGCCTTCGACACAGTTGACCATCGTATCCTTTTAAGCAGACTTCATGACATGGTTGGTATAACAGGGACATCTTTGAACTGGTTCAAGTTTTTCCTCACAGATAGAGATTTTATTGTTAAATTAAATGATTTTTCCTCTGAAAAACACAGACTGACATGTGGGGTGCCTCAAGGCTCCATCCTGGGTCCCACACTTTTTAATCTATACATGCTTCCACTTGGTGACATCATCAGGAGACACGGCATAAACTTCCATAGCTATGCTGATAACACTCAACTGTATATAGCTATGTCTCCTGATGACATGAGACCCATGGATAGCCTTTTAAACTGTATTTTAGATATTAAAAAGTGGATAGGAGAAAACTTCTTGCAGCTCAACCAAGACAAAACTGAGGTCTTAGTTATTGGTTCTGAAGCTGAGAGAGAAAGGGTCCAAGTTTATCTGTCTTCAACTGTATGAATGTTTGTAACAGAGTGAGGAACCTCGGCGTGATCCTGGATGCAGATCTTAGCTTTGAACAATACACGAATCAAGTTACAAGAACTGCATTTTATCATTTGAGGAATATTGCCCGAGTTAGACCCTTTCTCTCCAGAGCCAGTGCGGAAATCTTAATTCATGCTTTTATAACATCAAGAATAGATTACTGCAATGCGCTCCTCTCTGGTGTTAAGAAAACTACACATAACCATGTGCTGCTTGTCCAAAACTCAGCTGCACACCTTTTAACAAGAACCAGGAAGAGGGAGCACATCACACCAATTTTAAGTTCTCTGCACTGGCTCCCTGTCAGCTTTAGGATTGATTTTAAGATTCTTTTAATTGTTTATAAGAGTGTACATGGTCTTAGTCCTTCTTTTATATCAGATTTACTTTTAGCTTATGAACCTCCTAGAGCTCTCAGGTCTTCAGGCGCAGGACTGCTGGAGGTCCCTAGAGTCAGGACTAAAAGCCACGGCGAGGCTTCTTTTAGATATTATGGGCCTCGTCTGTGGAACAGCCTGCCTGAGGACGTGAGGGCTTCATCCACTCATGAGGTTTTTAAAAAGACACTGAAGACACACGTATTTAATTCAGCTTTTAAGTAGATAGTATTTGCAATTTAACATTTTACTCGTATATTTTATTATATCTTACCATGTATTTATTTGTTTTATGCCAGTTACTGAACTTTTACTTTTTATGTATTAAATTATTATATTTTATCACATTACATGTTTTTTTTAATGTTTGTTTTTATATTTTGGCTCTTTAATATTTTGTCTATTGTATCGTTTCATACATGTCTACAAGCATTCTCTCACTCTCGGCTGGTGTGTGTGTTCGGGCTCATGGAGTCATGGTCCTGCTTGTCCTCTGGTCTTCCTTGTCCCGTGTCCTCTGAGCTGCCAAGCCTTGTGTGCCCAGTTGGGTGCACTGGGCCGGGGGGCTGGGGGCTTCGAGCTGGGGGGTGCTGGGGATGAGCGGGACGTTCTCATGTTGCCTAGATAGTGACAGTCCAGCCAATAGGAGGACAGGGTGGACAGCGCCTTCAAGTGTTCCTCCGTGATCTGCTTGCTTTGCTCTTTTATCTGTTTGTTTCTGTTTTTATTGTTATGAGGGACTTATCCTATTATATTATTGCATCTGTGGGGAATAGTTTTCCTTGTATTTGTTTTATGTACAGCACTTTGAGCTGTTTCTTAACTGGAAAGGTGCTATATAAATAAAAGTAATTTGAATTTGAATATGCAGCTGTTGTACCAGTCTGTTTTGGTGTCTGGGTGCTTCCTTAGAGATATGGTGAGAAGCTCGGGTATAGGTAGCTCAGAGTAGAGCCGCTGCTCTTTCACATTGATTAGAGTCAGAAGATATGGCTCAGGCATGTGTCCTGCCTTCGTCCATGAGTGACCGGGTTTGCTTCCGACAGCCCCGTGACCCCGAGAGTGCCAAAGTGATTTAGAAAATGGATGGATGTTTAGACACTATTCAGCTCTATTCAAATGCTGATAACATTTGGAATGGAAATCCAGGAGCTTCGTTGGACTTCCAAACTCCTGGAACTTTTCAGGAGAAACTTCAAAATGATGCTGGTTATTCTGACTGGCAGTGATGACAAATACAACTCTGCCCTCTTGTGGTCTTTTGAAGAACTGCAACATATGAAGCTTCTTGGCTTGGGTAAAGATCATAGACTGTAAAAACAATGGACAGAAAAAGCAATGAGGTCTCCCATTGGAAATGCATTACCTCCTCTCCTCGCGAAAGTAGGCCGCCGCTTTCACCGTCACTTCCTGAAACGGCTATCGCCATTTTGCAAACCATCATCAGCGATTGGTCCGAGTCTCTGTGAGTCATGGAATCTATAGGAAATGCCTTCAACCAATCTTAGGTGAGCTTATTGTGAGTCTCCGCCTCTTTCCACGCCTCTACCACGAGACAGCGGAATGTAAACAGCTTCCACTTTAATAACGGCGGCTCGAGAGAATCGTACAAGTCATTGTTCAAGTCTTTGAGGGAGAACCATTCCAACATTTGATTCTGCTGTTAACCTTTCCTGCTTCCTCGTCCTGACCGTGATCGGGGCGAACAGAGGAGCTGCTGCAGCTCCTCGGATGAACGTCCTCGTGGTTAAACCCGCGGGCAGATACTCTCACTGTCTGGTTGGAGGCTGGAATCCACCATTTATTTTCACTTTTGTTTTACAGCTCATTGCTTTACGCGAACTCTCCCCGAACGCCCGCTCCTTTTCTTTCCGCTCTCATCCTCTCTCTCTCGCACACATGCGCGCGTGCACGTACAATCACACTCGCGCCGCCCCGTCCCTTTCTCTCTCCGTAGCTTTCCAGCAACACTGCAAACGTTGTATGGATTACATATTTTCTTTTTTGTCGAGCTAAATGATGTGTCGCCACATATTCTGAAAACTTAAACATTCTCAGTTCTAATCATCTATTTCCATATTGAAACCAGTGACTGTATACGCTGGCCTTTCTGAACGCACGTCCGCGTTAACTTTCAACTTCGTTTGTTTGCAAAGCGAGCTTGTTTTTTACACCCGGTTTAACCGCGTTGAGCCTCTAAATCTATTTCTACAGAGTAACAGATGGCAACAACATGCGCCTCTTGTTTTAAACTGCTGCATTCCATTGAGGAAAACAATAGAAGGACAATGACAGGAACATTGTTGAATTGTAAAGTAGGTGTTAAAAGGTCTTCACGGACCGCATTGATGAAGTCTGCTCCCATTGGCTACCCGTCATCTGTCACTCAAACCCCCCAGACGTTCGACGTCAGACCCACAAACGCTTATTGAGCCATCTGATTGGTCAATTTATAACTCAAATAACTTGTGATAATGAAAAAAAATCTTTAAAAAAAAATTAGGATTAGAAAAAAGAAGTTAAGCAGAAAGCACCAGAGGAAGAATGGTTATTCTGACATTTAAAATGACTGAGAAATAACTGTCTGTTTCTCAATGTAAGTCAATGGGACTTTGGCCTTTTTGCAACCCAGTGGTACTTCCTATATGGAACACGGAAGTAGGGGGGCATGCTCAGTCCAGTTCTCCTTTATACAGTCAATGGTAAAGATTAAGAAACAGGTGTTTGCTTCCACCCAGTGGCAGGATGGGCTCACTTCACAGGACACGCAATGAACTTGATCCAGTGTGGGTCCTTAAGCCAGACAGCCGCTGCCTAAACTATGTGGGCACAGGAGGGTCCAAGTCTGGGTCTGTTTTTGACTGGAGCTCTTCCTGAAACAGGCTGTCTCACTCTGTGACATCAGCATGTGAAGACCCGCTCGTTTTCACGGGTATGGGAGGGGCTGCTGCAGACAGCCTAGGAAACTTTTAGAGGATTACTCAGAAATGTTTGAACGGATCAAAATATTGGTTTGAAAAGAATAATACGTTTTAAAAACTCAAAAAATTGATTTTTTTATTTAAAATTTTTTTTATTAGTGATTCTGCTGAACAATTCAAAATGAATAACTGACTTCCACTGGTTTTTTTTTTAAGACTTTATTCACTGCATTCATCAATTTAAGATCATTTAGGGTTCTTCCATTGAGCCCATTAACATGCCCACAAAAATCTGATAACTGGGAGTTATCAGAAAGTAATCAAATAATAATCAGAAATGACTTTGGAAACATGATAGTTGGAAAATTCCAGTCCAAGTCTTTTAGTCTATGTTCTGGTTTGTCTGGTAGATTGTCGTAATGGTGAAAGTTTCAAACTTCCTGTTGCTTTCAAAACGTCTGTGTCTCTGACCTCAATGAACTTAACTAACTAAACTGAAATATCTGCAGCATCACGAAGACCGAACAGCAGTCGCCATGGAAACGCAACATCGCCCGTTTCCTGCATTTGGTTTACACATGAGCTGATGTGAAACCAATTAAAACAAAGACACGTGGACACACGTGTTAATCTGATCCCTTATTGGATGGAAGACGTCGGATTATTCCGTCGTAATGGTGGTCGCCAAAAAACGATCAGACACCTTCAGAAATCATATGAACGGGCTCACAAACAGATGAGGACCAACAACTTCTTCAATAGGAGCTTGATCCGCATTTACAAATAAATCTTTCCAACTTCAAAGTCAGGAGAAGTCTGTCATACCAGCAAATGCCACAATTTCTCCATCGGAAAAGACTTGAACAGGAAACTTAAGGAGGTAGCGAGAACTGCCTCTACCTCTGAGCTGGTGTCCGTCTCAGAGCGCGTCTCTGGACTTCAAAGCGTCTCGGACCATGGTGCTGTACACAGACCTGTACACCCTCAACACATCGAGAGCTGAGGGCCGAAGTTTGGGCTCCACCCTCTTGCACTCATCGTGGACCTGAAAGAGGTGGAAGTGGACCAGATCTCCTCCTCGCACCCCTCCCATGATGAAGCGGGTCACGTCCGGAACTTTCCAGATGTCCGTCTTCTCGTCGTATCCGGGCATGAGGTCATCTGAAAACGGCTTGTCGCCGAAAGGCCAGAGCTGCTCAGGAGCCACAAAGTCTCCAGTGAGCTCCCGGTGTCCACACTTCACCAGCAGGGCTCCGCCCACATCCACCTTGGGCAGCGCGTCCAAGTCGTTGACCACCAGCCGGAAGTCGCTGGTCAGCAGAAACTGAGAGAGCGTTTTCTCCAGGCTGTTGGAGTCGCACATGACCCGCCGGCCCGCGGGGCTGTTATGGAGGAAGTGCAGGATGGACACGTAGTCCAGAGCCAGCCTCAGACGGATCTGCCACGTGTCGTGAAACTGATGCTGCTCCTGAGTGAAAACCCCCTCCAGGTTCAGCAGAGAACCGTGAGGGTGGTACTCCGTCACAAAGCTGTGGTCCTCTGCACAAAGGCCCACCAGCTGCACCACTGCTGTATCCTGCAAGGCCTGGAGCATGCTCAGTCCATGCAGGAAGTCCTGCTGGTAATCCTGGGAGGCCAGTCTGCACAGCGCCACCTTTTGGCCGCTCCACTCTGCTAGATATACCTGCAGAGAGACGAGTGTTTTCAGAGTGAAATGATTCAGAAAAGAAGGCGAACAACATCATCTGCTAACAAATGCACCGCCTCAGAAAGTACTCTGAGATTTTATTAGAAACTAGCTAAAACAAGAAAACAATCATATTAGTGAAGACTCCCCCACTCACGGGTTATGTCCAAATCCCTCCCTAATCCCGAACTACTAAAAAATTATATCTAGTGCTCTGGATTTTAATGCATTTCCAACACAGGATGAGTGTTTTTGTTTTAAATGACAAACATGGTAATTTCCTCTAGTAAAAACCTAATAAATAAGATCATTTTACAAAGACTTAATGAATCCACTGTGTTCCAAAAATGAAAACTTGGATGACTTGTGGTTTGGGCGGTGGTCGAAGGCAAGTGCCTCGGCGGCCCAAGCCCCGGGCATGGAATTTGGCTCTTGGGACATGGAACATCACCTCTCTGGGAGGGAAGGAGCCTGAGCTGGTGCGAGAGGTTTAAAGATACCGGCTCGATATAGTTGGGCTCACCTCCACGCACAGCCTGGGCTCTGAAACTCAGTCCCTCGAGAAAGGCTGGACTCTCTACCACTCTGGAGTTGCCCATGGTGAGAGGCGGCGGGCTAGGGTGGGCTTACTCGTGAGCCCCCAGCTCAGCCGCCAAGTATTGAGTTCGCACCGGTGGACGAGAGGGTCAATGTCTTTCGCCTGGGTGGGGGACAGGTTTCTGACTGTAGTTTCGGCTTACGGGCCAAACAGCAGTTCGGAGTACCCGGCCTTCTTGGTGTCTCTCGAAGGGGTACTGGAAAGTGCTCCAACGGGGGACTTCAATGCCCACGTGGGCAATGACAGTGGCACCTGGAGGGACGTGATTGGTAGGAATGGCCTCCCTGACCTGAACCCGAACGGTGTTTTGTTGTTGGACTTCTGTGCTCGTCATAGTTTCTCCATAACAAACACCATGTTCGAACACAAAGGTGTCCATCAATACACCTGGCATCAGGACACCCTAGGTAGGAGATCGATGATCGACTTTGTAGTCGTTTCAGGCGATCTCCGGCCGTGTGTTTTGGACACTCGGGTAAAGAGAGGGGCAGAGCTGTCCACTGATCACTACCTGGTGGTGAGTTGGATTCGCTGGCAGGGGAGGAGGCCGGAAAGACTTGGCAGACCTAAACGTACTGTGAGGGTCTGCTGGGAATGTCTGGCTGAACCCTCCGTCAGGGAGGTCTTTAACTCCCACATCCGGGAAAACTTCAAGCAGGTACTGAGGGAGGTTGGTGACATTGAGTCCGAGTGAATCATGTTCTCTACCTCTATTGTCTCTGCTGCTTTCCGGAGCTGCGGTTGCAGGGTCTCTGGTGCCTGTCGTGGCGGCAACCCCCGAACCCGGTGGTGGACACCGGAAGTAAGGGATGCCATCAAGCTGAAGAAGGAGTCCTATAAGGCCTGGTTGGCTTGTGGGACTCCAGAGGCAGCTGACAGGTACCGGCACTCTAAGCGAGCTGCGGCCCGGGTTGTTTTGGAGGCAAAAACTCGGTCCTGGGAGGAGTTTGGTGAGGCCATGAAGAAGGACTATCGGTTGGCCTCAAAGAGATTCTGGCAAACCGTTCGGCGCCTCAGGAGGGGAAAGCAGTTTTCTGTAGGCACCGTTCTCAGTGCAGGTGGGGTTCTGCTGACCTCAACTGGGGACATTGTCGGGCGGTGGAAGGAATACTTTGAGGATCTCCTCAACCCTGCTGACATGCCTTCCGTTGAGGAAGCAGAGGCTGAGGAAACTGGGGTGGAACTGTCCATCACCCAAGCTGAGGTCACTGAGGTAGTCAAAGAGCTCCTCGGTGGTAAGGCTCCGGGGGTGGATGAGGTTTGCCCTGAGTACCTCAAGTCTCTGGATGCTGTGGGAGTGTCTTGGCTGACACGTCTCTGCAGCATTGCGTGGCAGACAGGAACCGTACCACTGGACTGGCAGACTGGGGTGGTGGTTCCCCTTTTCAAGAAGGGGGACCGGAGGGTGTGTTCCAACTACCGGGGAATCGCACTCCTCAGCCTTCCTGGGAAAGTCTATGCCAGGGTACTGGAGAGGAGAGTCCGTCCGATAGTCGAACCTCAGATTCAAGAACAACAGTACGGTTTCTGTCCTGGCCGTGGAACGGTGGACCAGCTCTACACCCTCTTCAGGGTGCTGGAGGGTTCGTGGGAGTTCGCTCATCCAGTCCATATGTGTTTTGTGGATTTGGAGAAGGCGTTCGACCGCGTTCCCCGTGGTGCTCTGTGGAGGGTGCTCTGGGAGTATGGGGTCCGGGGAGCCTTACTGAGGGCTGTCCGGTCTCTGTACGACCAGAGCAGGAGCTCGGTTCGCATGGCCGGCAGTAAGTCAGACCTGTTCCCGGTGCATGTTGGACTCCGGTAGGGCTGCCCTTCATGTATTGGAGCGGTTTGCAGCCGAGT
Source organism: Oryzias javanicus (assembly GCA_003999625.1). Lineage (NCBI taxonomy): Eukaryota > Metazoa > Chordata > Actinopteri > Beloniformes > Adrianichthyidae > Oryzias > Oryzias javanicus. Next base: position 565,674 of record CM012448.1, read on the forward strand.
GTGAAGAGAGGTGTTCCGGGCATGTCCCACTGGGCGGAGGCCCCGGGGAAGACCCAGGACACGTTGGAGAGACTATGTTTCTCGGCTGGCCTGGGAACGCCTCGGGGTCCCCCCAGAGGAGCTGGAGGAAGTGGCCGGGGAGAGGGAAGTCTGGGCATCTTTGCTTAGACTGCTGCCCCCGCGACCCGGTCCCGGATGACGCGGAAGAAGATGGATGGATGGATGACTTGTTAAAAAAATGAATAAATATACATTTTCATATGAAAAATTGATCAAACCCAATGCATTGTGGTTTATATTTTCCAAACTAGTGAGAATCGATGCACACTGATTTTCACAGAGACTTCTGGGAAATTTACTAAGGCACTGGATTTTGGAATTGTAGATTCAGAGACCCTGTAAAAATGATAAACGCCCAAAATAGTGGACTTAGTAGTGAGGGAATTTGGACACAACCTTTTCCTTTAGAAATGCAATAAACATTTTTCCTCGTTAAAAAAATGATCTAAAAAGGAATGATCAAATAAAAATTTCAAACTAGAATTTTTAAAATAAAAAAAGAAGAAATTCAAAACTTTTTCAATTGTTACAGTTCTCAGAGTCAGTGAAGGCATCGAAACTGAGGATACTATCCTCATCGAATTTGATTGGTCCTCGTGTTAACCCCGCCCCAACGCGCCACAACGGGGCCAAAAGTTTTTAAACTGAAACTTGGAGGTTCGTAAACGAAAAAAAAGTTTTGAAACTGAAAAAAATTTTTTTGAAACTGAAAAAAAAGTTTTGAAACTGAAAAAAATATTTGAAACTGAAAAAATAGTTTTGAAATTGAAATTTTGAGTTTTGGAAACCTGTTTTTTCGGCCAAACATTAATATTTTTTTTTAAATATTTTACTTCGGTTTCAAATAATGTTGACCCCGATTTAGCTCCATAGAGAGGCGAATGCAGTAGTTCTGTGGCCGACAACGTGCTCGCGCATCGGTTGTGTCAGCGCAAGGTCGGGCGGCCGCTTTCAGTAGGGAGTCTCTGCTTGGAGAAAAACTTGGAGCAGAATTTCGGACTTCTGTGCAAGTTTTTGCGGACTTTTCATCGAAGGTCGCTGCTTGAATGCGCGCTGACGCAGTCGGTGTGTGATCAGCTTCAGGCTCATGTTTAAGACTCCCCAACAACACTCAAATCTGCGGTGTGAAGACAAAGTGGGTTAACAAGAAGTTCAATATCTGCAAGATTTGTCTCATCTCTATATCAGGTAATGTGGGAATAAACATCCAGCATGACCGCCCATCTCTGACGTCATCACCCAGCTTTGTCACCGTCTTAAAGTTGAACAACTAACACAATCAAAACATCCCAGATATATTTCAAAAGACTTCCAGTGTTACCTCAGATAAACACAAGAAAATATCTGACACCATCAGACTGTTTATTGTTAAATCTCTGCAGTCTTGTTTCAGTGGTTGATAATGAGAGCTTTAGTCATTTAATGAAAACAGTTGATCTACAATATAGTGCACCAGCACGTCCATATTTCACAGAGAAATCTAAATATACCTGCTGTTTATAAACAAGTGCTCAAATTGAAGAAGACTTAGTATGGGGTAAGATAACTGTCAAAAAGAAACGTATTCATAAATAATATTTTATATTCATATAAATAAATTTGTATTCACAAAAACAAAGTTGTGCATACATTTATATTTTGTGTACAACTTTACAGAAAATATATAATTACAACATTTAGTTTTACATTTATCATGTCTCTTTTGAATACGACTTTTCTTCGTTTAGAATACGACTTTCCTTCGTCTTGAATACGAATTTCTCCTCTCTCAAAAATACGTCACGGGGTCACAGGCTTATCCATCGAGTGCCGGAACATCGATGCGCATGCGCGTTGCGACTCATTCATTAAACGACGATGACATGAAAATGATCTTAATATTCTATCTCTGGCGGGGAAAATAGAAGTTACCAGTCAAGTCCTGCCGCTTATATTTTATTTATTTTGACAACAGCGGAGCATATTAACAACAAAACGGACCCGGAAGTGGTGGTAAAAAAGAGAGCTCTGACTGAAAACGGCAGACGAGGCGGGGGGATCCCTGTCTCTCCACTCGCCCAGCCGCGGCATGTTAGCATGGGGATCCCCGCTTAGCCGAGCAGTTTATTCCCGGGACAGGCGGGACAGGCGCACCCGCTCCGGCTCCTAGACAGTCCAGATGTACCCTCGCTTTCACCCAACACTACCCGAAACAGGCTCTAGCAGCAGCGTGACCCAGATAGAGATAGCCGCTTGAAAAAGGAAGGGAATGACACAATCAACCAAGCTAACTCGGAGCTAAAGAAGGCTAACTGTCGGATAACTCCGACCTTAGTAAAAAAAAGAAAGATCAGAAGCAGAAAGAAAGTTAGGCTTTCTGATCCTACTGACTTTTTTTTCTCCTATGTGTGTCTTTGTTTGTTTATGCAGCACCAACGGTCAGCTGGCTCCGCGTTAGCTTAGCTGTTTTTAATGTCATCATTCTCTTATTTTCAACTAATTTTACGGACATATTTTCTTTTCCACCTAATGACTGGACAGGCATGTGTGCAACTCCCTTTGGGCTGTTTATCACCACTTCTGGGTATAAACTATCCGCTGCTACATTGTTTACACAATCAGCTGACAACCCCAAAATGCGTCGGAGATCGATGTATTTTTTATTTAATGTTTTATTAAATTTTCAACTGCTTTGGTTTTCAAGAGAATGTTCCCGTTATGGCATCAATATCATTAAAATATATATATATATATATATAATTCATGTTTTATTGTAAATGAATAGACACGCAAAGCTGGATCAATCGATGTTCCGGCACTCGATGGATAAGTCTGTGACTCCGTGACGTCATTTGAGAGAGGAGAAATTCGTATTCAAGACAAAGGAAAGTCGTATTCTAAACGAAGAAAAGTCGTATGCAAAAGAGACATGTTAAATGTAAAACTAAATGTTGTATTCATATTTTTTCTTTAAAGTTGTGCACAAAATATAAATGTATGCACAACTTTGTATTTATGAATACAAATTTATTTTTATGAATACAAAATATTATTTATGAATACGTTTCTTTTTGACAGTTATCTTACCCCATAACTTAGTAAAGACTCAAACTTTCCACGCACAGTTACCTTCCCGGCAACAGAGAATTATATCTCTGTAGATCTTCATTACACGACGGCCCTCACAGTGGAAAATAGAGTCCAGTACTGCAGGCTGTCAAGACTTAAGAGCACAGCTTAGATTGTTGGAGTTTATTATATTCATGTTTACAAGTATTGAGGACTGAGGCACTTTTACATTTTATTAAAATGTATACAAGTTGTAATGTTAACAAGAGTTCTATTTTAGTGTGATTCTGCAATAACTGGCAAAAGCTGTCAACTAGGAAAAAATCTGATTTCTTTGTTATGTTGTTTCTGTTTGCAAAAGAAATCATAATCTGTGGAATAGTTTTGTTTTTTTTGGTTCAATACGTATCGAACCGTGAGCAAACTGTATCGTTGCATCCCTAGTAGGAGTTTAACGGATCACAGAAAATCCGTGGTCCGTACGGAAAAGAGGCCATGGTTCGGGACACGTGTGTGCCGCGGACCACTCCACCCCCCACACGCGCACACCTCATGCTAGCATAATTTAAACCAATTGTCCATTCACATTGAATGGAATTCTCATCTTCATTCATGTAAATCTTCTTTGTCTTGACGAGCACCAAAATAGCTGCTTCATGTTTATCTTAAAGTCTGTTCACCTGAAGCTGCGAGTGGGAGGAGCTTCTGTCAAAAACTTCTCGACTTCATAATGAAGGACGCAGATCGATAGATATCAGGTTTATTTAATTTATCGATACACATTTCTATTACTGTGTTCAGTAAAAAGCAGCAACTGTCCCGCACAGGAGAATCTGCTTCTCTGTAACGGACTTCCGGTGCCGTCACGGAACGATTCTATGGCATGCCAAATAAGTCAAAAATCACCAGGAAAAGCTTGCGTGGAAGTGCCACGTTTTAAAGATGATTATTATTTAAAACATTTAAATGTTCCCACAGTTAGTTTCAATAAAGCAATTAATACCAAAAAAATATTTGTTACTGTTTTGTTTATTATTTAATTTTTAAGTAATAATCCTGATAGATTTGGTATTTTCAACACTATTTTAAAACATTCTTTTCTCCCAGTTTTTGTAGATTTGGTCAAAAACATGTAAATGTAATCAGAAACTATGTTTTAGCATTTGTTTGTGTTCAAAGTTTAAATAAGTTTTGTTACATATGTGATGTTGCATATGTAAATATTGTGTGTGTGAGGTACTTTAAATGCTTACTGAATATATGATTTGAAGCGTTTCCAAAAATTATTTAGTTTTTATACTGTTGTTTTTTGTCGCTTTTTTTTTTTGACTTTTCACTGATCCGGAAAATGATCCGAACCGTGACCCTAAAACCATGACACGATCCGAACCGTGAGTTTTATGATCCGTTACACTCCTAATCCCTAGTAAGCAGGGATTGGTCCAAGCCAGTCTGACATTGATTCTCTGATAATCACTTTCGCCAATCAGGAGGGAGCTTGTTGTAGAGCCACACCCCTACCTCTGATAGCAGGCTCAGGAGAATCTGTCAAACGTTTCGAACGTTTAATACACGTGTCAAAATCAAGGCCCAGGGGCCGGATCCGGGAAATTCTATCTGGCCCTCCAGATCATTTTATTTTATTGTTATTAATGGCTCGATGTTATCTTACACAATTTTCTAGCTTGTATTTTGACAAAATATATTTTGATGGAAAGTAAAATATTGAAAGTTATTTAAGTTTTAAGTTGATTTATTCTGGAATAAAATTCCTGCCTTTTTATTATTCGTAATTATGGTAAAACATTATGGGTTTGAAGTTTCCAAAATTGGCATTCCGCTAGCTTTTTGGAATATTTACTAAGATTTTTTTTTGGCTGTTTTGGAGTTTAGCTAATAATTCAGCTACACACTAGCTGATAAGGCTAATTTAGGCTTCTTTTCAGTTTTTTGGGCTATCTTGAAGTTTAGTTATTTTTTCAGCAACATGCTTGCTGTTTTGGCAAATCTAAGTTTTTCTTTTTTTTTTTAGTTTTTTAATTTGGCATTTAGCTACTATTTTAGCTGGCTATTATCTTAAGTGATTTCAGCTATCAGCTGCAGCGTTTTTAGCTGTCAATTTCAGCATCTTCAGCTATTAGCGTTAGCATCTTCAATGACCAAATTCAGCTTCCAGCAATCACACTGACATTATTGGAGGTAACGCAATATATGTAGTTCATAATTATGTTAAAAAGTTACAGTTTTAAGTTTTAAAAATGTAGCTTTAGAGGGTTTAATAAATGTTTATCCTGTTCGTCCCGCAAGCTAAAGTGTGTTTTCGATCTTGTGTTTAACACTCCTGGTTTAATGTAAGACCACATACAGTTATTGAGTCATCTGATTAGTCTGTTTATAACTTGAAAATAATGTGATAAAGAAATAAAATCATTAAAAACTGAAGACTATCAAGAACATGTTTGAAAAAGGTATCAGACCAAGAATGTTTATTCTGACCAATAGAATGATAGCTGTTTATTTCTCTATAGAAGTCTGTGGGATTTTGACGTCTTGGAACCAGCACGTACTTCCTGTTTGAAACAACAGAGGTGAGGGGTCACTCAGTCCTGTTCTCTTATACAGTCAGTGGTCATCTGTAATTGTTTTTCTTTCCAGAAACGACAACAACTCTCATGAAGACCTCTGACCTCACCTTCTTCACGGCTCCTTGACCGATCAGCTTCAGCGGCCGCACGTCTGCTCGCACCTGCGCACACTGCAGCCAGGCTGCGCAGCTCTTCATGTTGGAGATTTTAAAATGTCCGGGTCTGCAGGAGGTCTGGGGGTAACCGGCCTGCTCAGCGGCGCCGTGCAGGGAGTCCACATACAGGTAAATCACCCCAGTGCTGACGAGCAAGGCAGCCAGGCACGCCATGACCCCGGCCAGGCTGAGGGAAGTCCTGCTGCGCTGCCCAGAGAGGCGACCCACCATCCTCTGCAGAACCAAAGAAATGAGAGTGAAACCAGAGCAGCATCTGACAGATGAATGGCTGCAGTAATCGATTACTCTGCTCTTGAAATGGATTACTGCTCTGCAGAGACTCTGCTCTACTACTGAGGTTCTTGTGAACACGTGATGCTCACAGCTGTTCCTGAAGGCACCATCAACCTCCAGCCTGCATTCAATAAATCTGTTACTGCAGATGTGATGCCAGCACGTGGAAGCTCCGCCCCCTCAGGGCTGCAGCTCCGCCCCCTCAGGGCTGCAGTTCCCTGCAGAAGAGTCTCTGCTACAGAACAACAGCAGGTCACCTCAGCAGGTCCCACACTAAAACCTCAGACCCGACTCGGAGCCACCAGAACCAGCCTCAACCTGCGGAGGATCTGTCTCAGAACCACCGAGAGGACCACGCAGCTGCTCCAGAAGCAGATGTGACCCGCAGAGGCGGACTGCATCATTCTGCTGCAGCGGCTCTGCGTCTGCGCAGAGGACACATGGATGGACGGCGGAATCCCTGCAGCTCCGGGTCAAGCACAACAGCACAACATCGGACACAGAAACAAAAAAACGCCGTCGCCGGGTAACGCAGTGACGTCACTCACCGCCATGACAACAACCTCCGTCTGCTCCCGCTTTCCTCTTCTTCTGTGTGCTCGCACTCCCGATCCAACCGGAGATTTTCTCCTGGGTCTCTCATGATCCGGAAGAATCCACGTACGCGCGTCTTTCTGTCATCTCTGCTGCTCACCTCAGCGGGCGCGCGCGCTCACGTGCAGCTTCTTTTCTGCTTTGGGGCTGGCCGCGCGGGTGTCTACGGGGCTGCAGCGCCCCCTGCTGGACTGGTGGTGGAAAACGAGGTTTCATCCATTCGTTGGCTTCATCCACCCGAACCAGGACGGACTCTGTCCTGGTTTTATTCTGAAGGTGGACATGAATTACAATAGCAGGAACTTCTGTGACATTAGAAAGACCCTCAGTGCCCACGAACAGTGACGTTTTTGTTTTTTTTTTTGAGAAATTGTAAAGGCAGCAATGGTAAATAAGACTTAACAATAACAAAAATAAGTACACAAAAGAATAATATAGCATTATTGCCTATATACGTGACAATCCAAATTAAGAATTATAAATAACATGGCAATCGTATATGATATTTTGTAAATTTATTCCCAGCCAGCAAGGACAAGTGAACCCCATATGGTTTAAAAGTGGGCAGAAAATGTGGCCCCTATTGGGTGTTTCCTCAGTCCCTGGGGGCCCCACCTGTGTTTGCCCATATTAGCTTAAGTGGGCAAGCAGTGGGTTGGACGTGTAACACACTTTAAACTGTATCGAGCTAAAGAGCTCCGCTGTAAGCTAGTGAGGTATAGTGGTTTAACACAGGTGGGTCCACCAACTGCGGGCCATTGCAAGACCCATTGGGGGCCCACATTTTACTCCCACTTTTAAACCATTTGGGGTCCACTTGGCCTTCATGGCTGAGACATGTCCCAGAAATGAGTGGACCAATGGAAAAGTCTCCAGTATCCTTATTTTATTTATTTTTTTGTTTTCAAATTCCTAATTTTTCAATAGTTTTCAAGCATGTGTTTTAGATCTTCCAATGTTTTTATTTTCCATTTGGTTCTATATCACAGTTGAAAATAAATGAAACTACTCCAATTTATCGTGTGTTGTCATATTTTGATTTTTTAATGACAAATACTTTTTATTAGGTATATTATTTGGGGTAAAAATTACTTGCCGAAAGTAATGGTGTAACATTTTATAGTGAAAGTGTTCTAGGGTTAAGAAAATGGATGGATGGATGGATGGATGGATGGATGGATGGAAGAATGGATGGATGGATGGATGGATGGATGGATGGATGGATGGATGGATGGAGGGAAAGAAACAACATTATTGTTTGTCCACAAGCAAAGCTGTCACTCTATTGTCTGTTCTTGTGGAAACATCATGAAAGGAGAGCGGAGAAAGCATCAAATGTGATGGTGAAGAGGCTCGGAAGGAATAATTCTTCTGGTTTATTTCCCTCCTCTTTGCCAAAATGTCTGGATTAAGCTGTGATCCTCAAGATGTCAGTTCTTCTCTGAGTTTTAGGGCAGTTTTTGAAATTTGGATTAGAATTACGAGCACTTGCTCTGCCTCAAACACGTTTCATGTTCAGAACTGTTGTGTTGGTGCATTGTGATTTCTGTGTGAACCCTGCATGTGATGAGAGCTTTCTTTACCACATTTCTGACTTCTCATCTCAGAGGAGTCGGGAGAGTGAAACCGTGAGGTCAGCGCTTTGGTTATCAGTCTCCTCACTCACTAACACTGTCAGATAAAGAGGAAGCAGGTGACTTGTGCTATTAGCTGATTGGTTTAGAGGAAACCTTTGAGGATAGAGCAGTGAGTCAACAAGAAAAACCCAGATGACAATGAGACTAAAGTGAAAAAGTGAAGCAAAAAATTAAAAACTATAAATGTGTGCTTGTTTTATATCCCAATATTTAGATTTTACAAAACATTTTATTTTATTTTTTTGTTGTCATCTTGCTGTCAAACAAGAGAAACAAAAGGCTCTTTATCATTTTTAAACTTTTTGTTCATTACATTTGTATTTTCTTAACCTCTTGACGCCTATTGATGCAAATATGGACAAACACACTTTTTGTTCCAAAATTACCTTAATTCAGCAACTGCTTAAAAGCAAAACCAGGTATTTTTAATTGTTGGAATTAAATTCAGACATTAACGGGTGAAGTGTGGAGACAGTGATTCTTTTGTTGTGTTTGAGAATTTTGTGATTCAGAATTTGGGACTTCATGAAAGTCAGTTCACAAGTTAAGCCATTTCTTTTTGTAGCAACAACGCTTTTTTCCTGTGTAATAAATGAATAATACTCCCAATAGAGAATGTTATTTCAGTTCACTATCAATTTTTACTTTTGACAAATCAGTCTTCTGTTTGTGAGAATTACACTAGCGTCATTCCTAATTTGTAAATGAAGAGGTTCATTGAAGACAGGTTTGTTTATCATTCATTTTCTTTAAAAAAAAAAAAAAAAAGACATTTTTTTTAGTCCAATTTAAAATTTCTGATAGTCACATACGTGAAAGTACGGTCTTAATTTAAAATAACATAAAGTAAGTGAAGTTACCTGGATTATACACATCTTAAAATACTGTTGGCATGAATTAATCCAGTTTTAAATCATTTTTATCTTTATCTTCTTTCTCTTTATTTGTTTCTTTTCATGAAGCATCAGGAACATCAAAACACAAAATCAAATACAGAATACAACACAGTCCTAAAACTTCAAGAATGAAAGGGAGCAGATGGAAGAAAAATGTTCTTATTTTGTGCCTGCCCCTGCTAAATCAAAAAATACTCATATGTATAAACGAATATGACTTGGATTTTTTTTTTTTTTTAATGTAGTGCATCCATATTTAGATTCATAATTAAAATAAAATGAGGATTTCAGCTTTTAAATTGGTGATCGATCATCTAAACTGACTTGAGGTTGTTTTCTAATTGAACAAAAATAAACAGCAAATGAAACGAACTTTTTGGACTTTTTGTCAATTTTATTTATTCATATAAAAACAAAGTTATGGTGAGCAAACATTTGAAATTAGTTGACAAAAGAACAAAAATGACGGAATGTAAAATAAAATTAAAACACAGAGAAAACAAGTACAAGGCAAGTTGCAATTTAAAAATAACAATAGTTAAGATATATTTTGATAAATTATTAAAGTTTTTTTTTTTTTTAATGTAACTTAAAATAATCTGCGAAATCAGATATTAAGCAAAGGGTAAGTGTTCTAAAACGTGTATGCTAAAACGTTATTTAGCTGAATTTCCAATTGTTTGTCAAATCCGAGATAGTGGGTTGTGTTTTTATATAAGTTATATTATTTATGGTCAGAATTTACCTGTACGATGTGTTATGCTAACGACTAGCTGCCGCAGCGGAAGCAGGTTTTATTCTGAAAAACGGAAGCGCGTCACTGCTGTTTTACCAACAGACTGACGTCACGGGCGGAGTGGACGTGTGCGCAGACAGGTTTCAGTTTGGACGCGCCTGTGGGACGTCTGTCCCCGAGCTGGATCACAAGGAGGCGCGAGCGCTTGTTCGTTTCCGGTTATACGGTTGTGTTTGATTCTGACAAGAAAAGGGCGGAAGCGAACCGAGGAGCTAACCGCGCTAACCTGGCAGCTACGTCACACAGCAGCCCCGCATCCTCTCCTCCTCAGGTACGGCTCAGGTGTGTGTGCAGCGCGGGTACCGCTCGTCCCCGTGTATCCCTGCTGATCCTGTTGGATCCAGTCCAGTTTGATGTGTGTCAGGCGGTGTAGTGGTTCGGTTCGGCTCTGGTTCGGTCTCCTGTGGTCACCCCCATCATCCCCCGCCCCCCCACAGCGATGAGTCACCGAGAAGCGGATCGTGACAGTTGCTCTGCCCTCAGCCTCCACCGGCCCCGATCCTCACCGAACCTCGGCGTCATCCAGCTGCTGGTTCCGCGGTGTTTGGACCGGTCGGTTCGGGAAGCTGCGGCCGCAGATGACTTCCGGTCATCAATCGAGAACTGCGCGAAAACAAACGCAGTTTCTCCAAACGACTCTGCTGCGTTTCCGCCATTTTTTCTCCAGATGTTCTCCTGATCTGTCAACACAGCTGTGCTCGCACCTGGGGGTTTGTGGGCAGGTGACACATGAGGTCTGGACCTGCTGCTCCTAACTGTAGCTGTAGACCAGCTTTCACTGCATCTCAGAACCTCTGAGCTCAGCCAGTTTCTCCTCATCAATATTTATCATCAGGGAAACAGTTATAGACACAGAAATGTCATCTCAGATTATTCTGATAGCACAAAGACCTCTGGTCAGGAGAGCAGGAAGTTTTCAGGTGTGAATGAGTCATTGACCTCCTACTCCCACAGAGGGGAGCAGGATTGGCCAGCATCACACCAGGCGCGGCGGGCTCCATCTGCTCCAAATGCTCCTCGTTTTCTCTCTTCTCAGATCTTCCCAGACGAGGTAGTTCAGGTAGTGAGGTCTGAATTCTATCAACATCTGTTGGGAATAACATTGCTTTTTATTTATTAGTAGTGATGGTGGAAAAAGAGCTAATTTAAATCGGGGGTGTTAAACTCAATCACACAAGGGGCCAAAACCCAAAACACAACTTAGGTCGTGGGCCGAACAGGACGAACATTTATTGAACACTCTAAAACTAAATTTTTTTAAATTTAAAAGTGCAAACTAGATAGCATTATGTGCGATAATTGCAGTGTGAATGCTGTAAGATGAAATTGATAGCTAAAATTGATAGATCATATTAGATGATATTAGCCTAAAAAACATAGGTTTGCCAAAATAGCTTGCATGTAGCTGGAAAAAATAGCTAAACTTCTAAATATTAAAAAAAAAAACTGAAAAAAGCCTAAATTAGCCAAGCATGTAAATATCAGCCTAACTTCAAAACAGGTTAAAAAAAAAACAAGCCAGCAAAAAAAAAAAAAAAAGCCTGAATTAGGCAAAAGAGCTAGTAGCTGCAGCATGTAGTTGAAATATTTGCTAAACTTCAAAACAGCCTATAAAACCTTTAAAAAGCCTAAACTACCCTAAACAGCTAGCTTGTAGCTGAGATATTAGCTTAACTCCAAAACAGCTTAATAATAAAAAAAGGCTAAATTAACCAAGGCAGCTAGCATGTAGCTGAAATTTTAGCTGAAAAACTTTTAAAATCCTAAGTTAGCCAAAACAGCTAGCATGTAGCAAACTCCAAAAAAGCCTTAAAACTGAAAAAAGCTTAAAAAAGCTGAAACAGCTAGAATGTTGCTGAAATATTAGCTAAACTCCAAAATAGCCTAAAAACTTTTAAAAAGTCTCCATTAGCCAAAAAAGCTAGTTTAGCCTAAAAAACTCAGAGTAAATGCCAAAATATTCCAAAAAGCTAGTAGAATTCCAATTTTTTTTTAAACTTTACAACAGTAACTTTTTAACATGATTATGAATAATAAAAAGGCATGAATATTATTGTAGACTAAATCAACTTAAACCTTAAATATTTTTCGCTCCATATAAAAATAATTTGGCAAAATTATACAAGTTAGAAATAAGCATAAGATAACGTCAGGCCATTAATAACAATAAAATAAAATGAACTTGAGGGCCGGATAGAATTACCTGGAGGGCCAGATCCGGCCCTCGGGCCTTGACTTTGAAACGTGCTGCAGATTATGCAAATAATCTGTTTTTATTGGATAAGGAAGTATTGTGGCTCCAAATTTGCAGCTCTTTGGATTACAAATTCTGTATTTGTGCGTCTCTGGCTGAAGCAAGCTATTCACCTTATTCCTAGGCCCCATGAGCCTTTGCGTGAATTATGGGGGATACTTCCTGTAGACGCCGGAACTAGCATTTATTTACATTACAACTATAGAGCCGACAGCGCAATTCCTCTTGTTTTGGATCTCTAACTACATATAAATGTGGAAACACCAGCTGTCATGTCTTAAAAGAGGAGACGTAACAATCCCGGTGCCTGTTAAAATTAAAGGATGACCTTAAAAAATGTCCAAACATAACATATAGTAGCATTTTTAGCTACTTTCTCAATTCAGTTGCGGCAGATGGTGAAGCTCTGAACAATCTTAAAAGCTCAGAGGCATATCAATATCTTCATAGCATGATTATTTCTGCTGGAGTTAGCACACAGTGCTGATCAATTGTAACCTTATCGTTTTACGTGCTTGTGTTTACATGATGCCAGAGCCAATGAGGGTTGCATCGCGCGGAGTAGCTTTAGCCCGTTTCATGTTTTGACAAAGTCAGCTGCGGTTTAAGCATCGGTAATTTTTGAATAGTTAATACCAGGAGATGCAGCAATTACACAGAAATATCTTCCCTGCTCTTGTGACACTGCTGTCAGGTCTCTGCAGTACCCGGCGTCTCTTCTTCTATGGTGGTCTGGAGTAACCCAACCAGAATGTTGGATACGGATTTTCCTCCGTGGGTACTTTATCCAAAAAATGAAACGAACATACATATAAAGTCTTAAGTGGCTTCTTAAGATTTACATTTTTCAGCCACATCCTTCTGACTTCATCCTCACCCGATAGACGGTAAAATCTGTACAGAGGAGGGCAGCTGCACTCCCTCTTCGTCAGCGGCCCATGTTCAACACAACACTCCTTAAGACTCAAATGTAATTTAGTTTGGGTGTTAGAACAACCACAAAGCCATTTTTGAAACTTTTGAGGGATTAAGTAAAACACGCTTCTAAAGTTTGTATGCACCGCTAAAGTTAACAAAACCATCAACTTTCAGTGGAAACCAATAGCGCTGTGTAACTTCCGGTTGCTACACCAGAAGTTGCACCCATGACCCGTTTTACATCAGCGGCCCCAGGGATAAGGTGGATAAAGAGTGTAACTCTGAAGCCCTTTGCAGGTCAGACGGAGATGCTCCTCAGAGCTCCAGGCTGCAGTAGCATGGCCACCTCACATGTATGGAGCTGCAGGCCTTGACCAGGTGTGTGTCTGATCAGGATTTTTCTTTTCCTGAACAGGTATGATGGAAGCCTCCATCTTCTGCGGGCTGCTGATGGCCTTCGCCCTCCAGGGACACTGCACAGAAAGTCCCAGCTCCAGAAGGTCAGTAGTTTGTTTTTCATCCCTGAAACTCCAGGCTGAGCCTGAAAACAGTTGTAGAAGCTGAATGTAGTTTTCATTGGAAGTGGACGCTTGAACACGCGTTGTTGAGGCTGGTTTGAACAAAGTCATTTCCTCTTCATGAGCAGAGACACAAACAGCTCACACGTCCAGCTATAGATGGTGGATTTCTCATGGCAGTTTCAGCTCTTTAGAGGAAACATTTCTAGGTCTTTTCTCATGTTTAACTTGTGTTTATAGGAATATAGTTGATCTTATTTACAGTAAGTGTAGCTCAAAGGACAATGACCCATCTTCTGCTCCACTTTAAAAGAGAAGTTTCTTATAAAAATCACACTTCTGTGTCTCTTGCTGTTCTCTTCTGTTCCTTTTTTTTCGTTTTTACTCACCCCCCCCCCCCCCCACACACACACACACACTTTGATGTTTAGATATTCTGTCACCGAGGCACCAAAGCTGCACTTTGATTCTGTTGTCGTGAAAACAAACACGTGTTTACCAGGGATGTTCAAATCCAGACCTCGAGAGCTGAAAATCTTCCTTTATCTGCTGCTGGTTACCTGGATCATCTTTAATGACAGGTTGGTTGGAAAAAGTTGGTTGTGGAACACTGGTCCTCGAGGACTGACTTTGGACACCCCTGGTTTAAATGCATCACATTATTCTTTATTTTTTTTAGTGTCATTTCATGCAATTTCTGCGTGTTTTTGTCTGCTTGTTTTCCAGAATCTCAGTCTCTGCTGGAATATAAACTTCTCTTTCAGTTAAAGGGCCTATATCATGCTATTCTAAGCCAATCAGAGTAAACTATCTCCATATATATGATCATATATTATCCTTGACACAATAAAGAACTTTTTTTTTTTTAATGAAATTTGAGTTATTTTCATGAACTCTTTTCCTGCCGAGAAATAAGATGATTCGATCTCTGAGTCTCCGCCTTTCTCCCCTTGTGGGCGCCGCCCATTTAATGATGTCATCCAAGAGTCGGCCTCGGTAGCGTGTCTGTGTTCTGTCCTCAAAATAAACAACATCCGATCTTTTGCAAAGATGTATGTATCGCCGCCAGCTCTGCGGAGAAAGTGTGTTTTGTGTTATCCTGGGGGCGGGGCTGGCAACACAGACTCAATTGGGGCTGTTCTCACATTGTGATGTCAGCTTGTGAGAACCCGCGCGTTTTCGTGAATTGGGAGGGGCTGGTGCTCAGATAGCAGGGGTGTCAACCGCATTTTTGTTCAGTGGCCACATTCAACCTGTCTCATCTCAAAGCGGGCCAGTGACATAATAACAAATGACTAGGGCTGGGAATCACTGGGTACCTCACGATACGATACGCGATACATGGCTCACGATATCGATAATATCGCGATACTGCGATAGTTGGTAAAAATCCTCTCTAAAAACTAATATTATATGGAAGAACACTTTTTTTGGGGGGGGGATATATCTCCATTTTATTTTTTTTAGCTTAAACACAATCATAATAAACAACTTATGTCTTATTTTGTGCAACAAATTATAGACACTTTTGTTTAACGTTGCCTAAAATCACTAATACTATAACTTACCACCAATTGAATTGGAATTATTTGTAAAATTCAACATTAACAATTGTAAACATGATCAGCAGTGCCACAGAATTACTGTTAACAACAGAACAAAAATTAAATAATTCAAATTGGTGACAGTTATCTACATCCAAAGGAACGTCACACCAAAGGATGATGAATATAACGTTTTACAGCCTCTGTCAAGTGTTACATATTTTTTAGTGTACTTTTCCCACATTTGAAAAGGGCTAAGCATTCAAAATTGAAGGCTGATTTACTCAGACTGACACTCGAGATTATTTCTCCAATCTTTATTTATTTTCTATTTGGTCAGTCAATTGTCAGGTAATAAGGTAAAACACTCATAATAATGGCAATAAATATTTAAAAATTCGAATTCTATTATAAATTAGCAATAAACAACTTTAATCTATAATAATTTATACAATTTTAAGTTCTTCAATTAACTAGCAACTTCCCTATTTTACAGTGAATTTGTGTACTTTATTTTAATTACATTATTTTTAAGTTCATACATCAAATCTGCATTTTTTTTTTAAATCTAAGAATGACTTTAAATTAACATTAGCAAAAAGTTATTACGTTCATTTGAAAACCTTACACCATAAATTTAACAAAGTTACACCATACACCAGCAGGGTAAATATCAGAGTGCATGAAAGCAAAAATTCCGAACAGTACCTGAAGTACACACAAACAACTACGAAGCACGCGCCTCGTTCCCACAACGCGCCAATCAAACAGGAAATAACCGATCGCGGCCATTCTAGCGCTCAGACAAACTCACTTCTTACCGGCTGCCTCTTCTACAGATGGATGATAATTGAGAATAGGTAGACATGATTTATACACGCAATACCGAGCCAGTATCTCGCCGGTGTTTTTTCCTGAATGAGGTCCGTGCGTCGGGAAAATAAGTCCGATGCAGCGCGAGTAACTGCGCATTAGTTCCGGTCTGCGACTCAGACGCAACAGCCTCGTAAAATGAAAATATAATATCGATACTTGGTGAGAGTCCATCGAGAATCAACAATAGGACTAAATATCGCGATATATCGCAATATCGATATTTTTGGCACACCCCTACAAATGACCTATGGTCAACTTGTTATTTATAGCTTTGTTTTTACTCTGTCCATTTTTCCTGGAAAGCTCTGAACTCCATGTCAATTTTCCTTCTTTTGACAACAACATTTTGGTATTTGTGGTGTCAAACCTGATTACATTTTCAGCAACTAAACAGCGGTGAGGCTGGCGAGGAGCCAAGCTGCATCTTACCCAGACGTGGCACGCGTCTGCAAAGATATAGGCAGTCTTCCCTTCTCCCTTCCCCTCTATTTGAAGGGGCATTTTTAGTGCGAGTGTGTTCAAAATTTTTTTTTCTTTAATCTGACCCTCCTGGCGGATGGATATTTTTTTTAGGATATTTTGAAATTTAGCTAGTTTTTCAGCTACATGCTAACTGTTTTGGCTAACCTAAGTTCCTTTGTTTTTTAGGCTAATTTGGCATTTAGCTAATATTTCAGCTTCATTGTTTTTAGCTACCAGCTTCATCGTTTTCAGTTATCAGCACTAGCATTTTTAGCTATCAGCTTCTGTGTTTTAAGCTATCAATTTCAGCATCTTCAGTGGCTACATTCAGCTTACAGCATTCACACTAGCATCATCATAGGTAATGCTATATACCTAGTTCATAATTATGCTAAAAAGTTAAAGTTTTAAAAAATGTAGTTTTAGAGTGTTCAGTAAATGTTTCTCCTGTTCGGCCCGCGACCTCAGGTGTGTTTTGATTTTGGCCCCTTGTGCGATTGAGTTTATCACCCCTGGTATAGGCCCTTTAACCTGTGACCCTTCCTCTCTCCTAGGCTTGTTTACATTAAAAGTGGGGTCATCTGGACCCCACAAGACAGTGCGCTGACCTTTTTTTCAATGATTGTCGGTCTTTACTGGTGATAAGAGAACACGAGGGTTTAGCACGGTTTGAGGTTCTGATGCAGCCGGATGCTGATGCAGCTGTGCTGCTCTGACGTCTTGTTGTTTCGGCGATCTCTTTGAAATGCGTCTTCTCCAGCAGTATTTGAATTGTTTTTACTTTCAAGTTGATCCATTAAGCTTTTTGAATATTTATAATCTGCAGCAGTTTGAAATGCAGAGTTATTCATTTTATGAACAATTCTTACTTTATCTGCAGATTTACTTAGTAAAGGGGTGACGTGCAGAGCAGTTCAGACTGTCTCTGAGTCATGCAGCTATTCTCATTTGTTTTGCTGGTCTTTTTGTAAAAGAAAAATCAAATAATTAAATAGATTTGAAATCAACATTGTTTAAATAGGATTTTAACGCTTTAACACCTGAGGCATTGCCGCTGACGCTTAACACAAACTCTTTAACATACTGTAACCAACCGTCAATACGATCAACGTTATTCCATCAGATTCTACCAGAATTACGTTGATTGGGTAACACTTTAGATGAGGTGCTGCAAAACACTCAATATTATGTTGACAATGATAGTTACTACATTTATTAAACTTGTAAGCAGTTTATTGATATGGCATTTGTAGACAAAGGTCTCACTTTAGATGTTAATAAATCTTACTAAGTATATTAATAAACATTATGTGGCTTATTGTACTAATAAATGTCTTACTAACACTCTATAAACACAGTAATAATGTTTGTTAATGTGTTAATAAAGCTTGTTAAGGAATCTTATTATAAAGTGTTACCCGTTGATTGTGTTAACAATGAAAAAAATACTGTAAATCAAAGAACATGAACACTGGAGCTCAGGTTTTAAAGGATTAAAGAGCAGAGCAAGACCCTTCATGCTGCTGCTTAACTATTTAGCTACGGGTCTGGGTTTAGCTGTGCTGGGTTCAGCTGTCCTCACCCCAGATTAGATACAGGGTTAGTGTCATGAAGGGCATCCGGCGTAAAATTTCCCTGTGGTGACTAGACGGTGGCTGCAGCGTTTCCGACTGCATGTCCCGCTGCATAAATGTGATGAGCTTCTGGCTCCAGTTGGTTGTGGTCTGTGTGAACGTGTGCGTATGTGTGCGTCCCTCTGAAGGTTGCAGGAAGGCGAGTGCGCAACCAGGACCAGACCCCCGCTGCTCTTCAACTCCCACAACTTCTCCATGGACCTGCGCATGCCGGGAGTGTCTCCAAGCAGCGTGAGTCTGAGCTCCGCCTCTGTGTTTGAGACGCCTGACAGAGCGCTTCACTGATGGTCATTTTAGCAGAGATTCCCGTCATCAGACGATGACTTTGACTCATTTAAATGCTTGTTTATACTTTTTCATAATAATTATCGGGCATATCTGTTTAAGAAAGTGGGAAACTTTCAAGTTTCACCAGATAAAGTTCACAATCTAAGTTCAAGACGGCTGATAAGGAAACTCTGATGACCCGGCGTTCTACGAATCACTCACGGATGAATCTGTGAGACATAAAGAGTCTCACCACTGATTTGTGCGTAATTTTTAAAGATGTGTGTGCAGTTAGTTTCAAGTTGTAGTAATTTGAATTTGTGTATGTGCAAATTGTAATTTTTTTGTACTTATGCACATAATATATTATATGAGCTACAAATCAAGAACTACGCACACATACATCGGGGTGATACTTATTTCTCCCCATACAGATGTGTCATGTTTTGTTATCCACACTTTGTTCGTGCTCTCTGTCTCTCCAGTCTCATTATCTTCTTGCTGAACTTTGTTTGTTACAGTGTGTGAAAAGATCCCAGATAAAATCCTCGATTCCTCCATAGAAATGACAGGAATTTGTCTGTTGGGTCCTGAACTGGTTTACTTACAGAAGCAGGTTATGGTGGACCTCCTTCAGGAGGTGCAGCAGCACTCCTCTGACCTGTCCTCCCTCCTGTCTTGTGTTCCAGTCGGACACCTACCTCTGCATGGCCTTTCCTGTTCCCACCGACCGAGACTCCTACATCGGTGAGCGTTCAGACGTTGGAGCGTCCTGCCGCTGCTGCTCCTCACGGCACGGAGGAGAACTGTTTATGTGTTTACTGTCTGTCTCATGTCAAGTATTTTATTACACGGAGAAAAGGCTCAAGTAGGACATTGTCCTATGTATCTTACTGTAAGCCAGCTTTCTTCTGGCAGACTTACTAATTACATTTATGATTTCACCTGCTGAGGATGTATTTTCTGTCTCCTGCTACTGTTTTCCGTCAGTGTTTCTGACTAAAAATATTTTATTTTTATCATAGATTTTGCTGTGTAGTGGAGTTTCTGATGCTCCTCCCAGTCTCTTTCCAGTGTTTATTCTACTCAGAGACTCTCGGCTGATCAACTTTTCATAAAATTTCTCCGTGTTTCTCCTCTTCTGCTTCAGTGGACTTCATTCCTCACGCCAGCATGAGCACAGTCCATCACATGATCCTGTTCGGCTGCCAAAGCCCCACCTCCACCAGCAGCTCTTGGTAACTCCCTCCTCTCGACACCCAGATTGCACGCGTGCGTGTTCATAGCATTGACTGTATACGATAACTGGACTGAGTGAGTGTGACTCATTGACTCACTTCTGGTTCAAACCAAATGAAATGAATTTAGTCGCCGTTTTCTCACGACTCGAGCGTCAACACGTTAGAGCCAGACGATGTCAGTAAGCGGGGATTGGTCAGAGTTGTTCTGTGTCAACTTTTTCTATAGTAACAATTCCCGCCAATCAGGACGGAGCTTGTTGAGAAGCCACACCCCTCGACTTTCCAGATTTGGATCGATTCACCTTAGCCTGGATTGATTTCGATTCTTTCGATCCACTCAAACTGTGTGTGAACTTTACACAGTTCACACATTTAGAGCACATTTTTAGAATCACGTTAACAATCTGTATGTGACTTGAAGATTTTCGTATTAATCTGATACATTTTAAATAATATTACTAGTTAAATTATGATGAGACTGTTATTAGTATGCAGTATTACATGGATTTTCAAACGAAGAAGCTCCAACAATTGTTCTGCTTCTACTGGAGGGCGTTTCAGTTGGCCACTAGGTGGCGATCACGCTACAGCCTTACACCTTATTCAGAAGAAAAAGAGGGTATGAACAAAAAATGGTTATTTAGACCAAAAATGGTTACTTTAAAAAGTATTTCTTTATAAAATTCCGGTTCCGGGTCATGAGCAGCAGACACGTGTCTCCAACTCTCCTCAACTCTTCAGCTTTAAAGTTTCTCACAAGTGACTTTAATCACCAAGTCACTGCAAAACAGCTGCTGCAACGAGGAGAGATGAACATGGCACTAAAGAAAAATTTTGAGACCGAGCTCAAGAGACGGAGCTCAAAATCACGCTTGCAGATATTTAAGCTAAGCTGACGCCGATGCTACTCATGGATGCTAAGATAACAACACTGTTGGAGCTTGAGGCTAAGCTATCACCACTGGTACGACTCGTGGAAGATTTCCGACAGGAAAAGGCACATAACGAACAACGAGATAATCGCCAAGAGAGAAGGATGCATGACTTGGATCAACAAGTACGGATGACTAATATGATTCTCTGGAGACTCCAACTACAACCCTTGTGCTACCATCGTTAGCATGGATGCTAACAGAGCTGTGATGGATGCTAACGCGACTATGGAGAATCAGATTGGAGTATTTCTTGCGTCTAAAGGGATTTCCTTGGACCTAAATAGTGTTGAGGTCTGTCATCCGCTTCCTCGGAGAAAGAATACAGATAAACCAGCGATCCTGATCAGGTTTGTGAATCGAAAGCACAAGATAGCTCAGATGAAACAACGCTAACACCTGAAGGGTGCAGCTGTATTTCTTAATGATCATTTATCCAAATATCAAGCTGATCTGGCTAAGCACGCGAGGCTCCTACGACAGAGAAGTACATGGATCCAGAACTCCAGAATCTTTGTATGTATGTTAGCATCAAGCTAGTGGACTTTAGCTTTATGCATCTCTACTTTTATGGATTAATTATTGATCTATTAATCATAGATTGATTCAGATCCATTAATCGATTCTATTAACCCAACCCTAGTACCTTTTATCAAAAGTTTTGAATGTTTGAGGTGGGGCCAGCAGGCTCGACCTACTGTTGTCAAGGCATCGGATTGGTCAGTTCAGAACTTGAATAACTTTCATTACAGAAAAAATTAAAATGAAATAAAAAAAAGAAGATGTTAAAATAAGTTATCTAGGCCTAAAGCAACAATGTTTATTCTAACAGATAGAGTAACAGCTGTTAATTTCTCTGTAGAAGTCTATGGGATTTCTTCTTGGAGCCAACATTTCCTCCCTGTGTGGAATGTAGAGGGGAGGGGTCTCTCAGTCCACTTCACAGTCAAAACTCTTCATTTGATCCCAGTTTTGTCCAGAGAAAAGTTTCCAAATTAGATTCTTGCGCAGAAAAAGTTCACAAACTGTGTCTTTGTGTCTGCAGGGACTGTGGGGGGGCGCAGGGCACCTGTAAAGACGATCCCTCCATCATGTACGCCTGGGCCCGGAATGCTCCGCCCACAAAACTTCCCAAAGGTGAGTTTTTGAGCTTGGTGGTGTCAGTCAGGTCCCCAGAGTGAGGACAGGAGCGTCTGCTGCTGCCGTCCTCTAAGAAAACGTTAAACTCTCAATGCAGTCGTGAAAACGGACTCCACAGGCTTGATTTATAGATGGGGTCACCTCTGACCCGGTTGGTGTCAAACCTGATCTTCAGCTGAACTTACAGTGACTGCTATTCTCTCCACAGATGTTGGGTTCAGAGTCGGAAAAAATTCTGGGATGTCGTACTTTGTGCTTCAGATCCATTATGGAGATGTCAGCGCCTTCAGAGGTGAGTGGACATGATGATGATGCAGAGATGTGCATGGATGAAAGCACCGCCCACATGCAGGGGATGCTTGAAGAACTTTTGGGTTTGTGGCGGGTCATCTGGATGTTGGTTCTGGTGTTTAGTCAGACAGATCTGTCAGGTTCAGGTATGGTCTGACGTTGTTGTGTGTCTGTGCAGACCATCACAGAGACTGCTCTGGACTCACCTTAAAGATGACTCTTAAGCCGTGAGTTAGAAGCCAGTTTGAGATGCATGCTGGGAAATTTCAGGCCTGAATGAAGTGGACACGATGCATCTCCTGTGTCCTCACAGGCAGCCCTTCATCGCCGGCATTTACCTGCTGATATCTGTGGACACCGTCATCCTTCCAGGAAAAACAGGTTGGTGTTCAAAGCAGATCGTTGCACTTTTGTCTTAGAGCATGACTCAGCAAAAAAGCCTGAAATGTTTGAAGCGGCTGCAGCTGGGTTCAGGGCGGGACTACGTCAGGGTCAGATGTGGTTCTGATCTTCACCTCTTTGTCTGGACCCTGAAAATCTCAGCTGGTCTCAATGATTCCCCCTAGAACAGGGGTGTCAGACTCAATCGTACAAGAGCCCAAAATCCAAAACACACCTTAGGTCACAGGCCGAACAGGATAAACATTTATACACTCTGAAACTACATTTTTAAAACAAAAGAAAAACATAACTTTTTAACATAATTATGAACTACATATATAGCATTAACTGGGATAATGCAAGTGTGAATCCTGTAAGATGAATTCGCCTGCTAAAGATGCTAGTGCTGATAGCTTAAAACGCTGAAGCTGAAAGCCAGCTAAAATATTAGCTAAATGCCAAATTAGCCTACAAAAAAACTTAGGTTAGCCAAAACAGCTAGTATGTTGCAGAAAAGAATAGGTAAACTTCAAATTATCCTAAAAAAATGAAAAAAGCCTAAATTAGCCAAAACATCTGGCATGAAGCTGAAATATTTTTAAATGCCAAAATAGTCCAAAAAGCTATCAGAATGCCAATTTTTAAAATAAAACTGTACTCTTTTAACTTAATTATGAAAAATAAAAATGCAGGAATATTATTCCAGAATAAATCAACTTAAAACTTAAATAACTTTCAATGTTTTACTCTCCATAAAGCATGTTTTGTCAAAATTATACAAGTTAGAGCTGAAGATAACATCGGGTCATTAATAACAATAAAATAAAATGATCTGGAGGATATGATTACCCGGAGGGCCGGATCCGGCCCCTGGGCCTTGACTTTAACACATGTGCTCTAGAAAGACAGACGGGCCTCAGCTCAGCCATTCGCTCTGGTCCTGCAGCAGGTCGGCTTATCTGGACCATCTCTGAACAAACGAGATGTTTGCTCTGGGGGTGACGCTCGTCTTTACAACCTTTTCAATTTTCTCTTAGTTACAAATGCAGACGTGGCCTGTGAGTACGCCTCCTACCCCATCTACCCGTTTGCCTTCAGGACTCACACACACCGCCTCGGTGAGTGCCCCCCACCCCACCCCATCCGAGCGTCTGTCTGATGGCGCCATCCCAAATGACTGTCTGGATTTTCCCTCTCAGGTAAAGTGGTCAGTGGATACAGGATCCGCAACGGGAAGTGGACGCTGATTGGCCGGCAGTCCCCTCAGTTACCACAGGTGAGACTCTGCGTGGGGGGCCGCACCCTGGCCCATTCACGCGAGCTTCCAAGAAAACATATCGAATGAAATCCAGAAAAAGTTTACATATTTATTTTATTATCTATTGTTTTGCATATCTTATTACTCTACCTCGTATGTCTTTTCCTTCTTCTTTTGCACAAGGGAGATGCTGCTGCTAGTTTTCATTGGATACTGTACAATGATATTAAAGCTGTTCTGATTCTGATTTACAGAACCAAACTGTTCCCAAATAGACTCTGAACTGTTTTAGAACATTATTCTGGAACCAAGCGTTTTCTACTGTGAGCTCACACGCTCACCTTTGGTTCTAAAGATTCTTTCACGTTTTCCTACTTTTGACTACATTCCTAGTCTTGAGCCTCCAAATCCCGTAAAGTAATTGGTAGTTGATAATATCGATGAATTCAAAGTTTTTGTTTCAGACGATTTACATTGAGGAAAATCAAGATTTTTTTCTTCCAGCTTTCAGTCCTCTTGGACTTCCGTAGTTCAATGTAAAGTCATCCTGCCTGTCTCTTTCAAAGCGCAGACATAAGATCTGTAGCTAGCAGAGGAGTTTCTACCACGAGGCAGAGATTAAATATTTTTAATTTTGTTTGTTGCAAAAAAAGACAGAATTCATGTTATTAAAAGAAAAAGGTCATGAATTCAAATCCAAATGTTGTAAAGGCTAAAGCAAAACGGTTTAGATCAGTAGAAAACGAGCCCAAATCGTTGCAACCCCTGGTGTAGCGGTTAGCTTTGGCTAATGCAGCAACAGGACACGCAGCCATTTGTGAACAGATCCAGACAGAACTGGAGGATAAAACTGCTGGTCTACAGCTGCAACAGATGACGGGGCTGTTGTTACACACTAGCATGCTACGGTACTAGCTGCTAATGCTAATGAGCAGTCATTTGTGATAGAAAAAAACACTTTGTAGGCATAATCATAGAAAACCAGAGAGCAAAGACTGATTATTAATAAATAAAGGAGTTCCTTAGGGAAAAAAAAAGTGTTTTTTCTTTTAATCTGATGTTTTTAACTTGCTACTTCCCATCTTCTCTACTTGCATTCAACATAATATATATACAGTATATATATTTTTTTCTTTTTAATTTGTCCTGTCCAACATTTGAGCAAACAGATGCGGGGTGAGAGCCTCTAGTGTTGGGCAGATTTTACTGTCCCAACAGGAGTTTATTGAGTATAAACCCCTGTTGTATTTTATGCTAAACTTTATTTAAAGAAGAAGAGGAAGGTTGGGGGGTGTGTGTAAAAGAGGGGGGTTTAGAGAAAAAAGAAGATAGCCACAGAGGGAAGCAGCATCATAAAACAACTGGGTCTAAATAGGGTCTAAACAGGAATGGGCGGGGCCTGTCTACACACACTCGGTAGTTTCACAGTTTTGTTTGCCAAAATAGTCTTTACTTTTAAACTAGTCAAAATGTACACAATATAACTGCAGCTGCCGCACATGCACTTGATCATACAAACCGACTCAAATACAAACATAATTTTTTTAACAGAACACCTATGTTTTTTCTTTGTAAAATAATGTAATAATTTGTCCAGTTAAGAAAACATGTTTAGATTTTTTTGGAGCATCAAACCACGAAGAGCAACATCAGTTTGAAGGCTGTTTCCACCAAAAGTGTTCTGCTGAATGATTCTATTGTTTCTCTTTAAGCTAGCGGTAGCTCACAAAACACCTGCTGCTTTGTTCTACAAACATTTTTACAGCTTGTATTTAGTTGAACTTCACACATTTCCATAGGAGATGTGAGAGTCAAATCTTTTTTTTTTTTTTTTTTTTTTATATTGTCATTTAGAACCTTTCTTAATGAAAGTAAAAGAAGGGAGAAAAAAAATCGAATTTGGAATAAAAATTTGGAGATAAGATTTTTTGGCAACATCGCCCAGCTCTAAAAGTTATTAAATATCCCTGTTGGTCAGCTGTTAGTCCGATCTTCTGTTAGAGACCCTGCGGTCCAGCTGTGCCCCCTCTTACTGTCCTAATGGGTCGGATCCGGAGTGAGCTCTCCTGTTCTGAGTTCAGACGTGTGCGTGAGCAGCTTCTTTCCTCCACAGGCGTTCTATCCGGTCAACACGGAGCTGAGTGTGCAGTACGGAGACACCGTCGCTGCCAGGTGTGTGTTCACCGGAGAGGGCAGAACCACCGAAACCATCATCGGGTGAGTTCTTTAAAGTGTGTTGACCTCGACGTGCACCCCACGTGCTCCAGCTCCTTACGCTGGTTTGAAACTCATATTTTTGGCGTCTGCACCTTTTCCCGCAGCGGAACCTCTGATGATGAAATGTGTAACTTCTACATGATGTACTACATGGAGAGCAAGCACGCCGTCCCCTTCATGAGCTGCATGGACAGCGGCTCCAAGGAGCTGTTCCGACACATTCCGGCTGAGGCCAACGTCCCCATCCCGGTCAGTCCGGGACAGATGAACTCCATGATGCACATGGGACACGCTGCAGGTACAGTGCAGATGAGAAACACATGAAGAAAAATATCAAGAAAATCACAGCAGAACCATCAAAAAAGCTTCATTTGTGAATTAATCAGCTTCATAGAAATTTTCTCGTTTTAGTTCATTGTTCGGAGGAAAGACAGAAACATAGATAAGAATGTCTGTTTTTGCGTTTAGATGACGGTGTGATGCTGGACAAAAGAAGAGGAGGCCAGGCCGCGGATCCGGGTGAGTCTCCGTGCAGATGCAGACAGACGGATTTGTTCTCTTCATGCGCTTCATTCACTCTGATGTGTGTAGATTACCACCTGGAGCAGGTGACGGACTGGCCTGAGGGGAACCTGCAGCTGGGTCAGGTGTCGGGTCTGGCGCTGGACTCGGACTCAAACCTGGTCATCTTCCATCGAGGAGACCATCACTGGGATGTGGAGTAAGCTGAGTCCATGATCAGTCACATTTCAATTTATCTCAAGTAGAACAGCAGCAGAGATTCAGCAAACATCAGGGTTTCACCTGATCCAGGTCATCACCTGGAAAGCAAGGTTAAGCACTCGTGTTTGCATCATCATCTGCTAAAATGTGTTAAAGTCAAGGCCCGGGGGCCGGATCCGGCCCGCCGGGTAATTCTATCCGGCCCTCCAGATCATTTTATTTTATTGTTATTAATGACCCGATGTTATCTTGTGCTTATTTCTAACTTGTATAATTTTGACTAAATATATTTTTATGGAGAGCAAAATATTGAAAGTTATTTAAGGTTTAAGTTGATTTATTCTGGAATAATATTCCTATCTTTTTATTTTCTCATAATTATGTTAAAAAGTTGAACTTTTACAATTTTTAAAAATTGGCATTTTGTTAGCTTTTTAGAATATTTTGGCATTTACCAAGATTTTTTTAGGCTATTTTGGAGTTTAGCTAATGTTTCAGCTACATGCTAGCTGTTTTGGAGTTAGGCTAATATTTACACGCTAGCTGTTTTGGCTAATTTAGGCTTTTTTTTCAGTTTTTTAGGGTAATTTGGAGTTTAGCTAATATTTCAGCTTCATATTAGCTGATTTGGCTAACCTATTCTTTTTTTATTATTATTTATTTTAGGCTTATTTGGCTTTAAGCTAATATTTTAGTTGGCTATCAACTTCAGTGTTTTCAGCTATCAGTGCTAGAGTTAGAGTTTAGTAATCAATTTCAGCATTGTCAGCGGCCAAATTCAGCTTGGAGCATTCACACTAGCATTATCGCAGGTAATGCTAAATATTTAGCTCATAATTATGTTAAAAAGTTCCAGTTTTAAAGTTTTAAAAATTTAGTTTTAGAGTGTTTATAAATGTTTATCCTGTTCGTCCTATAACCTAAGGTGTGTTTTGGATTTTGGTTTCTTGTGTGATAAAGCTTGACATCCCTGAGCTAAAACTCTTTAATTCAAGACGTTAATAAACGTTCAGTTCTGCTGAATCTGAATTGTTTCATCCGTTCATATGTGTGTTTCCTCAGCTCCTTTGACAGCCGGGCCCGGTTCCAGCAGAAGTCCCTTGGACTCATCCAGCAGTCTGCCATTCTGGTGGTGGACCCGGCCAAAGGCAGAATCCTCAAGGCTTCAGGCCGGAACATGTGAGAGGCTTCTGTCTTTACATACTCCAGGTCCGACAGGTCCGATCCGGCTCCAGAGGAGTTTAGCACCGTTTGGACAGTTATCACAATATATTTATCAACTCTCATGATAGAAATTCAAACTCTAAATGTAAATAAAAACACAAAAAGGAGAATCCACCAAACATCAATGAGATCTAATCAAATAGTGAAGATCAATCAGTCTGTGTGGGTCTGTTTTGGTTCCTCAAACCAAAGAAAACGTGTTTCTTTCCAGAGAAACATCTCACTGGGTCATTGTTGAGGCTCACTTTCTCAGGTTTATTAACTCCAGGGTCATTTGGACCCGACGAGTCAATCCGAGGACTACAGCCGCTTTTCTGACATCGAGTCACTGTGCAGACAACTTTTCTTAGAGGTGCTTAATTCCAGCACAGCACTTTTTTATATTCTATATGGTTTTTCCATGCGTTATGTGTATGTTGTTTGTTGTTCCACTGGAACTCTCACAGAGTTGTGTGAGTGCACAAAGGTGGTCATGCAGCCACCTGCACTGAGAATCCAAGACACATTTCTTTGGGACAATAAATTAGATTTGATCTGATTATGTGAGGCAGAGCTGAAATGCTCGTTGCTGCTGCACTTGCCTACCTGATGCTGAAGCAGTTTCAGTAGCTTCAGTACTGCTTATCCACTTTTTCAGACAACTTCCCATGTCGGTTTTAGGCAATTTTTGGGTGCAGCAATACCGTAGCAACCTCGATTTGTGGGTGGGCCTCCTGGCAAACAGCTTGACACCAACTTCTGCTCCCTAACGGTATTGCTACTTCCATCTGGGATTTCTCACTGTGCTTAAAGAACCACTGACTCACTGCATTTGTGAAGTCTGGTCACATGGTTTGGAACGCAACACAAAAGTGTTCTAAAAAAGGGCGTGTCCTCATAAATGGGAGTGGTCATGTAAAAATAAGGTCAAGGGGGACACAGGAAGTGACTTTTCTGTCAACGGACTGACAGTCACTTCTGTCTGAGCAATTATTCAGAAATATTAACTCTGCTGGAATAAACTGCATGGCGGACACTTCCTGGTTCCTGTCAGTAAGAGCTCTGCTCCGTTAACCTGCTGTGGAGCTTCAGGCATCACTTTCTGTCCGTGATGTCCGACGTTTTCCACCTCTGCAGGTTTTATCTGCCTCATGGGATAACTGCAGACAGAGACAACAACTACTGGGTGACGGACGTGGCTCTGCATCAGGTACGTTCTCGCTCAGCGCCGTCCCCTCTGGGCATTTGTTTTCCACCTGTCCGTAACCCCCCACCTCCACCCCCCAGGTGTTAAAGGTGAGCAGCGATGGCAGAGACAGAATCTTGCTGGCCCTGGGGGAAGCTTTCACCCCAGGGAGTGACAGCAGCCACTTCTGCCAGCCCACCGACGTGGCCATCGACCCGCACACCGGGAACGTCTTCGTGTCCGACGGATACTGCAACGCCAGGATCCTCAAGTTTTCTGCTGACGGGAAATACCTGTCCCAGTGGGGAGCAGGTACTCATGTCTAGATACACATAAAAATAAGACAAACAAGAAGTTTTTAGAGTTTGGGGAACATTCGTAAGAAGCATGAAAGTCAAAAGATGTCAGAACTTAACCAGAGAATCCGGCCACAGAGGAAGAATATGGCGCTCCATAATTAATAGCCGGAAGTCCCTCCCCCGACGGAGCTGGCCGCAAAAAACAATTTGCTCCCAAAAATCCTTTGCTCAAGTCCTTGACTGGAATCTCACATTAGAAGCTTTCAACCTTTTTTACCTTTGAAATATTATAAATGCTGACGTGATCAGCTGTTTCACAGAGAGAAAAACGTCATTTCGCTGGCTCTGATCAGCTGATTCACAGACAGCATTTCTTAGCATTTCGTAGCATTTCTTCTGCATTTTCTCCAGAGGGAAACGGGTGTAGTTATACAAATTTAAACACTTGTTAATATTGACTTGAAAAAAAATAAAACTATTAAAGTTCTCTGTGCCATTTGAAGCTCATCTTGCTCACTAAACTGTTAGTTTATTCATATTTAACCCTGGAACACTTTCACTGTACAAAGTTACACCAGCTGGGTAATTTAATAATGGTGTAAAAAGTTACACCAGCGATATAAAACACCCAATAAAAGTATTTCTCACAAAAAGTAGTTTCAATATGACAACACATGATAAATTAAAGTAGTTATTTTTAACTGGTTTATGTTACAAAGTGAAAAAATACATAGGAAGATCCTAAAAACAGGCTTGAAAAATTAGGAATTTGAGAAGAAAAAAAAAACCCTAAAAAAATAATGATACTGGAGACTTGGTCTTTGGTCCACCCGTTCCTGGGACATGTGAGAGTTTACTCAGGGGATCCATGACACTCAGAAATATGGAAAGTTGTGTAAATACTTTTGCTCGGGTGAAAATAACCCAGCGATGGCGCTCTAGAGTTAAAAGCCGAGAGATCTGAAAAGTTAAAAAAAATAAATAAAATCAAATTCATGAAGGGTTTGCGTAAGTGTAGGAAATTTCCACTTCCGCCTACAGATTGTTTCTGGCGCCATCTTGCATGTGACTAGAAGCCCCTCAAACTTACCTGCTGACACACACGACGTATGACTGTAAACTGACCAGACACTACAGAACACACACAGGGGCTCAATGGTCGTAGAGAAATCAGATTTCTCCAAGTTCCTCTAATCTGGTAACAGAAACCGGAAGGGGCTGGTGGATCCCAGCTTAGTTGGAATCATGGAATGTCACTGATGTGTTTATGTAGTTCAAAGAAATGTGGTTTTAACAGAAGTCTTTGAGCTGAACTCTCAGGCATCTGCACCAGGGATTCTGCCGACTCATGCGTGTGTGTGCGGCTGCAGGCTCGCTGGACCGGCGGCAGCGGGCTCGTTTCCAGATCCCTCACAGCCTGGCGTTCCTCAGCGACAGAAGAGAGGTGTGCGTGGCGGACAGGGAGAACGGGCGGATCCAGTGTTTCATCGCCGACACCGGAGAGTTCGTCAAAGAGATTAAAAAGGAGGAGTTTGGAGGGAAGGTGTTTGCCATCAGCTACAGCCCTGCTGGAGGTGAATCGTGACAAGATGTCCGAATTAGACATTAAACACACATTAACACCTGGGGGTTTCATAGGTGAAACTTTTAACATACTGTAACTTTTACAGTTAACACGATTAGTAGATTTTGAAGGAAAAAAAGCTTCTTGAAAAGTTCCTTTAAATCAGGAGTGTCCAAAGTCAGTCCTTGAGGGCTGGTGTCCTACACGGTTTCCACAAAACCTGCCATGGAAGCTCCTTATGGACCAATGCTGCAGCTGCAATGGGCAGACGTGCCTCGAGTCTGAGGGGAAAAATACAAACAGGACAATGACAAAAACTACCTAAAGAAAACAAACAAACAAACAAAGCCCGCAAACAAAGACTACCAAGGTCCAACCCCAAACTAAAATAACAAAACCCAGCAGTGTAAGACTGCTGAGGACAAAGACTGTAAATGAGAATGACACTAACTAAACCCCACCCAGCTCCTCTGCGTGCTGCTCGCCTGTCTGGGTGAGGCCTCCTCTGTCTTATATAGCCAGCAGGTGCCAATTATAGCATATTGGCCACACCTGCCAGGTGAGCAGAAGGACTGGATGGAAAAAAGTTCCAGCTGCTGCAGCAGGACGTAACAGCCAAACACACCTGATCCAGATGTAATCATCAGCAGATAAGGCAGGCTTCCTGGAAAACCAGCAGGAGGCCAGCCCTCGAGGGCTGACTTTGGACACCCCTGCTGTAAATCAAAGAACACAAACACGTGCGCTCCGCTGTTAAAGTGAAGCGTTACCCCCAGATTTTTGGAATACTTTGATCAGACTCATTCAGATCCAAATCTTATGTACCGATTGTTGATCCGATCATGGTGCATGTAAACAATTTATTCTGGTTCTGGATTTTATGTCATTCATAGAGGGTGTGGCGCTCCAGGAGAGGGTTTAATAATAATAATGAAGGCACGCTCAGGAGATTATTTCACTCAGAGCTGCAGCGTTTTTAACCTACAACAGAACTCACTGCTTCCTCTTCTACGGTTGTTTCCCGTATTTTAGACATTTCTTCAGTTTATTACAATCAGATAATGTTTTTCAGGGACATGTACTCAGTTCTATTCTAATCCAATCTGATCAAGGTCATTTTGCACATGTAAATGCAGCTATTGATGGATCAGTTTCATCTCATCAGAAGTGTGAGTGTTTGTTTCTGCACGTCGGCCCCCTACCCTTTGAAAACAGAGATAAGTTGCAGTTGCGCCCACAGAATACGGATGAATCATAACAAGTAGATTGATGTTAAAAAGCTTCATTAACATGGAGGGTTTACAATAGACATCTGTGCAGCTTTTATTCTGTAAATCATCTGATCAGTGTTTGTGTGTGTCTCTGTGAAGACGGCCTGATCTATGCGGTGAACGGCGACTCACCGTATCGCTCGACTCCACTACGAGGTTTCGTCATCAATTATACAACCAGAGAGATTCTGGACACCTTCAGCCCCAAGAGAAAGGTAATGCCCCCTTGCCAAATGAACTGCCCTCCTCAGCTCTGGAGGTCAAAACTCGGGCTGGGTTCATAAAATCAATTGATCGATTTGAATCAATTCAAGCTTAATTGATCAATAATCAAATATGAATCAATTTAGCTCATAACGCTAAACTTCGATAGCTTGATGCTAACGTTTAATGGAATTTCCCATAGGACGGCTAATGCTAACGCTCGGTTGACCTAAACATACATTGTTGAATAAATAAACATCTTTATAAACTCCCAGGGATAAATTGTCCAAACTCTTTCAAGGAAATATTTTATAAAGTAACTATTTCTGGTCTAAAAAACACTTTTTTCTCCTTATACTTTCTTCTTCTTCTATTGAAATAAGGTGTAATGCTGTAGCACGATCGCCACCTAGTGGTCAAACTGAAACACCCTCCAGGAGAGGCAGAACAATGTTTACAATGTTAATGATCTGAACATGTAACACTGTATAATATTAATAATCTCATTCTTTCATTAATACATTTTACAGTATGTAAACTGTACTATATTCATATAAATATATTCAAATCATATAGCAGATTATTAATGTATTTCTAGGAAAATGTGTTTAAATGTGTAAACGCAAAATTGAAATGAATCGAAGAATTGAAAAAAGTGACAAACGTTTTTGTTTCTTCAGTGAATTTCTCTGATCAGGATCAACTATCAGAGATTTTCAACCAATTTTACTACAAATTCTTCAGAAACTTAAGTCAACTTCAGCGCTCTTTTCTTGTTCTTTAGAGAAATTTCCAGTCTTTTAGCAAATTTAACATCTTGAAAATAGCTTTTGCATTTTCAGCAGATTCCTTCAGTAATTAAACTAAATTGCGTCACTATTTTCAGCAAAAAGCTTCAGCAACTACGTTACATTCCCACTAGCGTTATCTAAGGTAATGCAACTTTTCTAGTAGGTTTAGTTTTCAATTTGCACGATTTACAAAAAATGTACAGAATGAACACCCAATGAAGAAGAGAATAGGCAGAAGCGTACAATGCTTATGGGAAGTCTATCCTTCAGTACACTACAAGTTATTGCTGATCAATGTTACAAAACAAATGAATACAATCAAGTAGAAAATGATCTGTTAAAATTAAACATAAGCAAATCAAATTATTTTACATAAGTGTTTTTTAATCATTTATACATTTACATTTTATGCATTTTTTAAATTGCAAAAAAAGTTCTTTATTTTAATTTATCGCTCATTTCTTTCCATAATTTCACTCAGAAAACTGAAACATTTTTTCAAACTTTAACCTGTTCAAAGTAAAAAAAAGACCTCTTAAATGATACTGACTAACCCTTAAGGTAAATAGTTTCTGTGTATCTTTCGGAACTAAGTTATGTTTAACTCTATTAACAATTTAGAATATTTCAACATAAATGATTTCGTTTAATTTTAAACTATGAGATAGACAAAATAAGAATATATTTATTCTCAATATCCTGCTCTATAACTATTCTGATCGCTTTGTCTGTAATTTAACCAAAGATTCCATGAGAGTTTTTACTGCATTTCCCAAAATCTCCTTACAATAGGAAAACTAATGAAGAGTAAACAAGATACAAAATCTTTTTGTTTAAAACGTCACTGATTTTAATCCGAATACCAATAAATTTAGAAACTGTGTTATTTTTAATTTATGAAATTTTCAAGATAATTTATCATTAATTAATTCTCCTAAAAACTTTTGAAATAAACAGTAAAAGTAAACAGCAGCTTAGTCCTACATTTGTTCTAAGACAGAAAACAACATGTCAGACATTTTGTAACCACAATCAGATGTTCTTTTTCCAAAAATCAAAACTGAAAACGGTTTGTATCAGTCCGATACGAACCCCTGGGTCACATGAGCTCCTGAAGGTCACATGACCACAGGGTTGGCCCACACCTTCACAGTCTCTGAGGGTTTGTGGTTTTGCTTGTAACCTGGATTAGAGAGCTTCCAGCCGGCTCAATGGATCTGTGGAAAAGCTTCAAGTAACCCAGACTGATCCATGAGCTCCAGCGTTTTCTAACAATCCCAGTTGATGGTTAACTGCTGAAGCTGCACTTTATAATCCAGGAAGGCCCATCAAGCTTTAGAGCAGGAAGCCGTTCTGTTGATGTGGGTTTCATCTCCACCCGTCTTCAGCAGGACTTCAAAATGCCTCATGACCTGGTGGAAGGCCGGGACGGGAGCGTCTTTGTTGGAGATGCAGGCAGTGAGGAGGTCTTCAAGTTCACTGCAGAAAGTACGTTCTTTAGAAACACTCTTCTTCATGGTCACGTTTCCTTTTATGAAACTTTATTGAAACAATCAAAGGACAGTTGTGGATGTGTAGACTTCTCCTGAAGCTCTTGTTTTCCCGCAGAGTCCCATCGCTCGGTGAAAAAAGCAGGAATCCAGGTTCAGGAGCTGGAAGGTCAGTTCAGGATCTGTTGACTGTCGACTAATCACCAATTATTTTTCTCAATTAGTTGACCAATCAGGTCATGCACAAAGTGGATGTAAAGTACACATCTTAACCATCATTAGCTTTAAGCTAACTAAAAAGAAAGACAATTAAGATGATAGTTTATTAAACTTGTAGAGAATCTTGCACTAATTTCTGGGATCAAAACAAAATTAAATCAAATGAGACAGAGATAAGAAATATACTTTCCATCAAACTCATTTTGACAGGTGCCCCGCCTCTTAAATATTATTTTTATATACAAAAGGTATATAAGGTCAAAGGTCACCTGTCAAAAAGGGTTTGATGGAAAGTGTATTCCTGATCTCTCTAATCTGAAACAAAGAACTAATTTTCACAAAAGATAAAGTTTTGGTCTCACTGACTCAAATAATGAAAAAAGTTGATTGTTTGGTGCTGAGCACTCTCAACTTTGTTCAACTTTACTTCACTCCGACTCCATGTAATATAAAATAACGACTAATCCACTATTAAATTAGTCATCAACTATTTGAATAGTGGATTGGTTGAATAATTGTGGCAGCCCTGCTCTGAACGGTTGATTTATTCCTAACTTCCACTTGAGTGTCCGGTTTATCTGCCTGATTCTGCAGATGAATGAGTTGTAGATTACCAGCTGACACACTTAGCCTCATGAAGACCAACACTGCCGGTTCTGGATGCTTGAATACCTGAGGCGGCGTCGGTGACGTCAAACACAAAATCTCTAACATACTGTAACTTTTCAACCGTTCCAAAAGTTACAGTAAATCAAAGAACAAAAACGCTGGAGCTCCAGTATTAAAGGGGCCCCACCATGATTTTCTTAAGCCTTTTAGATTGAACTAAATCAACATATAAGATCATACATTTCCTCTGAAACACTACGAAGCAAATTCTTTTAGAAACATTAGTCTTTTTCGTGAGTTTTTTCCTACCTGGAAGTAAAACAGCTCTATTCCTGAAGCTCCGCCTACCACTGCATGTGGTTGCCGTCCATTCATGACGTCATCCCAAAGAAAGCCGTGTGTCTGCAGCATTTCTCCCACAAAAAGAATCTTGAGAAAGGATTAATTCATGAGAGGATCAATGAAGCAGAGGCTTCTCCATCCAGACTCTTCTGGAGGATTCAGCTCCTTTTGTAGACAACACCACAAAGATATGTTATCAGCATGAAGAGAGTTCACTATGCCAACATGACCTTGTCTAAACCAAGTACAGTGTATTCACTTTGAGAGAACCGTTTATGATAAAATCTCAGAAACCTTTGGAAACAACACTTAGAACGCTCAGATCCTCAGTAAAAATGAATTACTTTAAGTCACACGTGTCAGAGTTGAGGCTCGGGTAATTGTATCCTCCAGATCATTTTATTTAATTTATGAATGGCACGATGTTATATCGTGCTAATTTCTAACTTGTATCATTTTGAGAAAATATATATTTATGGAGAGTAAAATATTGAAAGTTATTTAAGATTTACGTTGATTTATTTTAGAATAATATTCCTACTTTTCATTTTTCATAATTATGTTAAGAAGTTGTGGTTTTAAAGTTTTAAAAATTAGCATTCTGCTAGCTTTTTGGACAATTATGCATTTATTAAGACTTTCTTAGGCTATTTTCGAGTTTAGCTAATATTTCAGCAACATGCTAGCAGTTTTGGCTAACCTAAGTGTTTTTTTTTAAGGCTAATTTGGAATTTAGCTAATATTTTAGCTCACTTTTAGCTTCAGCATCTTCAGCTATCAGCATTATCATCTTCAGCGGCCAAATTCAGCTCACAGCATTCACACTAGCATTATCACATTATTCTATATATCTAGTTCATAATTATGTTAAAAAGTTACAGTTTTAAAAATCTAGCTGTTGTGTTTTGAATAAATGTTTATCCTGTCCGTCCCGTGACCGAAGGTGTGTTTTGGATTTTGGCCAGCTGTTCGATTGAGTTTGACACCCCTGTTTTAAGTAATTTCTTCAAACTCTGCTTGAATACAAGCACGCATGAAAGCTTGTAGCAGCTTTGAGTTCCCAAAAGACACAGTTAACCATCACTTAGAAGCCGTACTTTCTGGCTTTCTGAAAGTACGTACTTTCTGACGTACTTTCTGCAGAAATTAGTGGGGAGGCTTACACTCATGTAAGCCTCCCCACTCCCAGATTACATTCATAATGTCTTCTGGTTCAAAATGTTCCACTGCAGATTTTGGTTTTAGTAAAGGAACCTTGGTTCTTTGAAAAACTCCATTGGAAGATTAGCTCACGGACAAACAGTTGAACATGTACTGTTGATGATGGAGTTGAAAGAAACCAGCAGTATGTTTGAAGCATGTAGTGAGAGCTCTCATAGATTTACAAAAAACACTTCATACAATATGTCTTGACTTTTACTCCAAAGTGGAACCATAAAGGAAGTTTTTTTTAGATTGTTTGAAAAATAAAACACAGATGGAGTCCCACAGGGCTCAGTGTTAGTCCCCAAATACTTAATTGTCAACACTGTAGACGCTTGTGGTTGATAGATAGTAATTTTCATGAACTTGTAGCTGATGAAAATATTTTGTGCTGTGGTGGGATGTTTTCATGGACAGAAGAAACTCCATCTTTATGCTATTTTATATTCAGAAATAAAACATACATAAAACTTTCAGGAGAGTTAAAAACTTTATGAATCATGAAACTATCCTGTCCTGTGTCATGTGTTGCATGAATTTGTTTCCAGTGTTGTGGGGTAACTCTGGTCTCAAAGGTGCAGATGCTGTGACTGAATGTTGGATGTTTCTGTGCAGAAGTGGAAGCATTCATCCAGACCAGGTTGAAGCCGCAGAAGAATACGTCGCATGTGGCAGCAGCTGGACCAGAGAAGCAGAGGGTGGACAGACCCAGCCTGCCGGTGGTGCAAGAGGAAAAGAAGACTGTGAAGTCCGGCAAGGAGAACGGCGTCATGGCGGCAGTGATCATCACGCTGCTCCTGCTGCCTCTGCTGCTCGTCGTCTTCATCGGAGTCTTTGTGTGTTGGAGAAGGAACAGTAAGTCTGACAGAGGGGAGAGCGGTCTGCTGGCTCGCTGTGGTTCAGCTCTCAGCTCCATGTTGTCGGATATTTTCAGAATATCGTGAGCAGAAAGCAGAACCGCGCTCTGTGGCCGGCATCCTGGGAAAGATAAAGGGTGAGCTTTGTCTGCGGCTGCTACCACGAGTGTGTTTGTGTGTGTTGCAGATGTTCCAGCAGGTGTGCTTGTGTGTAACAAGTTTTACCACATGTGTGTCTTTGTGTTACAGGTGTTCTCAGTGGTGTGTTTGTGTGTAACATGTTATACCGCAGGTATATTTTTGTGTTAAAGGTGTTTCCAGGGGTGTGTTTATGTGTAACAGGTGTTCCCACAGTTGTGTCTGTGTGTTATAGTTGTGTCTGTGTGTTACAGGTGTGTTTGTGTGTTACAGGTGTTCACACAGGTGTGTTTGTGTGTACAGGTGTTCCCACAGTTGTGTCTGTGTGTTATAGTTGTGTCTGTGTGTTACAGGTGTGTTTGTGTGTTACAGGTGTTCACACAGGTGTGTTTGTGTGTACAGGTGTTCCCACAGTTGTGTCTGTGTGTTACAGGTGTGTTTGTGTGTTACAGATGTTCACACAGGTGTTTCTGTGTGTTACAGGTGTTCACACAGGTGTTTCTGTGTGTTACAGGTGTTCTCACAGATGTGTTTGTGTGTTGCAGGCGTGTTTGTGTTTTTCAGCCATCCTCACAGGTGTTTTTTGTGTGTTACAGGTGTTCCCACAGGTGTGTTTGTGTGTAACAAGTTTTACCTCATGTGTGTCTTTGTGTTACAGGTGTTCTCACTCGTGTGTTTGTGTGTAACATGTTTTACCACAGGTATATTTTTGTGTTAAAGGTGTTTCCAGGGGTGTGTTTATGTGTAACGGTGTGTTCCCACAGGTGTGTTTGTGTGTTACAGGTGTTTCTGTATGTTACAGTTGTTCTTACAGATGTGTTTGTGTGTTGCAGATGTGTTTGTGTTTTTCAGCTATCCTCACAGGTGTGTTTGTGTGTTACAGGTGTTCTTACAGGTGTGTTTGTGTGTTACAGGTGTGTTTGTGTTTTTCAACTATCCTCACAGGTGTGTTCGTGTGTTACAGGTTTTCTTACAGGTGTGTTTGTGTGTTACAGGTGTGTTTCCAGGGGTGTGTTTATGTGTAACGGTGTGTTCCCACAGGTGTGTTTGTGTGTTACAGGTGTTTCTGTGTGTTACAGGTGTTCTTACTGGTGTGTTTGTGTGTTGCAGTTGTGTTTGTGTTTTTCAGCTCTCCTCACAGGTGTGTTTGTGTGTTGCAGGTGTGTTTGTGTGTTACAGGTGTTCTTACAGGTGTGTTTGTGTGTTACAGGTGTTCATACAGGTGTTTCTGTGTGTTACAGGTGTTCTTACTGGTGTGTTTGTGTGTTACAGGTGTTCATACAGGTGTGTTTGTGTGTTACAGGTGTTCTTACCGGTGTGTTTGTGTGTTGCAGGCATGTTTGTGTTTTTCAGCTATCCTTACAAGTGTGTTTGTGTGTGACAGGTGTTCCCACAGGTGTGTTTTTGGGTTACAGGTGTGTTTGTGTGTTACAGGTGTTCCCACAGATGGGCGTGTTTGTTACAGGTGTTTACACAGGTGTTTCTGTGTGTTACAGGTGTTCTTACTGGTGTGTTTGTGTGTTGCAGGCGTGTTTGTGTTTTTCAGCTCTCCTCACAGGTGTGTTTGTGTGTTGCAGGTGTGTTTGTGTTTTTCAGCTCTCCTCACAGGTGTGTTTGTGTGTTGCAGGTAAGGCGGTGGGAGGCCTGAACCTGGGGAACTTCTTTGCGTCCCACAGAGGTTACACCCGTCAGGGCTTCGATCAGCTGAGCACAGAGGGTAGCGACCAGGAGAGGAACATGGAGGACAGCAGCGACTCAGACAATGAGGAGTACTCCGCCCCCCCGCTGCCGCCTCAGCCCTC
This sequence comes from Oryzias javanicus, assembly GCA_003999625.1. Taxonomy (NCBI): domain Eukaryota; kingdom Metazoa; phylum Chordata; class Actinopteri; order Beloniformes; family Adrianichthyidae; genus Oryzias; species Oryzias javanicus. Next base: position 605,573 of record CM012448.1, read on the forward strand.
CTCCTAGGCGGCGCCGCTCTGCTTCCTGTGCTCACATGTGCTTACTCGTCATGTGTGTGACTGTGGTGTCAGCTGCCAGTCCTGCTGTTGTACATACTTCCATGTGTTCTTGTACATAATCAAACTCATCCGGACTGGTTCCGTCCAGAGGCAGAGGTTCGATTCCCCTCACTGAGTACAGACTCCGCCTTACGCAGGAGCAGCTGTCAGCTCACAGGTGATTGGAGGAGCGCTGATGGAGGCGGAGCCTCTGACCTCAGACCAGCTGACTGCAGTCACGGGGCTCTTAGTGTTGTGCGGACCCTCCTCCCCCTCGCCTTCAGGGCCTCGAGGAGTAGTTCTGGGGTCAGACCTGCTGACCACTCTGGGCTCAGAACTCAGCCCATCTCCTCATTCCGAGCCAAAACCCAATCCAGAGCACTCAGGCGGGTCAGAAACATTTCAGGGCGACTGGAGTTATTTTGAGTGTAGCTTCTCTTAAATAAATTAAAAACCTCCTCATTTGGCTTCATTTCTGCTTATGTGCCTTCAGCTCTGATCTTTTTCCATAATTAGTCTGCAGAGATCAGACCTGTGCAGCTGCTGCTCGCCCAGCACTTTACCTGCCACAATCTGGATCTGATTCAGGGTCTGCAGCAGCTTCTTGGACCAAAAGCATCAGCCTTTAAATGAAATTCTTCTTTCAGTGGAACTTTGACCTCCAAGTCTGACGGAGCTGCTCGATAGACTGAATGAAACCTGCCGAGCATTTCCATGTTTTACAGGGATCGAAGCGCTTGACAGTCACCGTCCAATCAGAATCAAGCACTCGAGACTGATGTGAGGGTGGAGGAAGTTGAGGGGTCTTAGGTGGGCGGAGAACAGGCGGTTCGCCAGGTTCTGGGGGAAGGGGGGCTCCTAAAATTTCCATTGAAAAGGGAATGGTCTGACATTTTGTTTAAGGGGGGAGGGGTCCAGCACCTCAGCTTAAGATAACTTTATTTAAAATTTTAAAAAGTTCCAATCAGGCCAAAATGAACCCGGGAATCATCCGGGATGCTCAGCTGCTTTCCTCCCTGTCATCAGGATTTCACGTGCACGTCATGCGCTCCCCTCACAGCTGGAATGTGGCAGCTGGCCTTCCTCTTATTTGCTGTAATACTGATTCTGCTGCAAGAGTAACTTTTTCATGGTATTTGTGTAATAAAGTGTCTGCAAAGCATCAGGGTGTCCTTTCATGTTGTCGGAGAAAAACAATCTCTTTTTCAGTTTCGAGCTTTTATTAGAATGTTAATTTTAAGTCTTATTTGACCACAAAAAGAAGCGAACATGCAGGTTCTGAACAGATCAACGTGTTTGTGCAGCCTCACACACACAAACCCGTGTTTTTGTAATAAGCTCCTCTCACAGTTGATTCTGGAACTGACATTCTGTAGGATCTGGGCCGGTCAACGTCTCTATCAGCTCAGAGAAAATCACAGGACGGTCTAATCTTAACAGATTAACATCAGCTCCCAAAATGAAAGAAATCCATTTTAAAACTATCAAACTGTATATATATATATGTAAAGGATTTTTAAGATTAAAATTTAATATACAAGATAATTTATGCTTCTTATGTCAAAATTATATTGAAAATCAAAAAAGCCTATTTATGCGATTGGATTTCAACAAAAAAATATATTTCTTCATTTATCTATTAATATTCAGTTTCATTGTATTAATAAAGACAAAATAATACTGTTTTTGTTTAATAATTTTATTGTTTTAGGGATTTTGTCTTTCAAAAAATGTTATTTTTTTTAAATAACCTTTTATTTTTCAGAAATGATTTGAAACTTTTGTCTCAGTCCCTTCAAAGAGTAGGAAATAAAAAAAGCTTTGAAACTTTTAGATAATTAATCAGTGTATTCAATCTAATGCATTTATCCTTCTTATTTATAATTTTGAGTTGAGTTTTTTTATATTTTATATCATTTCTTTTTTATTGTCCGTTCACTTTATTACTGTATGTTGCTTTTAAGTTGATACATCGCCCTTCTTTTGTAATGTTCATTATGACGTGATGTTAAATTTGTTTTAAAAAAGCTGAAGTTTGCCATCTTGATGCTAACGTTTAATAGAATTTCCAAAAGTATGGCTAATGCTTTAACACTCGATTGACCTAAACATACATTCTGACTAGATGAACATTTGAATAAACTTATAGTCATGAATTCTCCGAACTCTTTTAAGGAAACATTTTTAACGTAAATATTTGTGGTCTAAAACAGTTTTTTGCTCATTCTTCTTGAACAAAGTACACTGCTACAGCATGATCGCCACCTAGTGGCCAAACTGAAACATCCTCCAGGAGAAGCAGAACAATGTTAACGATCTGAACATTTTAGTTAGAACTTCTCCTTTAGAGAATCCATGAAACACTGGATGATATTAACAATCTTATTATTTCACTGATACATTTTACAGTCTGTGAACTGGATCAGATTAATATAAATATATGCAAAACATATAGATTATTAACGTATTTCTAAACAAGTGTGTAAACTCAGAATTGAATGGATCGAAATTAAAAAAAAAAAAATCAGAATTGAATTGATCCAGGCTCTGGGGAATTTTAATCCTTTTTTTGTTGCCTTTTGTTAACTTCAGTAATTGTTCACACAGGAAGTCACATATTTGAAGCCACGCCTCCCAGAGCAGATGTTAAATCTTCTTAACATCAAGAAACTAGGAAAAAAAAACAGCAGTTCGTTTCAGAGGAAATTCTTTAATATCTGTAGAAGGATAAATCTAAAACGTCAAAGTAATCTGGACAATGTGTTTTGGGGGGGTCTGAGGAAAGGGTTGGGTGGGGGGGTCCCTCCTGTTCAGTCCAGAGTTCCAGAGGAGTTTCTCTGTAGAGCTCAGCTCCACAGAAGACCAGGATGGAATCACTGATGAAGATGATGAAGGTAACCAGCCCTTCATCATCAGCTCCACCTCTCAGTGTTGGTTTGTTGATCTTTTCTTCTGCATGCTGGTTTGAGGACCTTCAGTCAGTAGTTGAATAAAAGCACCTTAAATTAAACTGTCCTACACCAAAAAAAGACTTCTGGGACTTGACAGAGTCCTGGACTTGAAATGACTCGATGAAATGGTTTTCATACCTAACCCCCCCCGAAGATAATTAAGGGCTTCTGTCACTTTAAGGACTTCCTTAAGTGTAAAACAACTTTTACAAAAGCACAGAAAGTTTCACTTATAGAAAGAAAGCATCAACACACTGTGTGTGTGGTTGAGTGTGAGTGTTGTTGGGCACGACTGCAGGTCTCCTTTTGGCTTCAGTTCAGTCTTCAACAGTTCCACAAAGTAAAAAGTTTAAAATCGTAAAACCAGCAGACAGAGTTCTTCCCAAACACTGCACTAAAATAACTAAAACTCTGAAAACCGCCTCGATTGTTCCTCAAACTGACGCCGTTCCACAGCTGCCCTCACGGCGGCGCCCTCAGTCCTCCAGCTGCCCTCACGGCGGCGCCCTCAGTCCTCCAGCTGCCACTGCTGCTCCTGGGAGTCGCTGCAAATCGCCATGGAGACGTGTCCTTTAGGTCCGAGCGGCTGAGTCACAGACAAACACTGACCCACAGAGACCTGGTAGAGCCGGTTCGACTTCTGCGGAGACACGCCCACAAGGTCAAACGCCTGCGCGCGAGAGCGCCACCGTCTGTGCGTGCACGTGCATCTCACCGCTAAGCTCCACTGCTGGGACCCCCCTGATCCGTGGCACTTCATCAGCCTGGGTGGGTCAAAGGTCCTGACCTCTGACACGTCCAGACACAGCAGCCCGGCGAGCACCAGCTGCCCCTCCTCATCGAAGGTCCACTCCTGCAAACGGGTCACATGATCAGTCACATGATCAACCTGACAGCACTAACGTCATCTCACCTGTTCAGGGTCTCGGGGGTCACACGGTCGCACGACAACAGCCCCGCCCTTCTGGCTGGCACGGCCCTGAGCCATCAGGCAGCGTCCCACCGCCAGGTTACGGAGCTGAAAGAAACCGACACAGAGTTGGACCCTGAAGGCAGCACAGGTCACATGACACCCACGGTGAGTTCAGGTACCCGTCCTCGCTGCAGAACTTTGGGCCGCTTCAGACCTTTGTTGACAAACAGGGGCGGCGGCCTGTTGCCACCGGCAACAGCCTGCATCTCGGGGTAGATGGTGTCCAGGTACCATCGGAAGGAGCGGCACTGCAGCCGCTTCCGGAGCGCCACGCGCTCGCTGATGTCTCCGTAACTGCGGTTCCGTAGCTCTGGCCGCAGAGACAGGTACTGCTCCTGCGGGGGAGGGGCACACAGAGGGTCCGATGAGCGCAGCCCCGCCTCCACAGGTCTGACCACACGTGTGGACGTGCGTACCTTATACTCGTCCATCCACACGTGAGCCAGCCGGAGGGAGTTGTGCGCCATGGTGTCCTGCCCCCCCGGCGAGCCGTACGGCCGCCTCTTCCTGAAGATGTGTCCCACTCTGGAGCAGGGGATGATGAGCAGCTGACCCCCACACATCCAGATCTGGGACAGACAGAGAGCCCACAGTCAGCAGCAGCGAGCGACGCCTTCACTGACACGCAGAAAACAGGCCTCACCCTGAAGGAGATCTCCAAGTTCTCTCCCCCCCAGATGTCCATCCCCGGATCGTAGCGCCCGAGCTCGTTGAAGTACTCGCGGTTCATGGCGAAGAGCCCGCCCGCCATAGTGGGGGACCTGGGGGGGAAAGAGGCGAGAGGGTTGGTTTTGGGGAACAGGGAGCCAAAATTTAAATCACACCTGAGGTCGCGGGCCGAACGTGATAAACGTTTATTGAACACTAAAACTAAACTTTTGAAACTTTAAAACTGTAACTTTTAAACATAATCATGAACTTTATTCAGAGCATTACCTGTGCTAATGCTAGAGTGAATACTATAAGCTGAATTTGGCTGCTGAAGATGCTGAAGCTGATAGTGAGCTAAAATATTAGCTAAATACCAAATTAGCCTAAACAATGTACCAAAAGAACTAAGGTTAGCCAAAACAGCTAACACAGTGAAAACATAACTAAACTTCAAAAAAGATTTAAAAACTTGTTAAAAAAGCTGGAATGTAAATATTAGCTAAACTCCCAAATAGACTTAAAAAAAAAGCTTAAATTAGCCACAACAGCTAGCATGTAGCTGAAATATTAGCTAAACTCCAAAATAGTCCAAAAATCTAGCAGAATGCCAATTTTTAAAGCTTAGAAACTAGGTGGCTCCTAGGTGGATCAAACGCGGACAGCATATTCGTGACATCTAATGGTGTTTTACTTTCAGTTTCTTTCTAAATACGTGAGGCCAACTTAAAAAAAGTCCCATCTTGGACGCAATTAAAATACGAGCTGGAAATGCGATCACCCGCAGCTCCGTCCAGTTGTAAAATGTCTCTTTTTCCGCAAATGATGGAATAATTATTGATGTTGCTGTGACCAATAAATCCAATCTATGTTTTCCTCAGATTCCTTGGGAAAATAATAAAAGCTAACATCAGTATGGCCTTTCACTGAAAAACAATCCTTTACAGCACAGAAGTGGGACGTTATATTATCTTCTCCGGCCTCTACAGCTGCATCCGGGTTAGCTAGATACTGTGACGTATGAAAGTTTCAGGAATTCAAACAGAGTTTCTCTCTGGCACTTTGATTGACAGCGACTTAAAAGGAGAAATACTCGGAAATCCAATCACAAAATGATTTCTTATGATATTATTTTATCTTTCAGAAGAAAAATGCCGCAAATACATGTTAAAAACTCAAAAAAAACATGATTTTCATTCATTTTCATTAACAGATGTGAGGGCTGCTGTCTATCAGCCACATCTGTTCTGATTTGGTTTATTTTGCTGCAATAAATTGTTTTTCTCGATTGTGACTATACAGTTTTCTGTAACCTAAAATAGTCACAAAAGTAAACTGTAAACAGAGAATAACTGAAAATATACTCTATTGACATGTTTCATGATATATATCGTTATTGTGATATAAAATAATTTATATCTGGATGTACGTTTTTTTCACCATATCGCCCAGCACTAGTTTGTGGCGGTGATGGTTAATCACCTGATGGGTCCGGACGCCCCTTCAGGCCCACTGATCTCAGCCGGCGGCACCGGGTCCCATTTAAAGTGCAGTCCCCAGTTGAAGCCCCCCCTCACGATGGGGGAGGACGAGTACGTGAGCGTGTCTGCTGAGATGATGTCGATGATGGGGCACACCACGGTGCGGCGGTCCTTCTGGATGGGCGCCAGCAGCGGCTGCAACCAATCCTGGTTCACCTCACAGTGACTGTCCAGGAACACCAGCACGTCACCTGGACACAGACACAGGTAAGCCCCGCCCACACTGCGACACAGGCAGGGGGCGGAGCGCGCAGGGCAGGGATTACCGGTGGCATGGGCGGCTCCGATCATGCGTCCTCTGATGAGCCCCTCCCTCTTTTGGTTCCTCACCAGCCTGACCTTCCCCTGTAGCTCCTCCCTGACGCGGCGATCCAGCTCCTCCTTCAGCTCCTCTAAAGCCACACACACATGAGCTCCACAGGAGCTGCAGGTCATTACCCATCAGGACTTACCCAGCTCGCTGTGGTCGTCCACCAGGATGATTTCGTGCAGCAGGTACGCCGGCGTTCGATCCAGCACGCTGTGCACGGTCCTCAGCAAGGCAGAGAATGCCTCGTTAAAGAAGCAGATCACCACGCTGGCAGAGGGCAGAGCCTGAGGGTACGGCCTTTTACGACACCTGAGGGAGAGACGGGACAGTGAATGCACCACCAATGACCTGCAGGTCTCACGCACCCCAACACGACTGAGCGGACTCACTGCTTGTCTCTGGTGTCGGGCAGCTCTCTGTGGGACCCCAGACGGTTGGAGATCAGGACGTTGAAGGCGTGTCGATGGTAACCAGCATCCCTGACCTCCTGATCCGCCTCATTGAAGATCATCCCTGAAAATTAGAGATGTAACGATTAATCCAATTTGTTTCAACCAAATCCATCCGTCTGAGACAAGTTGTTGACGAGGTATAGCATTACCTGTGATAATGTAAGTGTGACTGCTGTGAGCTGAATATGGCCGCTGATGATGCTAGTGCTGATAGCTGACAATACTGCAGCTGAAAGCTCGCCAAAACATTAGCTAAATGCCAAATTAACCGAGAAACCTGAAAAAAAATCTAATTTTGCCCAAACAGCTACCATAATGCTAAAATGCAAGCTAAATTTCAAATTAGCCTAAAAACCTAGAAAAATTCCTAACTTTAACTAAACAGCTAGTGTAACGCTAAAATATTAGCAAAACTAAAAATTTGTGTCAAAACTGGAAAAATGTCTAATTTTACCAAACCGGCTAATATAATACCAAACGATGAGCTAAACTCCAAATTAGCCTAAAAATTGTGTAAAAATGTCAAATTTTTGCTATAACAGCTACCATAATGCTAAAATACTAGCGAAACTTCAAATTAGCCTAAAAACTAGAAAATGTCTTATTTTACCAAAACATAATCCTATATTGAAAGCTAAATTCATCAGGCTGCTCAGCTCAGCTCCAAAAGCCACGCCCCCTCAGAGGAGATTTTGGAAACAGAGGCTTCAGATCAACATAAAAAATGGCTTTATAAGACATTTAGGTTGTGGGATTTTGGTTAAAAACTTCGTAATTAAAACACAACTAGTAGCTTTTTATATTAAAAAAATAGTTATAGAGGGACTTTAAAAGCTAAAAACTATGAAAGAGAACCAAGTGACTTCACGCTTTATGTGCTGATCCAAACCGTCCACATGCTCACTCTAAGATCATTAAATGCATACGTTTTTGAGGTAGCGGCGTTTCCATTTTTGGACGTCCAAACTCCCTCTTTCTCTGTCCGAAGGTCTAAATATTTAAAATCCCAGACACTTACCCATCTCTGGAGACAGCTTCACCTCCTTTTTGGACGGAGCCCCATGCTCAGACAGGCCTCTGGTGTTTAGCTGGCTGTGGCGCAGCGGGAGCCGGCCCCGGCCAGGCTCCGCCTCCATGGAGAAGTAGAGGAAGAGAAGGACAGACCAAGTGGCGGATGTGACGAGGCAGCCGTAGCAGAAGTACCGCAGGGTGACACTGGCCATGGCGGCCGAGCGAGCATTGCCTCACATTACAGCACTGCAGAGAGAGAGAGAGAGAGAGGGAAGAGGTAGCATCAGACATAAGGAAGCCGGTCTGTGGCTGATCTGGTGGTGAAGGTGTTCATGTATGGAGGGATTTTTGCAGTTTTGAGATCAGAATTTTTCTAAATTGCAAAAAAATGTAAAATGTTAGGAAAAAAAGTTAATAAGTTACAAAAAAATAAGTTGCTTTTGCAATTATTTTTCTTTCAAAACGTATTTTAGAGTTTGCAAACTTTTTTTTTTCTTTCAACATTTTTTTTGCAATTCCAAACATTTTTAGAAGCGCTGCGCCTCATCTCGCTTTCGCCCTCATCTTTGATTTTGCAATGATAGATGGCAATTGAGATCTGTCCATGTGATCCCGGAATCTTAGCCGGCCCGTTTGGGCTGATCGAGCCCCTCTACCCTGTGGATGTTTAGGAGGGCCTCGTGTTGCAATCGCCGCTTTCTGCCACCGTTCTTCCCCACCCAGAATCAGCAGGAGGTTCAGCCCAGAGCCCCCCCACTCTGTAAACATACAGAGTTCTGGTCGGCAAACACGGCGATTACAGGCAGCACCGACCCGCTTGGATCTGCGAGTTTATATTATATTCTTGTTTTTAAAGGGATAAGTTTTTTAAAAACGCTTATTTAGACTTTTTATATTAATTATAGGGAATATCTTTTTAAGAAAGTGGGAAAATGTAAAGTTTTACCGGATATTATTTAACAATCGAGGTTTAAAACGGCTGACAATAGAACTATGGTGAACCAGCATTCTAGTAGTACTTGAACGCATCACTCATGGACGAATTTGTGAGACGTGAAAAGAGTCTCACGGTAGATTAGTGTGTAACTGATGCGTTGTGTGTGCGTGACAGGTGATTCGGGCGTATTTTTTCAAGATTTTTGTGTGTAATTAGTTTCAAGCTTTTGTAATTTTAATTGTGCATGTGTAAATTGTATTTTGTATTTTTTTAATTTTGTAATTTTTTACTTTTGCACAAAAATATTATATGAGTTACAAATCAAGAATACGCACGCACAGATCAGTGAGTCTATTTTCTCTCCATATTTTTTCATATTTTTTAAGAAAAAAAAAGTTTTCAATTCTGTAATAAATTTTTTAAAGCAAAAAAAAAAGTTTGCAAACACAAAAAATAAATTTGAGAAAAAAAAAGTATTTTGAAGCAAATGTTACATGATTTATTTGCAATAAATGCGTTTTTCTTGACATTCTATTTGCAATTTAGAAAATTTTGACCTCAAAACTGTGACTTTTTCTTTCAATACGGTGGCACAAAAATCCCTCCATATTCAGGTTCTGCTCTGAAGTATTGATGGTCATAGTTTTTATAGCCCCTCCCACATCACCTGCTGTGACCTTCAGACTGTTTCTCGCTCCTCACATGACTGCAGTGATGAAGCAGCAGGACAATCATTCCCACTGGGGCTGCTGACCGAGCAGTAATGGAACTAACCAGTTTCTGTTCATTCATAAGTTAACAGGTGTCAGGTGACCTGCAGCGAGCAGCCGTCAATAATTCATCTGCAGTTCTGAGTGGGCAGACGCAAACGCCGGGTTCACACTGAAGATTTGGAACATTTACTGACATCAACCCTAAAACAAACCAGTGAGGAACTCAGATGTTCTTCAGCTTAGTCAACAGGTAGATTTCAAACATGAAGAAGAAAACCAGGAAGTCATTCATCGTGTTTCAACAAAGACAATCATTACCTAAATCGTTAATGTCACAGGTAATTAAAAAAATCTAATTCAGAGAAAATTGACACTTCACTGCTGATGAATCTCACTAAATCTACCTATTTTTCTAAATGTACAATTTTAAAACTATCTAAAAAGGATTCCTTTTGAAATTATGTATTTTGAAATAATAAATGTAAAACTTTGTTCTCATAGTTATATGCTTTTTTTTAATACTCTGTTGTACCTATGATCTTTAGATCAGGGGTGTCAAACTCAATCACACAGGGGGCCAAAATCCAAAACACACCGTAGGTCGCGAGACAAACAGGATAAACATTTATTGAAGACTTTAAAACTTTAAACTCATGACTTTCTAACATAATTATGAACTAGATATATAGCATTATTACCTGTGATAATGTTAGTGTGAATGCTGTAAGATGAATTTGGACACTGGAGATGCTAGTGCTGATAGCTAAAGAGGGTGAAATTGGTGGTCAGCTAAAATATTAGCTAAATGCCAAATTATCCCCCCCCACAAAAAAATATATATATAAATAAAACAAAAAAAAAAACCCAGGTTAGCCTAAACAGCTAGCATGTAGCTACAGAAATAGCTAAATGTCAAAATATCCTTTAAAATAAAAAAAAGCCTAAATTAACCAAAACATGTGTAAATATTAATAAACCCGTTTAAAATAGGCCTAAATTAGCCAAAACAGCTAGCGTGCAGCTGAAATATTAGCTAAACTGCAAAATAGCCAAAAAAAAGGAAATGCAAAAATAGTTCAAAAAGCTAAAAATGCCAATTTTAAAACGTTAAAACTATTACTTTTTAACATAATTATATAATAATAACAAAAAGGCAGGAATATTATTCCTGAATAAATCAACTAACTTTAAATAATTTACTCTCCATAAAAATATATTTTGTAAAAATTATATATTTTAGAAATAAGTGCAAGATAACATTGGGCCATTAATAACAACAACATAACATGATCTGGAGGGCCAGATATAATTACCCGGATCCGGCCCTGGGGCCTCGACTTTGACACATGTGGTCTATAGATTAAAACTTTTAGTGGAGCTACAGCCCTGTCGTCACACTTCTCATTATGCTCAGCGTCAGATGCTAATCCATATCCATATCCATATATATATATATATATATATATATAATATATATATATATATATATATATATATACACACACACACATACACACAATTGAGTAAATTTTAGGGGAGTAAAAATTAGTCAACAAATCAATTTATATTCCTATGATCCAGGCAGATCGATCCATCAGAGGAAATGGAACATATCAAAATGAGATAAATCTATTATATGTATTTTGGAAAACACCATTTGCACCGAGGTACAGTAAGTTTATTTTAATATAACATAAATTGACCATGGTGCAGCCCAGCAGAAAGTCACACTGGTGGAAGTTTTGGATAAATATGTCCTGATCCATTTAGATCAGATTGATCAAAATGAATCTAAATCATTGTCAACCACAAATTATGATCTGAATCGATTTGTTTAGCGCGGATGTTTTCTCAGGTGGGACCGTTTCTGTGGACCTGTGACGCGCATGCGCACTTTACACAGCAGAGTTTACAGAAACAGCTGGTTCCTGCCGGCATTCTGAGGACCTCCAGGCTCGGCTCGGCTCGGCTCGGCCGGGTTCGGCTCGGCTCCCACCGCTCAAAAACACGGAGGCGACCACAAACGAGCTTAAACCAGGCCAACGTGGAGGGATTAGCGAGCCGGTTCAAACAGACCCGACCGAGCGACAGGTCCGGATGTCAGGTCCAGACCAGACTGGATTCCAGACCTCACCTGTCTGGACCTGACACCTGTCCCGTGAGGGAGAGGGGGGGCAACAAACTCACTGTCCGACAGTGGAACTCGTTAGCTTAGCAGCTAACAACATTCCTGTAAAATAAACCGAGGAAATCAGAAACCCACCTGAGTATAACCGGGTCACATGTCTGCCTCTCCCCTCACCCCCGGAGTCCCGGTCCGTCCACTGACGTCTGGTTGCTCAGCGGCACTCCGGTAAGTTGCAGATCAGTACACTCCTGCACAGCGGCGACAACCGACCGAGACTCTGCCGCGCATGCGCAGCTTCGTGCATCGAAACACGTGTTTGATCCAGTCACGTGAGGTTTGTTATCCGCCCCCCCGGCTGCTGCATGAATCCTCCAGCCGCTCACTGCCGTGCAAACAAACACTCAGGACAGACACATCACGACATGGAGAGTTCACCTGCTGTTACCAGGCGGACCAAAGCTGGCCACACTTTAGTCTCTCCCCTCTTGGGTATAAATCCTGTTGGTAAAAAGCTCAGAATTGTCCAACTAACTGACTGTATATAAATGACAGGTCAATCCATTAGAGCACATGTGACAGTCAAGGCCTGGGGGGCCGGAGATCTATCCGGCCCACCAGATATTTAAATTATTGTTATTAACTGGAAGAATATTGAAGCAACACTATGATAATGGAAGTTGAATACTCAATTATAATGATCTGGATTTCTCTTTTGGATCAGGCAGCATTTTACATGACATGCCTCTCTCTCACTCATGGTGCAGAAAGAAATAAAATAAACCAGATAAAATAACTGAGGCAAAAAAAAAAAAGCTAAGAAAAACTGAATTTATAATTCAGTTTTTAACTATATTTATGGAGGACTAATCAGGACTTACTGAAATACATATATGCACCTTTAAATTAATAAAATAAATGTGTCATTAATTATTTAAAATTGGCATTAAATACATAAAAGTGGATATCATTAAATAAATGTTTACAAACATATGTAAACAAAGCTCCAGGGCCGGGTGGCGAATCACTGCCACCTAACATGAATTCAGCCAAGAATCCTTCTCAAACCAGAGATTGAAACCACAATTCCTTCAAGGTATCGCCCCATTTCTTTAATCAATGCACACCTAAAAATTATGTGAAAAGCAATGGCTTTGGTTCCTGAAGGAACCTTGTAAGAAGTGGAACAAAAGCGTTCTCGAGATCTTTATCAGAAAGAAAAACAAGTGACTGCACACAATTCAAAACCCACAGGATCAGAAACCAGCTGCACAAATGTAAAAAACAAACCAAGAAAAAAACGCACAAACTTGTCAAAAACTGTTTGGAAAAAAAGGGCAGCATAGTGAAGTTTGCATGTTCGTTCCGTGCACGAGTGGGTTTTTCTCTGGGTGCTCTGACTTCCCCTCACAACCCAAAAAAGAAACATGTAAATCAAGGTCCTGCATTGTTTTGACACCAGTCTGAGAGTGTGCAGCCATGCTCTTTGGTTTCCCATCAAAAGTCTAAAAAAATACATTCAGTGCAGACACAACAAGGACTTCCACGTCTACTTGAACTTATTCTATGTCAAATAAAGGACTTAAATTCTTAAAAAGAAGGGGAAATTTGCATGTTCTTGTCATGCGTACAGTCAACCACCCACAACCAAACAAACAAGAATCTCTGTTTACAGCGACTGCAAGGTCTGCTACAGCTTCTAATACACGTGTCAAAGTGAAAAATGAAATATGGCCCTCCGGGTAGTTATATCCGGCCCTCCAGATCAATTTATTTTATTGTTATTAATAGGCCGATGTTATCTTGTGCTCATTTCTAACTTGTATGATTTTGACAAAATACATTTTTATGGGGAGTAAAATATTGAAAGTTATTTAAGGTTTAAGTTGATTTAATCTGGAATAATATTCTGTTTTTATTATTCATATTTATGTCAAAAAGTTTGGGTTTTAAAGTTTAAAAATTGGCATTCTGTTAGTTTTTTAGACTATTTTGGCATTTGCTAAGATTTTTAAAGCTATTTAGGAGTTTAGCTAATATTTCAGCTACATGCTAGCTGTTTTGGCTAATTTAGGCTTTTTAAAAAGTTTTTTAAGTTATTATGAAGTTTAACATTTTTTTTCAGCTACATGCTAGTTGTTTTGGCTAACCTAAGTTTTTTTTTTTTTTTAGTTTTTTAGACTAATTTGGCATTTAGCTAATATCTTAGCTGGCTATCAGCTGCAGTGATTTCAGCTATCAGCTTCAGCATTTTTAGCTATCAATTTCAGCATCTTCAGCTATCAGCACTAGCATCTTTAGCGGCCAAATTCAGCTGACAGCATTCACACTATCATTAGTGCAGGTAATGCTCTATATCTAGTTCATAATTATCTTAAAAAATTATGGTTTTGAAATTAATAAAAATAGCTTTAGAGTCTTCAGTAAATGTCTATCCTGTTCGGCCTGAGATCTAAGGTGTGTTTTGGATTTTGTGTGATTGAGTTTGACACCCCTGCTCTAATTGGTCAAGAAAAATCAAACACTAAATGCTCAATAGATGTAAAAAAAAAAAAAAAAAAAGAGAAAAAAAATAAAAATCAGGTTTTTACTTTGATGTAGCTGTAAAAAAAGTTTTCTTCAAAATCAGTCTCAAAAAACTAAATCTTGTCATCCGCCATATGGCAATATTGTACCAAAACTTCACCAGAGTTCAGGATTTTCATAATAGGAGAGTAAAAGAGAATGTTTTGTTCAACCCGCCTGTAAATCATTATAAGCTCTGATAAAAACAAACATGATGATGTTGTGTTAGCATCGCTACAACAATTCTCCTGTTTCTTGACTCAACATATCACCATTAGAGATTGACAAACACTGGATCTTGGAGTGTCTGTCATGTGCTTAAGGTAAACTACAAATTTCTCACTTTTCAAAAGCAAATTTAGAGATTATATATATTTTTAAACCAGCAATCACTGAAAAATAACCCTAAGATTTGTTTGGTGAAATAACTGTATCAATCAGTGTCCTAGACCTGCTAAATCTCATCCAGAGACACTGGGATGCTGGAGCCTATCTGTAGCTTTATTTCCCTGGCTCAACTTTTCATGTAGTATGTTGGGCTGGATGGTAAATTTGGATGTTTTTTTTTTTTTACTGCTCTCCTGTGGAGTCATATTTGTGCCACCAAATTGAAAGAAAAAGTCAGTTTTGAGATCAAAATTATCTAAATTGCAAATATTGCAATATGGTGGCATAAAAATCACTTCATTTCCTTTTTTTGGAAGTTCTGATCCCTTGATTTTCCTGTTCTGGATTATAATCTAAGGATATTCTGAGATTTTATTTCTGGATTAGTTCAGAGTTCTCTGTACAACAGGAAAGTTTAACTAAAATCTGACAACTTCACAATAAAAACTTTCACTTGTCCTTTCTGCTTTTCTGCTTTTGCTACAAGTAAGGCGCGCGCGTGCCCGCGTGCTTATTCCAGTAAACGAGGAGGCGGAGACAAACCGGAAAACAAGAGTCGAGAACGTGTGTTTTGACTGACAGCAGGTCTGCCAAATGACTGCACAGGAAGCGCTGTGACATAAATCAGATCTATAAGCGCGGCGGTGCACTGGCGCAACTCATCCGCCATGACGGCGGCCCATCCGCATGCTGAGAGATCTGCGCTCCTGCGTCGGAGCGGCAGGAGTTCAGTCTGACCGGAAAAAGGCGGGTCCCTCCGCGAGGACGGGGCTACGGCGCAGACGGACAGGGGGTGACTGTTTCCGACGTTACCGTGAATTCAGCTGCTATGGTCCCCTTCAGTTTCTGAGGTCAGTTCTCGACTGTTTTCTGTTTTATCACCCGTAAACGGAGCGGTAGGAACTTTTCCCCAAGGAACTATGGGTAATCGAATCCTGCGCGTGCGAACTTGTCTTTGTTCGTGACGAGCTACGCGTTTAAACATTAGTTTCAGAGCCGCGTGAAGAGTTTACAGACACTCAGCATGTTGTTGGTGAATCTGTTCATTTGTTTTTATATATTTTTGTTCTTGTTTGTCCGCAGTCATTATGGGCTACGTGAGCGCGCTCCCGCTGTGCGCGCTCCTCCTCTTCGCCTGTGGGATCCTCGCTGACATAAGTGAGTACCCCCCCCCCCCCCCCAACACACACACACATACACACACACACACACGCACGCACTTGGATTCCAGATGTCGGGGTTCTGCTGGACCTGCTGCCTTGCTCTTGGGCTCCTGGCAGTGTTTCTTCCACAGGTTTTAGTCAAACATTGATGGAGTTTCGCGTTTCTGAACTTAAACGTGAAGAATAATGAAAAGAACAAGGCTTTATTGTTCGTCATGTATTTTAAATAACTCCCAGGTTTGACCAGAATGTAAATATTATGTTTTAGAGAGTTTCTCTAGAACTGACCTTCAGGTTGGCCCAGTCATCCATGTTGACAGAAGCTTCTTCTCTGGTCAAACCCAATGTTTTGATAGTGACGTAGTGATCAAGTTTTTTTTTATTTCAATCCAATTCAAAGTCATTTGATTTTGAGTATGAGCAGATGCCATGTCCCCATCCAGTGCTTTTGGGGGGGGGGGGGGGGGGGGGTGCTGCTCTTCTGGCTGGGCTGGGGCCTGCGCCCTCTGTGCTGCTGTGCCTTCCCGTTCTCTGGCGTGGGGGGCCTCTGCGGCAGTCTGGATGTTTGGCGGGATTGCCCGGCGGGCGGATTCTCTCCACGGTCCCATGGCGGGTGTGGGGGGTCCTGGCTTCTACTGCTTCGGCAAGGGGTCTTGGTGTGGGAGTGGCCGGGCTCTCTCCCCCTTTGTAGATTCCATTATTATCCGTCTCAGCTAGACATAAACTCTCACCTGAGCACAGGTGTCAGCTCACCTTTGCACCAATATTATGTGTGACAGAATGAAAGGCTTTACATGTGTGGGCTTATACGCATAAGTGTGTGTGTGAACTGCAGTTGTATTGTGTACATTTTGACTAGTTTATATGTGAAGACTATCTTAGCCAACAGGTATGTTTGTAACTACTGAGTGTGTGTAGACAAGCCCCGCCCATTTCAGATTACCATTTACACCTGATTGTTTTATGATGTTATTACCCTCTGTTACCTTCTATCCTCCTGCCCTCAACCCCCCTTAAACCATGTAATTTAACATAAATTTCAAAAGGGGTTTATACAAATATAAACCTTACGTATCAGAAAATCAACAACGCAGTGTTGTGACAGTAAAATCTAACACAAGAAGCTCTCTGCTCTTATGTTTTTGCTCAACTTTCAGACAAAGCAAGTTAAAAATAAAAAGAAAACACTTTACAAAATGTTTCACCTAAAAACGGCATAATCATAATTAAAATACAAACACTTTTACAATAGATCAAAAGAGGATCAGAGTCCAATGGAAGACTTCAAGGAAAAATACTGAAACTGTCAACTAGAAAAATGTGAGACAGTTTGGTGAATGTAGTTTCCAGAATTATTGAACAGTTTTGATCAGATGTGATTCAAATTAAAAAAAAAGAAAAAAAAAAAGAGCAACAATTTAAAACAATGACTTTTTAAAAATCAGTGTTGTGCCCTAAATATGATGAGTTTTCATGTTCGTATCAAAGTAACAATTTATTAGTTTTTGTTTTTTTTTTTAGAGATAATTGAGTTTGCACTGTGTGAATGGTTGTCATGTCACTGCCATAACTCTCTTTAATTCTCATTTAGAAGCATTTAAATCTTTATTAAATACTGCAATGCTTTAGGCTACTTTAATCTGAAAGCATTTAATATGTGATTTCTAAATTTGAATTCTTATCAATAATTATACAAAGGAATTTAGTTTGATACAGTTTCTATTATTGAACTATGCCCACCTTTTGTTTTATTCAAATTAATAATTTTTTTATGTCCACCCATGTTTTTAATTGGATTTACTGTACATGTAACATTATTATGTCATCTGAATAAAATCTATTTGTGTCATCTGGAAATAATGACATCAATTTTAGTATGTGACACTTTAAATGTATCACATCAATATTGAATAGTTTAAGACCTAATACTAAACCTTGAGGGACACCTCTAATTCCCAGACATCTGTGTTACTCGCCCATCTTGACAAACTCTTTTCTCTGTTAAGTATCTTTTGACCCGGTTCCATGCCACACCTCTAATACCGCATTTGTCTAATTTAGTGAGTAATACAGAGTTGTACATTTTGTAGAAAACTTTCTGTAGATCTACAAATAATCCTCCTGCAACTTTCTATTTGTCTAGACTCTTTGTTTCTAGATTTCTTCTATAGCTTCCACTAACGTTCATGGGATTATGTCATCAATCAGGTCTTCTTCAAGCGTTGTCATTGATCAGTGCGCATCAGAAAAATGTCTGTGAGGCCTGATCAGATGTTTTGACGTTCCTTCACACGTAAAACTGTGAGACGCTCTACCCCCACAGCTGAAGTGCAAACGCATCATTTCCCTTCGCACGTCTCAAGCGGTTGTTTCCTCTCTGTAGGTTATTTAAAACCAAACTGTAGTCAGGTCAGTTCATCAAGAAAGCAGTGCAGGGTTTCATTTAAACCATATCTGTCAAAGTCAAGGCCCGGGGGCCGGATCTGGCCCCCTGGGTAATTATATCCGGCCCTCCAGATCATTTTATTCTATTGTTATTAAGTGCCTGATGTTATTTTGCTCTCATTTTTAACTTGGATAGTTTTGACAAAATATATTTTCATGGATGATAAAGAATTAAACGTTATGTATTGCTTATGATGATTTTTTTCTGGAAGAATATTTCTGCCTTTTTATTATTTATAATTATGTTAAAAAGTTATGGTTTTAAAGTTTTACAAGTTATCATTCTGCTAGCTTTTTGGACTATTTTTGGCATTTACTTTTTTAGTCTATTTTGGAGTTTAGCTAATATTTCAGCTACATTCTAGCTGTCTTGGCTAATTTTGGCTTTTTTTTCATTTTCTAAGGCATTTAGCTAATATTTTAGCTGGCTATCAGCTTCAGCGTTTTTAACTATCAATTTCAGGATCTTCAGCTATCAGCACTAGCATGTTGAGCTGCCAAATTCAGCTTACAGCATTCTCACTAGCGTTATCACAGGTAATGCTATATATCTAATTCATAATTATGTTAAAAAGTTTCATTTTTAAAAATTTAAAACATTTAGTTTTCAAGTGTTCAATAAATGTTGATCCTGTTTGGCCTACGACCTAAGGTGTGTTTTGGAGTCTGGCCCCTTGTGGGATTGAGTTTGACACCCCAAATTCCAGCTTATATAAATGTGCGCGTGGTGGAACTTTGGGTTTAGGAGCTCCACATAAGCAACTGTTATCCCGTTTCCATGTCTGGGTTCCTGAGATCATTCAGAGATCAATATGATGAGCTTCACCATTTTCTGCAGGAGCTGCATCTGAATGACAGCAGCTTTCAGCGGTACTTCCTTCTCTACGTGACCCAGTTTGAAGACTTTCAGTCCTGCATTAGTTTGAGAAATAAACACTAGATCAGAGAATCTTTCTATAATTGTCTCCATACAAATTAGAGAGCTATTGTAACGTTTATGAGGAGAACATGTTGGTCTTGGACTCCACCCACTCTTTGATATGTATCTAATGTCTTTTACATTCCTACTGCAGATAGTTACCTGCAGAAGAGAACCCACCTTAAGGCCACACCTGCGCTCCATCGGAGGCGGGGCTACATACCCTGTGTCAGACACCCCGGTCCAATCTAAAAGCACTGAGACTGCACTGTCGAAACAAGACTTTAGCTAATTACGTTTAAGTGATTTATAAACTGGTCCAGACTGTATTTTCAAAGATAAGAAAGTGTGGAGGAGATTGTAAACAGAAACCGTTTTGATTCGGTTTAATGTGGTGTATCTGAACTATCAGCCCATCTGATTCCACAGCTCCAGATCAGCAGCTGTAAATACATCAGAGTTTTATTATCAGACTCTGAGGTTGAGTCTGCCAGACTGTGGCGAACCAACCACTCAGCCATTTTTGAATATTCGGCTTCCGGTTTTTCCAGCGTGCAGCACGCCGTCAGCTCTGTGGTCTACAATGAGATTGAGTCAGTTTTTAGTATATGTTTATGTGACTGGCGTTAGGTTTGTTCAGGTGCATTCATCTCATGTCTGTCCATCTGAAGAGCTCAGAAACTCACAGTGAGGACTGGATTCTGCCTTTGTTTCTGTGTTCTGCTCTTCTCTAGTGCTGCCACAAATAATTATTTTATTAATTGACTAATTGACTAACTAAAAATAAAGACAATCAAGATGATAGTTTATTAAACTTTTAATGAATGGTGCAGCCTCTGTCCTTCATTTGTTTCTAGGATTAAAAACAAGCTTAAATCAAATGAGAGAGAGATCAGGAATATACTGACCATCAAACTCGTTTTGATAGGTGCCCCGCCCCCCTAGATGACCTAACATTTTATATATAAAGGGTATATAGCACACGTGTCAAAGTCAAGGCCGGGATAGGTGTAGGTATCACATGTGTTCGGCCTTGCGACTCGATGACGTGTAAGATTCCGGTTGGCCATTAGTCCGCCATCATGTGACATGGAAAATGACACACATGCACCATTATGCACGCAGTCATCCTGAGTAAACAACCGAGGATATCCGAACAAGTACGCAAACAATCACAAACGGGGAGCATTATTTGCAATCAGCCGCAAAAAACAACAAAATAATCTGATCCAGGGGAATCATAACATGATAACAATCGTTATATAATAGAGAGAAATCAGCCTGGGAAATGTGACGTTTGTGCTAAAGTAGGTGCTAGCGAGTAGCGTGCTAGGTTGTTGTTGGTCGCACAAAAAAAAAGTGATTAATCGCTCGTAATTTTTAAAAAATACATTCTTCTAGTGTTTGGTCGTACAGACCGGAGGAAGTCGCGCTAGAATATGCAGCGCTCACTTTCTGCTCAGTGACATAAACACTGAAGAGAGCAGCCATTAGTGAAGGAGCTGTCAATGCCAAAATAATAAATGGCCCGAACAGATCTCAACACATTTAACTTTTTTTTTTTTTTGAAAGTGTGTATTCCCATGTAATTTTCAAAAACTGTTTGGCCAGTGCTAAACTTTTTTTCTTAGTCACACAGGCCCGGGGGAAAGGGGTTAAGGTTAGAATTATGGTTACGGTTAAACCATCAAATAGTTCCTGAAGCGAGCCGATCTTGTGGGCCGAGCACATGTGGTACCTACACCGGTGTTGTGCCAAGGTAAGTTCCCCCTGCCAGAATTTGTATCCCCTATCTCTGGGATCATTGATTTGTTCAGTAACATTCATATTTTCCCACCAAAAGCATGAAAAGGAAGTGGATGATAGCAAAATACTTTATTCTAGGGCTTTTGGGAGTTTACTGTCATGTTTGAATAATTTTTTTTCCCCTCATATTCTACGTAATATGACAGGGGGCACAGATTCTGTCAGGCTGCTGCTGATCCAGCCTGCCAGAATCTGTGTCCCCAATAATTAGCAGTAGAAATAACAATTATTTAATAATTTTATGTTGTTACATGTTCCATCATATTGCGAGTTTTATTGTAAATTGGTCAAACAAGTCATTTTTTTATTTTTTAACATGAGAAGCTGTCATTGCTTCACATAGAATGTCGGGGGGAAATGCAAATGTGACCAAAAAAACTCCAAAAAGCCTCAGAATAGTGTATTTTAGTCATCCACCTTCTTTTTTACGCTTTTGGGGACAAAATAGGAGCATTACAAAGCAAATCAACAATGCCTAAGACTGGGGATACAAATTCTGGCAGGGGAACTTACCTTGGCACCACACCGGATCTGGCCCTCCGGGTAATTCTGTCCGACCCTCCAGATAATTTTATTGATTGTTTTTAATGACCAGCTGCTTGCACTCATTTCTAATTTGTATAATTTTGACAAAATATCTTTTTATGCAGAGTAAAATATAGAAAGTTATTTGAGATTTAAGTTTATTTATTCTCAAATAATATTCCTACCTTTTTATTATTCAAAATTATATTAAAAAGTTACTGTTTAGACAGTTTGAAAAATTGACATTCTGCTAGCTTTTTGGACTATTTTTGAATTTACTATGGTTTTTTTAGGCTGTTTTGGAGTTTAGCTAATATTTCAGCTACATGCTAGCTGTTTTGGCTAACCTAGGTTTTTTCTTTTGTTTCTGTCTTTTAATCTAATTTGGCATTTAGCTAATATTTTAGTTAGCTGTCAGCTTCAGCGTTATCAGCTATTAGCTTCAGTGTTGTTGGCTATCAATTTAAGCATCTCCAGCTCACATTCAGCTTACAGCATCCACACTAGAATTATCGTAGGTGATGCTATATATCTAGTTCATAAATATGTTAAAAAATTGGGGTTTAAAAAATTTGGTTTTAGTGTGTTTAATAAATGTTATTCCTGTTTAATCTGGGGCCTAAGGGGTTTTTTGGATTTTGGCCCCTTGTGCAATTAAGTTTGACACCCATGTAGAGAGGGTCAAAGGTCACCTGTCAAAATGAGTTTGATGAAAAGAATATTCTGATCTCTCTGAGGTTGGCATCTGAATTAATGATCTATTTTTCACTAAAGTGTGTGTGTGTGTGTTTTTTTTTTTTTGAGGTTTTCTGGCTTCATTTGGTCATTTAAATCGTTTTCTCTGACAGTAGGCCGTTTTCATGACTTTGACTCCTCCTGTTTTTGTGCCCTCTAGACTTCCAGAGCCACCTGCTGATGTTTCCACAGAATCCGGTGATTGAGATCGGAACCAACTTCACAGCGACGTGCCTGATCTCCAACACGACGGAGGTCACCGCAGATGATCTGTATTGGAGACTGTCCGATGTGGACATTCCCAGAGAACATTACAGGAAGATCAACAGTTCTGCCGTCAGCGTGACGGTCCCCATCACCAGAGACCGATCCATGGACTGGCTGTTCTGCCTCTGCAGCAAAAAGTCCAATTATGTGGTTTTGAATAAAGGGAAATTCATGCACGGCCTCTCACTCAGAACCGGCTGTGAGTTCCCTCTTCTTCATTTCAATATAAAATTAACAAACATGCTGTCTGTGAGACGATGTCCGCTCAAACACAAACTGTTTGTGACCGTGAGGATCAGAGAAGCTGCAGGAGAGTGTCTGATGCGGTTCTGCTGTTTCCAGATCGTCCGGAGAAACCGGAGAACCTCAGCTGCATTTCCTTCCAGAAGAAAGACACCTCCATCTCGCCCCTGCAGTGTCACTGGGAAACCACGGGGCGCCAGACCCCGCTTGTGCCCGTCACGTTCACGCTGAGAGTGAAACAAGTCCTCAGGTGAGTCCAGGTTCTGGTTGACAGGGTCTGGGTTCTGTTGGGGAGCAGCAGAGATCTGACTGAAGTCTCTTCTGTTCACAGAAATAAAACCATCAGTAACTCCACCACGGCCAGCCGGGCTCAGGTGGAATTTGAAACCTACCCCTTTCACGCGGAGCTGGAGATCTGGGTGGAGGCAGTGAACGATCTGGGAGCAGTGGAGTCTGAGCACCTCAGGATGGATGCGCAGCACTTCGGTGAGGAATGGTTCTCGAACACTTTCCTTCTTCTATTCGGTTTCAAACTGAAATTCTATGGGATTAAATGAGGATCAGATTAAAGTGAACGGAAAAGACATTGTAACTGAAAAAAATGTTTTGAACATTTGCAAACAAGACATTGTGAATTTAAAAAAAAAGGAACAACTAAAAAAATGTGAAAAAAAGAAAAATTGAAAAAACTTTTTTTTTGTTGAAAAATTTGAGGAAAAAAACCCTTGAAAACTTGAATAAAAAAAACAATGCATGTAAAAATTACCAATTTAAAAGTAATTTGTCCATTAGTAACAGCTGCTGTTTTGAATTTTGAACATTTTTTTTTTTGCTTTTTAGAATCTTCATTTTCTGTCTTCAGTTTACAGTTTCTATTCAGAGTTTTCCCTTCTTAGCTGATCCTAATTTTACATGGGGGGCTTTGAGCTCATTGGCGACTCGAAAATGCATCCCATGATACCCCAAGAGGTAATGATGATGTGACGTTTTTTCTGCTGCAGAACGTTATCTGTTCACGTCTCCACACTCTGATCAAACTTAGAGAGAGCATCACTACTGTACAGTTCGCCCTCGCTAATATTATGGTCTCGCCGTTTGGTGGATTTTTTTAGCTTGACTCGGCTGTTTATCTTGTCAATTGATCTCCTCTGTGCAGTTTTTTATGTGGAGGTGCAGCTTGGCAGCGTTACATAAATCTTCATCGTGATTAAATCCTTGTTTTCATTTTAATGCTAGAATTATTTTTCTACGAAAGTTTGAAAAGTGAGAGTAAAAAATGGGAGAAAAGTGTCAAAATATTCATGTGTGTCTGAGAAAGTGTTGAAAATGTGCAGTGAGGAGTCTTCTCTGTCACCGCATGGGAAACATGTCCCGGTAGCCAATCAGCTCAAAGCCCCGCCCCCATGTAGAATTAGGATCAACTCAGCAGAGAAAACTGGAAACTCAGAATTAGAACTGTAAACAGAGGATTGAAAGTGAAGATTCAGAAAATCAAACAAAAAATTTTTATTCGAAATAGCAGAAGTTACTAATGGACACATTATTTTTTCAATCGGTAATTTTTACATTTATAGTTTTTATTAAAGTTTTCAGGGGTTTTTTTCAAATTAAAAAAAAAATAATTTTCTTTTTTGAAAATTTTTTTTTCCAAATTTATTTCAAGTTTTCACATTTTTTTTCAGTTACAATGTATTCTATTTTTCATGTTTTCACGTGATTTTTTTCTTCACGTAAAGCTCATCCTAATTCGACCCCAAATAAATCTCCCTGCGGAGCAGCTCCCGTTCAGACGTTTGCTCTGCTCTCACTGCAGTGAAAACAAACCCTCCAGAGGTGAAGGTCCTCTCAGAGAAGAGCTTTCCAACCTCCCTGCTTCTGAACTGGACTACTCCCATTCCATCGGCTTACATCAGATTGACGTGCCAAATCCGATTCTGTTCTTCCAAATCTCCCGGCTGGTCCCACGTGAGTACGAAGCGCGGTCCGTAAATGAGAACCAGACAAAACAACTTCATTCTGTTCCAACCAAATGAAGTCAATTCAGTTGGAGGCAGACGACGTCAGTATGAAGTGATTGGCCTGAGTCCTCGTTTCTATGACAACCACTCCCACCAATCCGGAGTGAACTTTTCGGAAGGCTCACACATGTCACTGCATAGAGATGAAATCTGGAAACTTTTGATGTGAAACCACATCATTATGAATAATAAAAAGGCAGGAATATGATTCCAGAATAAATCAACTTAAACCTTAAATAACTTTCAACATTTCACTCTCCATAAAAATACGTTTATACAAATTATACAAGTTAGAAATGAGCGCAAGTTAACATCGGGTCATTAATAACAATAAAATAAAAATAAAACTTTGACACAAATATAAGCTAAACCAGTGTTTTGATGTCAGTACTATAGATTCCATGACTCAGTTTTTAGTTATAACTTTCATTTGAAGATGAGGGAGTAAAGAATCCAGGCGGTCGGTCACCTCAGATCCAAACCACTAACCAGCATCCATCCGTGTGGTCAAAGACGCTTCATGCTGCTCTCCCAGGTCCCAGGAGGGTTCACGCAGACATGATCTCTGTGTCTTGCAGGTGCCTTTGCCTGACATTAATGACAAGATGAACTCCTATAGACTGCAAGACCTCCGAGCGCACACGCTTTACACAGTTCAGGTTCGCTGCAGAGACGTGGACAACACCCACAGTTACTGGAGCGAGTGGAGTCGCAACGTGACCACGATGACGCCGGATGACAGTGAGTGCTCCAGCTGCACTTGGAAGAGCCACCACGACCTCACACCTCATTCACTTCTCTCCTCTTTTGCTGCTCTTTGACCCAGAACCATCAAGTCCACCGAAGTTGTGGAGGACCGTGGTTCAGAGCAGCACCAGCGAGCGACTAGTGCAGATCATCTGTAAGGTAAAGCCCATCAGAATGATTGCTGTTAAACAGGACGCCCCAGTTGAATTCTGGGTAATTAGCCACCAGCTTTGTTTCCTGGTGAACTGCAGTTATTGCACTTGAAACTGTTCACTGTTCAAGTCCCACTCCGATCACCTATTGATCTATTTTAAAAGTGTTCCCAGTAGTCTTTTATTTATGATTCTGCTGCTTTTAGACAAAATAAAAACAATTGTGCCGTTTTATAGGACACAGTTTCTGCAGAGCAGCAGAAGTTCATTAGAAATTCAGGAAACTTGTGGCCCGCTGACTGTAACATCACATTACTGCTAATTTACAGCTTTTATTCGTGTCCTTCTAAATTACAACACTTTAAATAAAGACATTTTGAGATTTATTTTCTTTCTATAAATCTTTCATCATGAGAAAACTGTTACAAAAACTAGAGATGGGTTGAAAAAAATCGATTAATCGATTTAAGCTCAATAGTTAAGCTTAAAAGTCCGTTAGCTTGATGTTAACTTTCCATGGAATTTCCCATTGGACGGCTAATGCTAACTAACGCTCGGTCGATCAAAAAAATACATTGCTGACTAAATGAACTATTTATTTACTCACAGGAATTAATTTTCCAAAATCTTTAAAGGAAATGTTTTTAAAGTAACTATTTGTGGTCTAAAACATCGTATTTTCCCCTAATATCGTCGTCTTCTTCTTGATTTAGGTGCACTTTTATAGTGTGATCACCATCTAGTGGCCAAACTGAAACGTCCTCCAGGAGAAGCAGAACAATGTTTAGAATGTTAATGATCTGAACATTTTAGCTAGAACTTCTCCTTTAGAGAATCCATGTAACACTGGATGATATTAATAATCTCAGTATTTCACTGATACATTTTTCAGATGAGAACTGTGTCAGATTAACATAATTATATTCAAATTAACAAATGTGTATAAATGTGTAAACTCAAAATTGAAGTGAATTGAAAAAAATCTGAATTGAATCGACCCGTTTTTGGAAATAATAACTGATACCCAGCCCTAACAAGAACATGCTAAAAACGGGTCTGTGAAGAAGTGCTCTACAGATTCGTTTAAGTAGCTTTTTTAACCTTTAACCTTCTCTCCAGGATCCTGAATTCTCAAACGGGAGGATAACGAGATTTGATGTGAAGGTTCAAAAACTGAAGGATGAAGCGTCCAACCAAAGCGAGGGCTGGAAGAGCGTCTTTGTGAACCGATCGGAGGCCGAGGACGCGGAGGGGAGCATCACTCTGCTGGGTCAGATCTCCCTGTCTGATCTCCAGTCTGTCAGAGTCTCCGCGGTGGCCTTCAACTCTTTGGGGGGGTCTCCAGAGGCTACCTTAATCATTCTGGACAAACCCCAGGGTAGGTGGGCTATGTGAGCTCATGTTTGCCTCGAATCCTCTCATGATACAACAGCATTTCACTAAAACAAAAAGTGTATTCTAGCAGTCCTAATTGAGGAAGCTCTGGCTGATGTTTTTGTTTAGAACTTTGGGACAGACTCTACTGTGAACTAGGGCTGGGAATCATGGGGTACCTCACGATACGATACGCGATACACGGCTCACGATATGGATAATATTGCGGTCCTCTCTAAGAACACATATTATAAAGAACAACACATTTTTTGGGAAAATATATCCCCATTCATTTATTTTAGCTTAAACGCAATTATAATGAACAACTTGTGTCTTATTTTGTGCAACAAATAACAGAGACGTTTGTGCGACATTGCTGAAATCAGTCCTACTATGTCTTTGACGAGCATTGACACCAACTGACTGGAATTCTCTGTAAAATTCATTGTTACCAATAGTAAACATGATCAGCAGTACTACTATTTAGTGCAGAACTACTGTTAGCAACAGAACAAAAATGTCATAATTCAAGTGGTGACAGCTATCTACCTCCAAAGGAACGTCACACCAAAGGATCAGATATATAATGTTTTACATCCTCTGTTTTTTATGCACTTTTCCCACATTTGAACATTTTTGAGCATCCAAAACTGAAGACTGATTTACTCAGACGGTCAGACGGTCACTTGAGATTATTTCTCCAATCTTTATTTATTTTCCATTTGATCAGTCAGCAGTTAGTAGGTAAAAACCCTAAAACACACACAATAATGGCAATAAATATTTACAAATTCAAATTCTATTACAGAATAGCAATAAACAACTTTAATCAATAATAATTTTATATCATTTTAAGTGCTTCAATTAACTAGCAACCTCCCTATTTTACATTGAATTTATGTAATTTATTTTAATTACACATTTATTTAAGTTCATACATCAAATCCTGCGTTTTTGCATCAAAGATCTAACATCAAAATAACATCAGCAAAAAGTAATTACATTCATTTGAAAACTTCACACCATAAATTTACCAAACTTACACCGTTCACCAGCAGGTTAAACATCAAAGTGCATGAAAACGAAAATTCCGACCGGTACCTGAAGTACACACAAACAATTGCTAAGCACGCGCCTCGTTCCCACAGCGCTCCGATCAAACAGGAAATGATTGATGGCGGTCGTTCTAGCGCTCAAACTCTCTTCTTACCGTCTGCCTCTTCTACAGACGGATGATAATTGAACACAGGTAGACATGCTTTACACGCGCTACCGAGCCTGTATCTCGCCAGTGCTTTTTCCTGAATGAAGTGCGTGCGTCGCCATAAAATGTCTGACGCAGAGCGCCCAGCTGATCAGTAGTTCCGTGTCGCGTCACTCAAACGCTCAGCGCGACAGCCTCTTCAAATGAAAATACAAGATCGATACTTGGTGAGAATCGATCGGGGGTCTAAATATGACGATATATCGCGATATCGATATTTTGACACACCCCTACTGTGAACGGGGAAATATTTAGAACAAATACATTCATTTTCCATTGGGAAACACAGAAGGGCTGCCACGATTAGTCGAGTAATCAACGACTAATCCACTTTTAAAATAAAGGATTAGTTGTTACTTTATATTCTATGGAGTCAGAGTTTAGTAAAGTTGAACAAAGTTGTTATAGGTTATATTTGAGGCAGTTGGATCAAACTTTATCTTTAGTGAAAAATTGTTTCAGATGCCGACCTCATTAGAGAGATCAGGAATATACTTTCAATCAAACTCTTTCTGACAGGTGACCTTTGACCCTATATACCCTTAATACAGGGGTGGGCTGTTTTGACTCGTGGGCCACAAAGAGTTCTAAAATTTGGCATAAGGGCCGGACAAGGAGCAGATGGAAGGAGAGATTGAGTAATCAACCTCATAAACTAAAAAAATAATATGGAATTTAGAGAAAAACATGCTTTAATTTGGATTCAAATTCACATATATTAATTTAAAAACAGAAAATTTGGGAGTTTTAATTTCTAAATTTTGATTTGTGTTCTCTTTTGGGTGATCCAATGGGTTGATGTTCTTCAGAGGAAAATGTGAACTCAAAGAAATGCTGCATTTATGTGGTGTATTGGCTTTTTGAAGATTCACCATCTGACTCAGAAAGGAAACACACACGAACGTTCAGAGAAACAACACCAATCATGGGAAGAAACCAGAAATACAATGAAAATAAAACAATATTTAGGATTTTTGATTCAATGTATTTTAATTTGGAGGGCCACATTAAGTAGCTTAAGGGGCCGCATGTGGCCCCCGGGCCGTAGTTTGCCCACCCCTGCCTTAATGTACAAAATTGATATTAAATTGTTATGTTATGTTGAGGGGCGGGGCACCTGTTAAAAAAAGGTTTGATGGATGTTATAGGGTCAAAGATCAGCTGTCAAAAGGAGTTTGATGGAAAGTATTTCCTTATTTTAATCTTGTTTTAATTCCAGAAACTAATGAAGGACAGAGTCTGCACGATTCATTAAAAGTTTAAAAAACTATCATCTTTATTGTCTTTATATTATTTTAAGCTAATGATTGTTAAGATGTGTTCTTTACATTCACTTTGCGTATGACCTCATTAGTCGACTAATCGGAAAAAATAATGGGTGATTAGTCGACCAATGAAATGATCGTTTGGGGGAGCACTAGTTAACGAGGAGAACGATCAAATACTCCTCCGTTTTTGTTTTGGTCTCCACCCCTTGATTGCATCATTGAACATGACCAAAGCTGACGCCATGACGTGCTGGTGGCGCCGTGACGTGCTGGTGGCGGCGTGACGTGTTGGTGGCCGTGTCTGATGCTTAATTTTATGCTGACATCCGCTCCATTGTGTGCTTAATGTTTGTCAGTTTTAAAGCTCAAATTCTAAGTCCTTCCGTCTCTGGTGTTGATCCCTGTCACTTGACCAGAATAGAAATCAGCCCATCAGACCTCAGACTTGTAGCAGCAGGTTGTTTGCTGAAAATCCATTTTCTTTTTCTTGGGAGAGTCGTCAGATTCTGCATATGACCGATTCTGAGGTTTCATGGAGAGCAGAGTTCCTGTGCTGCACAGCTCTGATCATGTGTGTGTGTGTGTCATTGACAGACAACCCCCGTGTGGAGGGAATGGAGGTGTTTCCTCAAGAGGGCCAGCTGAACGTGACGTGGAAACCCCTCCGATGGAAACTTCCGTCGGAGTACGTGGTGGAGTGGGTGAGCGATGGAAGCCTGGAGTGGCGGCGAGCGAACAAGTCGAGCAAAGACATGCTCACAGGTACACGCATCCTTCACCTGCACGCTCCTCCAACGTGCACGCTCCTCTAACGTGCACGCTCCTAAAACACAGGGATCTCAAGACTCTGACGGGTGGAGTCTTTTGAGAGTGGAGGAGAAAGCTTTCAGGAGGGATGAAGTAGAGGAGTGTCTCTGTGATGCTAGGATCATTTTACTAAACAAAAACTTGGTGCAAAAATGCTGTAAAAACATGGTGTGGAAAATAAAAATAAATAAATAAATAAAACTACGCTGCCCTCTGCTGGTGGCATTTAGAGCTCCGGCCTTATTTAAAAGTCTCACTCCAGTCATCTTTTTACAGTGGCTGAAACGGCTCACACAAATGCGAAAGTTACGACACAACGACAAAAGCTGAAGCACAACGACAAAAGCTGAAGCACAACGACAAACGTCGAATCACGTGTCATGTTGTCAGCTTTCGTCGTGGTGTTTCCGCTTCTCTCTTAATGTTGTGGCTCTTTTGGTCGTGCTATGGGTTTGCCGCTGTGCTTCGGCTTTTGTCGTTGTGTTGTATCTTTTCATTTAATTAAAATTTAATTTCCCAAAACAACATAACTATGATTATGTGTTTTTTAACAAAAAAAACTGTCATTTTCCAGGACAATGTCATCAGACATTTTGACGATTGGTATGGAGTAAACCCGCCCCCCATTTCCCTCCCTTTTAATCGGCGCTCTGTTTACTCACCAATATTATTTGAAACCAAAATAAAATGTTTTTAAAAAATATATTAGTGTTTGGCTGAAAACAATGTGTTGTTGTTATGCTAAAATAATCTGAATTATTTTCAGCTTCAAATTTTCTGTTTTTTAGGTTTCAAAACTCAAAATTTCAATTTCAAAACCTTTTTTTTTTTAAGTTTCAAATCATTTCTTCACTTTCAACTGTTTTTTTTTTTTTTCGTTTTCGGATCTGAAAGGTTCAGTTTCAAAACTTTTGGCCCCATTGTGGCGCGTTGGGGCGGGGCTAACACAAAAGATCAATCAAAATCCATGAGGGTGGTGACTTCAGTCTCTGTTTGTTCTGTGACTCATAGAACTGTAATAATAATAATTACAGTCAGAAAATAGCTGTGGAGTCTGTCCTACTATAGTCTAAAGTAAAGACGTCCATGGATCTCTTTGGCCCAATCCGAATTCTTTCCCCTAAGCCCTTCTCCGTCATTTATCCTTCCAAATGGAGGGTGATTAAAAAAAATAGCGTCTCATATTTCGTTCAATGATGTCAAAACTAATCACCGGTTTGCTAGTGTTAGCGAGGAGCTTCCAACACTTTAATATTGTTAACAAACGCTGTTTTTATTACTTTAAAAGGTCATGACAATCTCTTCCAAACTGCCTTGTTTCATCAGCTCCAGATTTAAAATGATTTGAATAAAGAAAAACTCATTATTAAAATTTTAATTTTCTTTATAGAAGTCCTTCATCATCATCGATCCCACAAGATCATGTTAAAAACAGTTTTCATGGGGTCTTTAACACGGGGTTCCCGCTTTTTTATTCAAAAAGAAGAGTTCTGAAGCATCACAGCACAAACAAGATAAGAAGCTGCAGTTTTGATCTGAAAATGGGGATAAATGAATACTATGGAAAACAGGCTGGGAAGTTGGTCTTAATTTTCAACATGCATGTCCTTAAAACGGTCTTAAGAGTCTTAAATTGATCTTGAAGGAAGTTTAACAGAACAGCTGACCTTTCTGTCCTGCTCTGCAGGGAAGCTGGATCCCTTCGTGTGCTACACCGTGTCCCTCTATCCCATATACAATAAAAAGGTCGGGAAGCCGGCTCAGATGCTGGCTTATGTGGAACAAGGAGGTGAGACTTAACATACTGTAACTTTTCTGCTGGAATTATCATGTTAACAATGAAAAAGTAGCAGATAAATCTTTCCAAAGGAGATGTTTCTTTCTGATGACGATGTTGTTTGACTGCAGCTCCCAAGCAGGGCCCGCTGGTCAAGCTGGACGGCGAACCCAGACACAACGAGGCGGCGCTGGTGTGGGAAGAGATCCCTCTGCGCTACAGACGAGGGTTCATCACAAACTACACCGTCTTCTACAAATTAGGGGAGGAGACTCAAGGTGGGCGCCGCTGACCCTCTGCGGGTGGAGCTCCCTGGTGGGTCCGACTCTGACCGTGTGCTGTGCCTCCCTGCAGCCGTGACCGTGCCCGCCAACACCACGTCACTGAAGCTGGAGTCTCTGATGAGGAACTCCCACTACGAGGTGTGGGTGCAGGCCTCCACCATTGCTGGCTCCACCAACGGCTCCACTCACTCCTTCATCACCATGAAATACGGTCAGACGCTAACCCAATGTGAAGGTCTCTTTACTGTCGGTCAGCATGTCAGTGCACGGATGGATGAGAATTAAGACTAGCATGTTGCTAAAATATTAGGTAAATTCTGATTTTAACTAAGAGATGAAAACATTTGAAATTTGAAGACTTTCTCATTCATTTCCTCTGGAGGATATTTTGCTCAATATTTCAAAAGTTTATGAATACTAAACTAACGAGCAGTAATGTTCTGAAAGAGCGGACCGTTTTGATACCAAGATTGTTGAAATCTCTGAAAGTGTGATGGGGTTTTTACGTACCAACAAACATTCAGAGAGGAGCCGGAGAATCACACGATGATGCTTCAGACCACAAAATGATTCTGTCGTTACATTTAAAAGATTCGTACCAGGAACTTCTCCCGGTCTTGGTGTTGAGCTTCCCGGTTCTGGCCTGAAGCTGGTCTGCTGTCCAACAGCGAAGAAAGAACAAGTTCAGGAAATTTGAAGACCAGATCAAAAGATGGGAGGAGCAGACAGGCGTTTGGTCGGACCAGAGCTGCAGCATCAGCATGGGGGTAGAGTAGCCGTGGTTTGGGCCAGAACCATGGAAAGGAAGCTGGTTGGCCCTGCAGCCACAGCCCCTTCACTACCAAAAGAAACATGATCCTGAAAGATCAGAGATGAATCATTACACTCAGCTGGGTGTGTAGAAAAGCCGCTCTGGCTCGTCAGCTCCTACATGGCCTTAAGGTAATAGCATACACCGTTGATCTTTAAAAATAACTGAAAAAAATCATTTTCAATACAATCATTACCGACTTTTTAAGGACACAAATTCTTTTCTAGAAAAGAAATAAATACATAAAATGAATTTAATACCTAAAGCTGATTGTATGGTCAGTGGCACGTATTGTGGTTTTAATCTGCTGGGGAGCATCCTCAACATGTGACATTGGCGGTGAGGCAGACGCACGAGCGAGTGACGCGAAGAAAGACGGCCAGTCGTTCAGTTGGTGTCTAAACATGAAGTCATTTTTGTGCCAACATGTTGCACACAAAAGTTACAGATTTTAGATCAAAATTTTCCAAATTGCAAACAAAACAGAAACAAAACTTCATGATTTGCAAATATTTAATATTTGCTTTCAAAAACTTGTTTTTTCTTTCAAAAAAAATTTATGCATTTGCAACACAAAAGTTTTCAGATGCGTAGTGCCTCATCTCGCTTTCGCCCTATCTTTGACAGGAGCAGCCTGCTGATTGGTCTAGATTCTATCCAATCAGGTGTCTCTGCCTTGCATTAACGCCACTCGTGACCAAGGTGGACTTTGGCCCTGGCATCTGCAGCGTCTGAAGGGAATTCTCCAGTCTTTAACCATTCCGGCCCGTTTCTCTCTGAGCAGAACTCAGGAGGTGCAGCAACAGGGTTCTGGATTTCTTCATGTTAGTGTAACGACCAGCGTGGTTAAAATGTCTGCAGCAGAAAACGCCTCAGCTTCGTCTCTGTGCAGCCGGACATTACTTTATGTTTATGATTTGTATAAAGGAACTATAGTTTTTCATGAATAAAACATCTAAATATAAAGAAAAAGTTGAATTTTTTTAATTCTTTTTTTTTTTTTACTTTGGTCAAAAGCAAACATGAGTTCTTAGAAATAAGTCACTGTGAAAATGTACAGTAAAAGTTAAAAATGACATTATTTTTTTCTTATAAATTAAGTTTACTTTAGCCAGCATTATTTTCCTAACTGCTGCTGTGAAGCTCACCCAAAAAGAGTCAAATCTGATTTCAGCAATCTTGGTTTCAAAATGTTCAGCTTGTCCAGGACAGATAATAGTGTGAATGTTTAATAATCATTCAAACTGTAGTGATTCTCCTGCTCCTTTCAGTACAAAAAAAGCAATCACACTTTCATTAATTTCATCAATCTTTGTATCAAACCGTTCAGCTCGTTCAGAACATTACTGCTTTGATTTTTGGTCTTCATAAACGTTATAGTTTTGGAAATATTGACCAAAATGTCTCCCAAAGGAAATTAATAAAAAAGTTTTCAAATTTCAACATTTAAAGTAGATGAGCAACAAGACTTTAAATATATTAATGGGATAGCTTTTCCTCTTTTAAAGTTATTAAAAAAAATTGGAGTTTACCTAATATGTTATCAACATGCTAATGTTTTTGACTAATTTGTTATCCACTGGGGTTTTTTTCGGTTAGTTTAGAGTTTAGTTAACTTTCTTGGCTTGTTTGGTTTACTGAGGAATTTCTAGTATTTAAGCTATGTGTTAGCTTTTTGGCTAATTTAGCATCTACTGAGGTTTTTATGCTAATTTGGAGTTTAGCTCATATTTAAGGAGGAACACACTAAATATTTTTGCTAAATTGGCATGTATTAGGGTTTTTCAAGTAGATCTACCACATTTTTTTTTCCATAAATTTAGGTCAACTTCAGCGCTCTCTTATAGTTCTTTAATAACATTTCCAGTCTTTTAGCAAATCTAAGATTTTTAAATAGCATTTGCATTTTCAGCAAATCCCTTCAAGTAAATTGTGTCACTATTTTCAGGAAAAAGCTTCAGCATCTTGAGCGACTGCTTTCCGCATAAAGCGTTCACACTATAATGCTACTTTTCTACTTTTGGATTTCCGTTTCCTGTAGTGAAGGAAAACTGTCACTTTGGTAACGCTTACGAAGTTCTTTCTTAGTCACAGTGATACCGTTTACTGAGGTGAAATGTGGAGGAATGTTGTGGTGTTAAAATTTAAATACGGCCCAAGTCTACTCCGAACCCAACGAGTGCGTCCTCACTTCGAGCACCTGCAGGGGGAGGGCTCTTCTGAATCTCCCGTTTCCCCACAGCTCCTGAAATCATTGGGGCCATCTCGCTGTTGGCCGGACTGACCATCCTCGTGGTTTTCCTGAGCTGCATCTATAAGAGGGACAGGTAAGTCTCCCCCCTCCGCTTTAATGACGGTTGGAGCACGTATGTTGATGACCTCTGTTTGCCCGCAGCATCATGAAGCGCCTGTGGCCTCGAGTCCCTGACGGCAGGCAGAGCTCCATCGGGACCTGGTCTCCAGACTGCTCTCTGAAGGTAGAGTCTGATCTCTTGAAACATTTGAAATCCCTCGCCCGCGTCGTGCTGATGAGTCTGCGGGTCCTCAGGTGGAGCCTCCAAAGGAGAGCTGTGTGTCTGGAATCAGCGTGCTCGTGTCCATGTGCGAGTCCCAGAGCGGCTTCGAGGAGGACAAGGCCAGCCTGTCCCTGAGGAAGGACAAGTACACGTCAGAGGAGCACAGCAGCGGCATCGGCGGCTCGTCCTGCATGTCTTCCCCCCGCCAGAGCGTGTCGGACAGCGACGAGGGCGCCGACATCGCCGACACCACGGCCAGCACCGTGCAGTACTCGTCCGTCGTGGCCTCCAGCGCCTACAAAGGCCAGACGCCCGGCTCTCAGCCGCAGCATTCCGTCTTCTCCCGCTCGGAGTCGACGCAGCCGCTGCTGGATTCAGAGGAGAACATGGACATGTTTGTGCAGGAGGCGTGTGGACGCTTTGAGCGCCTCCCCCCGCACGACAACGCCTGCTCAGAGGTGTTCCGCCCACCGGACGGGGAGCAGCCGGACTGCTGTCGGGAAGCAGACGACCTGCAGGCGGACGGGCAGCCGGCGCCGTCCAGCTACATGCCGCAGCTGGGAGGCTACAAGCCACAGTGAAGACCCCACCCCCCCGCACGGCTCAGGGGGGTGGGCCTTCAGTGTTCAGCAGCGACAATGACTGCAATCCTCAGCATTTAATCTCAGCTTTGATCTGTAACGATGCTGCAGCCACGCCCCTTAAAGGGGAACTGGATCCAGGACACTGGTAAGCACCGCGGAGCAAGGCATTAGAAGCTTCCTTTCACCTGTAAACACTGCATTTGAGACGTGCTTGTAAAAGTTCAATAAAGTTTCTTTTAGCAGTTTTCTGTGAATCTTTGGTGGCGTCAAAGAGGCGGCTCCTCCCAGAGTTAAGTCTTTCTGATAACCAAAACTACCTAAAGAAAACAAATAAACAAAGTCTGATAACTAAGACTACCAAGGTCCAACCTCAAACTAACATAACAAAACCCAGCAGTGGAAGACTGATGAGAACAAAGATGAAAATAAATTACATTTTTTGTAAAGTAAGAATTACTTATTTAGCATTTATTCAATTAAGATTAATTAAATGTATAGATTGATGGTTGAATTCCACATAGATGATAAACTCTGTAGGTTTTCCATCCATGTGGACCTGAAGACGTCTAGTTTGTTCAACTCTACCTCCAGAATGAACAGATTCTATATGTAAAGAAAAACTTTGATAAAAAGTTTGATCTTTTATGAGTGAAAAACACATTTTATCTTATGCTGAACATTAGTTACTAGCTGCACCGAGATGATCCTGTTTGGCACAGAACGTCTTTTATTTTAAAATTAAGTTGTTTGAGCTTCTGTCAAATGTAAATAAAATAAAATAATCACATTTTCAGAGATGCTAGGTTTTTCAATATATTTTTGCTTTTGTTCGTGGCAAAAAAATAGACATCATTCATATTTAATACTAAAAGAAGGTCATGAATGAAACTGTCCTAAAGGCTAAAGTAAGACTATACGGCTCCGTCTATGTTATGATCAGTAGAAAACGAGCCCAAATGACTCTTTTACTGTTAAAGGTTGCCGACCCCTGGACTCAATTAAAGACTATAAGAATGAACTCAATATGGAGCATCAATGCGAGGCTTTTGTCCTGCATTTCCATCCATTTTCTTAACCCACGGGGGGGTGCAGTTTTATTTAAGTGTAAAAGAACACAAATATGGACAAAATGTTCTCCTTTTAATGAATTAAATTGGAGGGGAGTCCATCTTTATCCCAGATTCAGTTCTCTCAGAAGAACCAAAGTCTCATCTTTACTGAAGCGTGGTTTGATTTCTGGGATTTTCTAAAAAGGGCGTGAAGTTGATTTTTGCACACAGAAAATGTTACTGCTACACTTGTTCATGACTGCTATGGCTCCGCCCCCACCTGCTGTTTTTCCAGACTATGGACTGTACATGAGAACTGGACTGAGTGACCCTCTGGCCATAGTTTCCCCACCCCTGGTCTAGTGATGGGGGTGTGGCTTTCCAAGAACTCAGAGTGGTTTCCATAGAAACGTTGACTCAGAACAACTCGAACCAATCACTGCTAACGGAATCACCTGATTATAACTGTTGTTTTCTGTGGGTGACGTCACACTTACTCTGTCCAGTTCTCTTGTACAGTCAATGGGACTTTTCCCTGTGTGTGTATTCTACAAAGTCTTTTTTTTTTTAAATAAGCTCTTATGTTTTCTTAGAGAAAAGGTGTGCAATATTTTATATGCACTTTAAACTTGTATCTCACCCACTAACGTAAACTCATTGGTTCTGTATAGGAAAAAAGTAAAAATCAGCTTCTAACAAAACTTTTTATGAAAGTTTAACAAATTAAAATAACTTAAATTACCAAGAAAAGGTTAACAGAGAAAACCTGTCTTCATCTGGAGGAATCATTTAAAGCAGAAGCAGTGAAAAAAAAAGAAATAATTCATGTTTACATTCATAGCTGTGGGTTTAAGAGGAAATAAACACATGAATTTCACTCAGATCATCTTTTGATCTGTTTCCAGGGAGCATGTGGTCCACCCAGCATCTGTCTGCTCCTAATTGACAACAAGTTGAATAAAGAAATACGTGCAGTATGTCAAAAAAAAGTGCTACAAGAACATGTTGAAAACACATTTTTATTGGAGTGTATCTTTAAATGAATGATGATGTTTCTGTAAACTAAAAGTCTTCCTTCATTTTCAACATGTAAATGATTGGACGTCATTCCCTCCGTCCACTGGTATGCCTTGAAGAGTAATCAGAGTATTTCAGAAGATAATGAGTTTCAGAATCTACCTTTAGTCTAGTTTGAGCAGCAG
This sequence comes from Oryzias javanicus, assembly GCA_003999625.1. NCBI lineage: Eukaryota > Metazoa > Chordata > Actinopteri > Beloniformes > Adrianichthyidae > Oryzias > Oryzias javanicus. The sequence continues at coordinate 644,181 of CM012448.1, forward strand.
TGAAAAAGACTCTAGTGAAAGCAGGAGTGAACACTCTAAAACTATGTTTTTAAAATTCTAAAAATAACTTTTTAACATAATTATGAACTAAATATATAGTATTACCTGCAATGATGCTAGTGTGATTTTTTGATTAACTCCTGCTGCTCTGCAGAAACTATGTCCTGGATGGGACTGTATACAGCAGAGGTGGGGACTCCAGTCACATGACGACTTTAGACTTGACTCGGACTTCTAACCTCCCGACTCTGACTTGACTCGGACTTTGATACACAAGACTTGTGACTTGACTCGGACTTTAGCCCTCTGACTCGGAAAGACTTGCTATTTTCCCCCAAATCAAAGGGTAAAAAAGTAAATTTAGAAAGCGCGCGCCGCGGTCTCTCTGTCTGTTCTTGTTTACATCCATGTGTGGTGTCGGCCCAACATCCAATCAAATAAGGGGCCTCGACAGTCCAACCAATCAAATTGCAGAAAAACAAAACCCCCCGCCAACTCCGTCAAAGCACAAGTTCTTGTTGCTGGTATTTTTGTTTCCGGCATAAAAGTTAATAGATCATCAACAAAAAGCGGTTTACCTTCAGCAGAACATGAGGATAAAAGGATTCCTGACAGAAACTCAACAACAACCAACTTCATCTGATCCAGGATCAGCAAAATCAAATAAGTTCTGAGTGAAAGCTGGCGCTAGCATAGCGGCTAACAGCTAGCTGCAGTTAAATGAATGGGACAGTAACCTCCTCGTTAGCGGGACACTGTGTGAGTCTGCAGCTGGATAGAATCACAGAGAGACCACAGGTGATTTAGACTTTTCCACCGCTCAGATCTTTACCTGGATCTGGGCGGGACGAGAGCGATCATAGCTGGAGCAGCAGCTGCTGGTGACCCGGGGTTTTCTGATAGAAATCCAGCTAACCTAAAATAGAATTTATGGATCAGCTACAAGAGTTTTTTTCTTTCACTTTTTTTCTGTTTCCCCTTTTGCTGCTTTATGCTTTGTGGTGGTGCGTTTTGGCAAAAAGCGTCCTCCTTCTCTGGGGGGTAACCGTCTTTCTTTAATGTTTGCTGCTTTTCTTCTGTTTTTCTTTCTTTTTTCTTCTTCATTTTTTTTAATTGCTTTAAGTGTTTTTAGTCTGTATGTGTATATGTGTCTGTATTTTAGCGTTTCACCTGCTATCATGAGATGTTTACTTTTGATAGAAGACATTTGTGCGCCTTAAATACAGTTTGTTTGATTCTGATCATGAATATACTCATAAAGAGGGCACCTTTCCTCTTCAATTACATCATGAACAAAGTCATATTTTGTGCACAACTTTGCAATATATATTTATAAATAAAATTTCATTTGAGAAGTCACTTTATTAAATATAAGTACTAATATATATATACCACATTTAGCTTTAAATTTTGCATTTTTGTTTTGAATCCTACTTTTCTTTGACTTGTATACATAATTTTTCATGTTGACTTTCTGAGAGATATTTTGACAGTAAGTTGACAGAAATTTTGTATTGAATACAAACAAAAATTGTATCCGAAACAAAAAAAATCCTATTCACAACAGAAATTTCAAAAGGTAAAACTAAATGTACTATGAACATTTTTTTAAATTCCAGCTCAAACAGGTGTTTGTTACTTTAGGCGTGGGCGGGTCTCCTAAGACCCCCCACCCCTGATCCAGCACAGTCGTTGCAGATGCCGTGTGTGTATTTGTGCTGTGAACCAATGTAGCGATGGCCGGGTCTCACATGTGGTAAACAGAGTTTTTGTTATAGAGAACTCATTTTGGATTTTTGAGGTGGGGATCAATGAGCTTAATGGGAATTTAGTTCATATGTTTGCAAAATACAGTTAATAAAAACCCCAAAATCTGTGTAAATCAGGGGTTGGCAAACTACGGCCCGGGGGCCACATGCGGCCCCTCGAGCTATTTAATCTGGCCCTCCAAATTAAAATACATTGAATCAAAAATCCTAATTATTGTTTTATTTTCATTGTATTTCTGGTTTCTTCTCATGAATGGTGTTGTTTCTCTGGCGTTCGTGTGTTTTTTTTCTGAGTCAGATGGTGATCTTTCTGATTTCTTTGAGTTTGCATTTTCCTCTGAAGAACATCAACCCATTGGATCACCAAAAAGAGAACAAAAATCAAAATTTAGAAATTAAAATTCCCAAATTTTCTGTTTTTAAATGAATATATGTGAATTTTGATCCAAATTAAAGCATGTTTTTCTCTAAATTCCATATTATCTTTTTATTTTGAGGTCCATTACCAAATCACTCCTTCCATCTGCTCCTTGTCCGGCCCTTATGCCAAATTTTAGAAACCACTGTGGCCCACAAATCAAAAAGTTTGCCCACCCCTGATGTAAATAAATAACTCTGCTTTTGAAATGACTTGAAACATTAATAGTAGGACTCGTGACTTGACTTGAGATTTGTTGGTCTTGACTTGTGACTCGACTTGGGACTTGAGTGCTTTTGACTTAGGAATTGACTCAGACTTGAGTGCTGTGACTTTGGACTTGATTTGGACTTGAGTGCTTTCGACTTGGGACTTGACTCCGACTTGCAAAACAATGACTTGGTCCCACTTCTCAGGGGTGTCAAACTCAATCGCAGGGGACCAAAATCCAAAACACACCTTAGGAACAGGAAAAACATTTATTGAACACAATAAAACTTTATTATTAAAACTTTAAAAATGCAACTTTTTACATAATCATGAAATAGATATTTAGCATTACCTGCAATAATGCTAGTGTTAATGGTGTTAGATGATTGTGCTGATAGATGAAGATGCTGAAATTGATAGCTAAAAACACTGAAGGTGAAAGCAAGCGAAAATATTAGTTAAATTAGCCTAAAAAACTAAAAGAAAAAACCTTAGGTTATAGCCAAAACAGATAGCATGTAGCTGAAATATTAGCTAAACTCCCAAATAACAAAAAACAAATAAATAAATAAATAAAATGATCAGCGGGACCGGATAGAATGGTGGGCCGGATCTATAGAATCGTGCGTAATTGTTGTTTCGTGTGTACTAAGAGGTGAAGTTTTTAAAAGTTTGCAAATTGATTTAAAAAAAATGTGCAAACTTTAAAAATTTCGAGCTGTTGCAACTTTATTTTGTTCATGGGTAAATTGCATTTAGTTTTTTTTTTTTTTTTTTTTTGGTAATTTTTGTTTTTACTTATGCACAAAACGCATTTGGATCTATAATTCCGCACGCACAAATCATAGTGAGTCTATCGTCTCAGGTGAACCTGCAGCTCCACTGCAGGTCAGCAAACCAGTGGAAACCATCACTTAGGTATCAGTCGGAACTCGAGGCCGCGTGAAGCTGCACGATGCCCCCGCGTGGAGCAGCTTCTTCTCCGGCTCTCCGTGGAGGATGCGCGCTGCAGATGTGCGTGACGCGGCTGCGGAGCGCGCAGCTCTCAGTCACCGCTGACGTCGTGTCTCTGTAACGGAGGGGATCTCAGGACGGGGAGGGGGGGAGCGGGTTCAGTGGGTTCATTGGGTTCATTCTTGCCAGCTCGGATCTGATCGCCGCCGTTAACGAGCCGCTGCGGCGCGGACAGCGGGCGGATGATGGAGCGCGTGCAGAGCGGACACGGCCGCACGCTTCAGCGTCCCTTCCGCGGGCAGAAGTGAGCGCATGAGTCCGAGAAAGAAGCCATTTGCAGGTGAACGTGAGCTCCGCGCGCGCAGCAGCTGGAATGGAGAAGCCGCTTTGTTCTGCGGTCTGACGGCGGAACCCGAACCATGATGGCCGATGGATTCTGCAGGGGCTCGGACAGGAGCAGGACCAAGCCCCCGGCCGAGCCTCTACCCAGGCAGGGCTACCCCGGGCCGTTCATGCCGGCTGCGGCGCAGCAGCAGCAGCAGCAGCAGCAGCAGGGGACCGACATCCAGGAGCTGGCCTCCAAGCGCGTCGACATCCAGAAGAAGCGCTTCTACCTGGACGTGAAGCAGAGCGTGCGCGGCCGCTTCCTGAAGATCGCCGAGGTGTGGATCGGGAGAGGCCGCCACGACAACGTCAGGAAGAGCAAGCTGACGCTGTCCATGTCCACGGCCCCCGCGCTGCGCTACTGTCTGGGAGACTTCATCGATTATTACGCGCGCATCGGGCTGCGCGGGCTGGCGGAGGAGCACGGAGAGCGCCGGCGGAAGGCGCCGGAGCAGCCCGCGGCGCTGTCCCCCGAGGGCTCCGCGGGCTCCGACGACCACGGACACCGCGTCCTGAAGAGCGAGCTGATCGAGAGGGACAACAGGAAGTACTTTCTGGACCTGAAGGAGAACCAGCGGGGCCGCTTCCTGCGCATCCGGCAGACCGTGGGCCGCGGCCACGGCACCATGGGCTACTACGGCCAGGGCATCGAGCAGACCATCGTGCTGCCCGCGCAGGGGCTCATCGAGTTCAGGGACGCGCTGTCGCAGCTCATCGAGGACTTTGGCGGCGAGGAGGCGGACGAGCACGGCCGCGCGTCCTCCCGCAGCCGCGCGCACAGCCCCGAGCTCCCGGAGGCCGCGTCCTTCCGCGTGGACAACAAGAGGTTCTACTTCGACGTGGGCTCGAACCGCTACGGCGTGTTCCTGAAAATTAGCGAGGTCCGACAGCCTTACCGGAACACCATCACGGTTCCGCTGAAGGCCTGGGCTCGGTTCGGAGAGAACTTCATCCGCTACGAGGAGGAGATGCGCCGCATCTTCTCCTGCAGCAAGGAGGGGGGCGCGGAGGGCCGGCGGGACAGCGCGGAGCACGAGGACTGACGTCAGGCGCGGGCCGCGCGCGCCGCCGCCACATGCCTTTGCTCCAGAACCGTCCAGGTCCAACCTGAACCTGCCAAGAATCTCCATCCGTCCACGGCCTTAACCCTCCGCCCCCTCCAGCTGCTCCAGGTGGGGCTCTGTAAGCCACGCCCCCTCTATACTTCCCAGGTGTACTGAACACAACGTGTGAACTCTCGTCCCGGTTTTCAGTTTTCCTGAAGAAAAAAAAAAGTTCTGGTGCAAAAGAAGATAATCCCAAAATGATGATCCACTGTAAGAGTTGACATGAGGGGGGTCGGAACCCCCCCCTCTGATGTGAATATGGGCTGATTGAACACTGAGGGCAACAACACCTGAGCTCCGCCCCGTTACTGGAAAGGTGGAAGTATCACTCATCGTTCTGCAGTTTACCTGTTTGTCCTGTTTATCCTGGAGGGTCTCATTAAAACATCTGCAGAGGGAGCCCGGGGGGGGGGGGGGGGGGGGGGGTGGGGGGGGGGTGTTAGAAGCTTACCTGGAGATTGTGAGCAGGTATAGCTGCTGTTCAGGCTCAGAGGAGCTTCACGGCTCTGGCAGGTTGATGGTCTACAGGTCTACAAGTCTGTATGGTCTACTGATCTATAGGTTACAGGTCTGCAGGTTTATAGTTTTGCAAGTCTATAACAGGTCTTCAGGTCTGCAGGTCTATTTGTCTACATGTCTATAGGCCAATAGATCCACAGGTCTACGAGTCTGTATGGTCTACTGGTCTATAGGTTACAAGTTATCAGGTCTACAGGTCTATAGCAGGTCTACAGGTTTGCAGGCCTATAGCAGGTCTACACGTCCATAGGTCTATAGGTCTGCAGGTCTACAGGTCTACAGGTCTACAGGCCCACGTCTCACATTTGTAAGGATCTTGTTTGAGGTCCGGTCTTCTTGTTCAGAGGAGCGGGGTGTTGCTGGTGGAGGGAAAAGGCAGAACAAGTCGTTGCAGCCTTCACGTCAAACGTGCTGATCCAGTCTCTCTGTACATCCTGACGCCCTCAGACACAAACCAGAACCACCCCAAACTGGGAATGGAACCAGCATCTTCAGATCCATGCAGCTTCAGACTCAAGTCTGTGGGGGCGGGAACATCTCAGAAGTCCTAGTGGTTTGATGGTTCTGACTTCAGGCTGAGCAGTTACAATCCTCAGACTGCTTCAGGACGGGGATGGACCCGTCCCGTTCCAGGTATGGGTCTGCCTATCCTCCCCTCACACAGTGGTAACCACTGGGTTAACAGGGTTAGACCAATTAGACCAATTGTTTTCACAAATGTTGCAGAGAAGTTTAGACCGTTTTTGACCCGTTCGGCAGTCTGGACCTTCGTTAAAGCCTGCGGTTCTGAGTCATGTTTCCATTCACAAGTGTGGTTGATGTTGGGTCAGAAATATAACTGTTGGACTTCAGAGTAGCAGAACATGGACCAAAACCTCCATATAGTCATTAGTGCTGCAACAAACAATTATTTTAATATAATCACAGATTATTTTTCCTGATTAGTCGACTAATCGTGTCATACACAAAGTGAATGTGAAGTACACATCTTAACAATCATTAGCTTTAAACTAACAAAATAAAGAATTGAAGAAGATAGTTTATTAAACTTTTTAAGAATCGTGCAGCTTCATTAGATTCTGGAATTAAAACAAGATTAAACTAGAAAAGTTGCATTACCTGTGATAATGCAGGTGTGAATGCTTTTTGCTGAAAGTCGTCTTTGAAGAAGCTGAAGCTTTGTGCTGAAAATGGTAACGCAATTTACTTGAAGGGATTTGCTGAAAATGCAAAAGCTAGTTAACTTTGTTAAAAGACCTATGAAAGAGTGAATGAAGTGAACCTACATTTCTGAAAAATGTTGTAGGTAAATTGTTTACAAATCCATAATACATGCCATTTTTGTAAAAATGTTTAGCACGTTGCTTATATATGAGCTAAACTACAAATTAGCCCAAAAAACCTCAGTAGATGCTAAATTAGCCAAAAAGCTAGCTCGTTGCTTAAATACTAGTTTAACTCTAAAACAGCCTAAAATTCCTTAGTGAACTAAATTAGTCAAAGACATTAGCATGTTGCTAAAAGTAACTTATAAAACCTCAGTAGATAAAAAATTAGCATGTTGCTAAAATATTAGCTGAGCTCAAAATATTTTGAAAATTACTATAAATATGAAAACGTTTCCCTAGAATATATTTTAAGGCTAGTTGGTAATTAATGCTTACTAAGCATCTACTCGTTAAATGAGGTCAGCATCTAATTCCAGGAACTGTTTTGGTCTCACTAACTCAAATATTTTTCAAAAGTGCATTTTTAGGTGCTGATTGCTCACAACTGTGTTCAACTCTGACTCCATAGAATAGATTAATCGACTATTAAATTAGTCCTGGACCAAGCAGGTTTCTCCCAGGTCCAGTCCGGACCACCCTCTTCATGCATCCATCAGCACGAGTCGGTACCGAGCTCCAGCTGAGCCGTCCAGACTGGTTCCTTTGGTTCCAAGTTATAATGTGCTGCTCAGAAACGACTGATTTGTTGAACATCCGTCCATCCACTCTCCTAACCCGATCGATCCGTCTCACCGTCACAGGGATGCTGGAGCCTATCTGTCCATTGCAGGGTTATATCAAACTTTTGACGGACAGAACATAAAAAAACCTTTTCGAAAAGAACAGAACCTGAACAGAACTGTCAGGGAGCCTTCATGCAGGATTGAGCAGAATCGCAGAGATGAAGTCTGGGTGGAGTTGGACCTTCATGCTCCTATGAACCAGTTCTGCTGACTGAAGCTCCAGAGGAGGGTTGTTTGATGTTTGGGAGTTAAGCTCTGAGGACGACGTCACCTGTGGGGCGGAGCTTGAGCGCTGACAGATTATTGTTTATCACTGAAAGCACAACGTCCATGACAAAGATAGTTTAAAGTGTGTGGGAACTTCTCTGTGTCAGCACAGGTGTGCAACGATGAGGGCGGGGCTTTAGACAGTCCCACTTCAAAATAAAAGCACTTTAAAACAAGGCACTTTGACCTGAAGGACTCTCCATCTTAGACTGCACGGTGACAATCACGGATGCAGGGTCGCTCAGGGTCCGTCGTCCTTTCCGCGTGTGCAGGAGACCGGGTCAGAGGTCATGAAAACCCCAGACGGGGAGAGGATCAGCTGGCATGAAAAGTCTGACGCAGAAGCTCGGCCTGCAGGTACCGTCAGGCGGAGCCGAGTGAGAGGCGAGCTCAGCAGGCTGAGGTCACGTGCAGCTCAGAGGTTATTGGTCGTCCAGAGGAAATCCAAAAGCACAGAACCGCCTTCTGCTTCGTTCTCCTTTTTCTGTGTCCACAGAGGCTCGTGCATCAGACAGGTGTGCACACCTGCAGTCACATTCCTCCTCCTCAGGGTTTGGCCTGAAGTTGTCTCAGACACTTGAAGCTAAACTTTGAACTGCAGCTTTTGTGCTGAAAACAGAAACAATCTGACTCAAACCAAATGCCCTCTTATTGTTAAAAATTGCTTGTGTGTTTGGAAATTTGAGAAGGTCAAACCCAAAACTAAAAAACCTTCAGGGACTGAACTAGATCTCCTAGATCAGAGGTCTGCAACCTGCGGCTCCGGAGCCACACGAGGCCCTTTGACCCCTCTATTGTGGCTCTCGGGTTAAAGGGAATTAAAAAAAGTAGAACTGTAAATAGGAAAGTAATAGAAGGAAACCTTATTCAACTCATTTACAAACAGTTGATGGACAGAAGTTCTTTTTTTGTCAGATTTTCAAATTCAGGGATTTTAAGTGTTGTCACTGAATTAGCTCTGATTTAGTTCATTAAATTGGCAAGTTTTCGTCTAATGATTTGCTGTATTGACACAGGAAGTCTTTTATTTTGATAGGAAGTCTTGAAAAATCTCTGACAAAAACTATAAACTATTTAAAGTTAAAACAAAAATCAGCTTCAGTTATTTAAATTAGGTGCGTTTATAGTTCTCATACAACTTACTATAATATCAAAGCAGATCAGTTCTTTTTTTCCTAAAAAGTGAATATGATTTTGAGGCTCCTGCTGGGATTTTTGTCAGTGAGAAATTGACCTAAATGGCTCTTTAAGAGTTAAAAGTTGCAGACCCCTGTCCTAGAAAATGAGAACGTCTGCTTCAAACTTAGGAGGGGAGGGCTCAGGCTTTATTCTGGAGTGTGTTCTGTGCACATCTGTGTGGGTGCCGTGGGGTGTGTTGCCTTCAGTGTTGCACCGGCAGACGCGTTGGCTTCTGCCTAAAAACGAACTGAAATGTGATTTCCATTCGTGTGGTTTGCTGGTGTGCTTCGTAGTCCCGTAAAGTCAGACTTCTGAAACAGAGAAATGTTGTACTCTAGCACTTTCTTTAACGTGTACTGTATCGAGCTCATCTCCGTGTAAAGTACTGTATGACTATTCATGACTTGCCTTGTTGAAATGATGATATATTTAGAAACGGTAAGCAGGAGCAGAGTTTCAAGTGTGTGCATGCTTGTAGTTGGGTGCCAGTATAATAGGGTCAATATGAAAATGGTGCTATGTAATAAAGGTGCTTCAATGGACCCCAGCTGAATGCATGTCAAAGAGGATCTATAAAGAGTAGACTAAAACAAACCGGGGGTCCCCCTCCTCGACAGGCACTGCGTCCCAAACCAATCCACTCAGTTTGAACTCTGAGTTCATGTTCAGACGATGCCCCCCCGCCCCTCCATTCTCACCACGACTGTTCTTCTCAGCTTTGTTCAGCCAGAATCTCCGTCTGCCGTGCACAGTTCCGAGGCTCTGTGCAGCCGGTCATCGCCTCCAGCAGACGGCGGCGGCGAGGGCAGCCTGAAGGACCACAGACAATCTGAAGGCGCCAGGTGTTCCTGCAGACATCTCGATCAGTCTGAATCCATGCTGGAAACTGCTGGTTGTTCTGGTCCATGCTCTTTTTATGGTTTTAATTAAATGTTTTCAGGATGACCGCAGCTTCTCTTCTTCACTGAGTGTCTGGGCTTTATTTGTGCTGCTTTTACTGCCGGCGTGGAAAAAGGAAACATTGCTGAGAAGGTCACATCCATCCATCTCCGCTCCAACCTGACCTCATGACAACAAAGATGGTTCAAACAAACAGTCAATGGGAAATGAATCCCCTTTGACTCCAGACTCTAGAACAGGGGAGGGCAAACTTTTGATGTGTGGGCCACAAGTATGGAGCTATTTTAGGGCCAATATTATTTGAAACCCAAATAAAGCAAATCCAGAAAAAAGTATTGGTGTTTGACCAAAAAAAATGTCAAAAACTTTTTGCTTTTATAAATACACTTAATTATTTTCAGCTTCAAATGTTCTGTTTTTTTAGGATTCCAAACTCACAATTTAAATTTCAAAACTTTATTTCACTTTTAACTCTTTCTTTTTTTTTTGCTTTTGAATCTGAACATTTCAGTTTCAACACTTTTGGCCCCACTGTGGCGAGTTTGGGCGGGGCTAACCCGAAGAACCAATCAAATCTCATGAGGGCGGTAACTTCAGTCCTGGTGCGTTCACTGACTCTGACAACTGTAATAATTACAGTCAGAAAATGGCTGTTCACTCTGTACTATCATAGTCTGAAGTTGACCTAAAACGGGTGCAACAAGCAGAGTTTTATCGCGTGTAAACCTTTTGGGGAAGACCAACTTTTTTGGGGTTTTTTTACTGTCTTTTTTAGGATAATTTGGCATTTAGCTAACATCGTAGCTCAATATCACATTCCTTGTTTTCAGCTATCAGCTTCAGCGTTTTTATCTATCAATATCAGCATCTTTATTTTTCAGTTGGTCCTTTATTTTGAACATACAAAAAATACATGGTGAAAAAACATGAAAACAAATTTTTTTATATAAATTATAAATAAAAGACATTACACCTCAATTATGTAGTTCGAAATGGAGTAAGAAGAAGTTTAAAAAAAACTTTTTCAATCCTACCCCTTAACAATATAACTTAATTTTAACCTTTAATATAAATCATTCAGAAACGGAAATTTAGTACCATTTTTTTCTCTTTTTTATCAACCATCATATGGACAGATGTTTATCAAACATCTGTCCGTATAATCAAACACACACAATGATCTATACTCAAACATGTACACGTATGCAAATATAACATCTTTACCATTCAAATGCTTTCCCATCTTCAGCAGCCAAATTCAGCTTACAGTATTCTAGCATTATTTCAGGTCATGCTATATATATAGTTCATAATTATGGTAAAAAGTTACAGTTTTAAAGTTTTAAAAATGTCGTTTTAGAGTTTTCAATAAATGTTTATCCTGTTCGGTCAGCGACCTAAGGTGTGTTTTGGATTTTGGTCCCCTGTGCGATTGAGTTTGACACCTCTGACGTAAACAGTCCCATCCGATCGTTTTTAGACAACATAAAAAAAAACGTGTCTTTTTTCTCGGACATAGTTTCTGCAGAATAGCCGCAGTTAATCAAAAATTCACCTCAGAGTTTTGGGCGGGACTTGGCAGGGAGTAAACCTGCACTCATTTCCCATGATTCCTTTGTTTATAGTCCCTCCTTCTAGCTTACAGCCCCTCACACCCCCGACCTAACATTACAGGTGCAACAAAAATGGTGAGAAATATTGAATCTCTCCAGCCGACGGTTCTGATCCAGATTCCAGAGGAGATGCTCGAGGAATGGAGAAGTCTGATGGTGACCATTTTTTAGAACTAGGGAGACGTGCAGAGTTGTGGCAAATGCATGTCTAAAAATTAATGTTTTATCTTTATTTTTAATTTAAAAAAAAATCATTTTATTTTATTTATGCATTTTCAGCTATATTTTGCAAGTAAGGCAGTACCTCCCCTGACACCACCTTACTGTGCTCCATACATTGTTAAAGCCAAGCTATAGTTATAAGACTGTTTTGAAGGGGTTGTGTCTGAGTTCTCTCATGTGGGGAAATGTCCTTATGATAGCTATTAATTCTTTCACCGATTCACACATTTGCTGTAATTTTTTTTTGCAATATGTTGTATACGTGCAAAAAAAAAAAAAAATTGTGAAGCACATACATACAGGGAGCCGTGACAGATCCACGGTAAACCAGAAGAGGGTAGGTTCCATCTGGGAGGTACCACAACCAACCTGGACTGAAACAGAACCAGGAATCAGAATAAAGAACCTGGAAATCCAAGACACGAACCCTGACATCATACTGACTAACAGATGTATCTGTATCTGCAGACATTGCACTGCTGTCACACTGTACAACAGAAATGTACTCTGTCTCTACACCCGTTTAGTGAGGGTCTTCACCATATTGATGTTTTATAACCATTTTAGATCAGAAAACATGAGAACATTGCAAGTTTTACTTGTAAATAAGAATTACTGAGATCATAATACACAAGCATCCAAAGCACAGATCAGCAATCAAATATTGATTGCTTTTTATTATATAATATTGATATTAAATTGACTCCAGTGAGATGTAGGTCAGTGTTTACTCCCCCCATACAATAGGTGGCAGTATGTCCTCAGTTTATCATCCACCACTAAATGGAAAAAGGGTCAAATGTTTCAGCATCCTTGACTGAAACTCTGTTGTCCTGCTGCTTGTTTGATCAGATCCAAGTGGAACAACAGCAGAAGTCTTGTGTCTGTAGTAACAACAACCTCAACTCTCTTTGATAAACGAGCTGATCTGCAGAACAGACATAGGATTTTAATTTTTTTTTTACTGATTCTGTCATCTGAACCCTAGAAACAGAGCTGGAATAACAGAATCCAACTCTACGACTCATTTTAGTCTAATTTAAAGTGTTTGGATGGATCTGTGAAGGTTTGTTTTAGAAAGTTATTTAGGTAAATGTCAATGGGAGGATGATAAAGAGTCTCCCTTACCTAAAGTAGTCTATTCAAATATACTATACAGTCCACTTTAAGTTTATCTTTTATATTCTGTCTATATATTGTAAACTTTAACATTTCTAATTTAGTCTAAACCGGGGGTGTCAAACTGAATCGCACAAGGGACAGAAATCCAAAACACACCTTAGATCGCGGGACGAACAGGATAAACATTTATTGAACACTATGAAACTACGTTTTTACCTGCGATGATGCCAGTGTAAATGCTGTAAACTGAAACTGATAGCTAAAAAACACTGAAGCTGATAACTGAAAATGCTGAAGCTGATAACCAGCTAAAATATTAGCTAAATGTCAAATTAGCCTAAAGAACTAAAAAAAAGAGAAAACTTAAGTTAGTCAAACAGTTAGCATGTAGCTGAAAAAATAGCTAAACTTCAAACCAGACTAATAATAATAATAAGAATAATAAAAAGGCAGGAATATTGTTCCAGAATAAATGTACTTAAATTTTATTCTCCATAAAATCCATTTTGTCATAACTATGCAAGTTAAAAATAAGTGCAAGATATATTCGGGCTGTTAATGACAATAAAATAAAATGATCAGAGGGCCGGATTTAATTACCCAGAGGGCTGGATCCGGCCCCCGGGCCTTGACTTTCTTAAGAATTATCAAGCTAGGCATCTAACATTACATGTACATTGTCTATTGTAGACTTATTAGACTCAAGTTAGATGATAAAATAAATATCAGGTGTAATACTTTTTGCTAAGTAAAATATGAAGATTTTACTGCATACGTTAAACAAAGAATTTCTAAAAAAAAAAAACCTTTTTTAAAAAAAGCATTTCTTAGCATATAATTAATTTATAAAAACAACAGAAGACAACTACATTACAGGGAACAAGGAATTTAACTTAGAAATAAGAGATTTTTTTAATGTCTTTAATTACATTTCTTGGAGATTATTAATAATAAAAAGTTAAGCTAATGTTTAGTATTGTTATTGAATATTGTATATTTTAAGCAAACATAGCATCAATAATGCATATAACAACATAACAAGCAAAAATACAAAAAACATATCAAACATAAATTTTGCATTAAATTGATGGAAATTGTTTATATGTTCACTAATTAATATAACTATTACTTTTGATCGTAAATAAACATCTTTATTATTTTGTAAATAAAACATGACACAATTGAACTACCAATTATTAAGATTGTCACAAGAAGCGTATATTTTTTTTAAATTAAGTTTATATTACATTAGGAAAACTGTTTTGATAAAAATGTAAGAAAAAAAAATCGAAATTTGAAGTAAAAGTAGAAATATCTGAGTAATTATCTTTTTTTTAAGTTTTGTCCAGTAAGAGAACATTTGTTTTGTGTTAGTTCTCTGTCTTTGACAGGAATATGGACATTCTCGGCTGCCGTAGGAGGACAGTTTATGCGTCGTGTCTTCTAACAGCCAATCAGCTTGCTGTGTGCTTTGAGGAGGCGTGTCTTCCTGTGAATGCTACTCGGACGAGACCGGCTAAGAGACTGTCTCACGGCTGCGACTCGCTCCTGCGGGAACTGGACCTCTCTGGACTTGAACCAGCGACTCGAACGCAGGTCGGTAAGACCCCGCATTGTCCTTTATTGGTGTTCGCGGGATGCGGGAATCTGCGGTGCCGTCAGGCTTCAACTTCCGGCAGAGCAGCGAACCTGCTGTTTACCTGAGAGGCTGTGAGCGCGTGACCACCAAAACACGGGAGCGTATATCGGTGATTTTCTGTTCTCTTTCAGAAGTTTAGGTCATGTATGTTCTCAGAAATGTTTGAGCTGATCACGTGTCCACAGGTATGCGCGCGCATTTAAGGTTCAGTGATGCTATTATAGATGAATCAGAGTTTGTTTACTTTGCCACATAAACCGAAAAAAAGAGTAATTAGATTACTTTTAGATTTACTCTGTAGTTTATTTTCTTATGATAATTTTTTTAACTTATATATAAAGCAATAAAACAAAATCAGTCACATGAACATGTTTGGACTCAGGGAAACATCATAAATATGAATCTCATAGATGGATCTGTTGAAAATTTGAATTCTGAGAAAAAATATGTTTATTCATGAGAAATCTCCATATGTCAATGGATGCAAATTTGTAATTAATTTTAATTGATCGCTGTTGTTCCACAGAAAAAAGTTCTAAACTTGAACTCTTTATGGAGAAAAGCCTCCAGTTTACATGATGTTTGTGGTTCCCATTGATCCTGATGGATTCACTGAGCTGCAGCTCAGAGGACAGAATATCACAGATCCATGGTCCCAAAAATATTTCAAATAGCTCTGCAGTTCCATGAAGTGTTGTCGTTGCCTGTACGACGATAAAGTGGATGACTTTTTTTTTTTTTTAAGCTTCCAGTTTCCCTTTATATTTGATAAAATTTTCTATCTGTAAAATATCTGCAGTTACTTTGAACTTTATTGGAAATAAAAATAATAGACAATGCTTCAGCCTCGTCTGACTCTGAAACTGGTATTTTTAAAAATATAATAACAAACATGAATCCACCATTTGAACAACTTTATAAGCATAGACATCCTATTCTGCGTTAGTATTATTATGGTCTGTGGGAACAACTGTCAACAATCAATCTCTGTTTTTCCTCTGATAATCCTAGAGCATTATCACTGGTGATTTTACAGGATTTCAAATCTATTGCATTTTTCTGAGTGTCATGGATCCCTGGGTACAGTCACACATGTCCCAAGACTGGATGGACCAAAGACCAAGTCTCCAGTATCATAATCATTTTCTTTTGTTAGGAATTTTTTCTTCTCAAATTCCTTATTTTTCTGTCATTTTGGCGCATGTTTTTAGGATCTTCCTGCTTCTATTTTCCATTTTCTCACATAAACCACAGTTGAAAAAAAGAGCGCTACTCTAGTATGTCATGCGTTGTCATTTTTTGATCTAGTTTTTATGACAAATTATTTTTATTAGGGACATTATATCGGGTAAAAATTACCCAGCGAAAGTGATGGTGTAACTTTTTATAGCAAAAGCGTTCTAGGATTAAATGCAGCTTTTTAAATTTGGAACCAAATCCTTTTTTTTTTTTTAACTTTGCTAACTTGGACGTTTTATTGTAGTCGCTTTAAGAATGTAGCGGACTGAAGTAGCAACTTGATATGTTACAAGAATGGCTGCGTTTCCATTACGCTTTTGCGCAAAACTTTATTGAAATTCTAGGAATTTCAAAAGAAAAGTTTAGAATCTACACTGTTTCTATTAAATCCTGATATTGTACTAAAAGCACAAACCAACTCACACGATAAAACATTAAGAACTCGATTTTAGGTGAAGTCACTAAAGTGTGGTGCGCGCGTGTGAGCAGCGCAGCTAGTCTATTTCCAGTCTCATCAGATGGACCTGAGAAGCCTGTTCAGCCGTTTAAGATAAAAAAGATGCTAACAAGTGAACATCTGGATCTTTTTTCTCTTTGAAAATACGACAAGATCAATTGAAGTTTGTCACCACACTTGTGCTCGGCTCATCCTCGACAGAGATTTCCTTGTCCAACTCTCGCTGCTAGCTTGGTTGATTTTACGGATGAGCTTTAAAATTCCAAATGATACTAACTTATACTGAGCTGTGAACGCTGCAGGACCTCTCGTAGCGTCCGCTCTGCTCCACTCAGAGCTGACAATCATACCAAGAAGTGCATTTATTTTGAAAAAAGTCTCTCCATTGCAGTTTTGCAAAAAAATGTCTATTTCGATACGCCCGCAAAATCTTTTTTTTTTTTTTAAATGCAAGTTTTTCCGAAATTGTGGTGTTTCCATTTATAGAATTTATTATCGAAATTTCAATTTGCGAAATTTCAGAGTTATTCGAAACGGAGCTAATGACTGATTCCAACAGAAAACTTTAAAATCCAAGCTCTGGTTTTCATTATGGGATGTTCAGCTCTGGGCAATATTCGATATTACGTCTCAGTGGTTTGAGGCAAAGTTCTACTTTAGAGGGTACAGCAGTTATCTGTGTGTTTTGGACTGGAGAACCTCCATCGCTGTCACACTCATCCCATCAGGTTTCTGTCTTCTTGAACTTGTTTGTTTTGGTCAAACATAGATTTTAGACCAGTGACTTGATCCTTGGACCAAATGTTCAGACTTTTCTGGATCAATTGAACTTTCTCAAAAGTCATCGTACTGATTTTCTCCTCTTTCAAGAGACCTTTATGACTTCTGGTCAGAAACTCTATAAAACCTTAGAATAATAAAAGTCAATAACTGACTCTTGTGAGTCAGCTTTTCTTTGTCCAAAACAAGCTTCAGGCTTTTGCTGTGCGTTTCATTCCAGCATAAACGGTGAAGTGGAATTCTACGTCTCCGTACCCACATAAAGAATTCCGATTTCAAACAATGAATTCTGTATTAATAATCCCTCCAAGAAATCTCCAGGATTAACTATCCATAGCTCAGGCTTTGCTGTTCCTTATCATTTCTATATTTGTACTTGTAGGTTCTCCATTAGATGAGAGCATATGAATACTTTGTCTTTCATTTTGTTCTATTTAGAATGAAATACGTTTTTGTGTGACCGCAGGAAAAACCCTTCAGTGTCTAAAGCAGGGCTCTCAAATTCAGCACCGCCTCCTTAATATGATATTTTAATGTCTACTGATCAATATCTTCTGCATGTCCACGTTTCTTTGATGATAGCTTTGCATTTACTTTGAGATGTTTCAGCTTTATGTTTAAAACTTTGCATTTGCGGTTGGATCTGGTCATCAGAAAAGTCCTTAGCAACAGTTGCTAGCGTCCTTAGCTCCTGTCGTTTCACAGGACGTACAGAAGATATTGCTTAGTAGTACATAGACATGAACAAATGTTCAATAGACATTGACACTGTAAAGATGTAGAGAGTGGACACAAAAATATGTATTTGGTATAAATGGAACCCCGTACGGCCCAGACTCTGCCTTCAGTGGCCCTGAGGTAAACTGAATTTTTAGAACCCTGATCTAAAGGAGCCACTTGAGTTTCTGCTCCTGATCTGCACTGTGTGAGTCCATCAAGCAGCAGTCATCGTCTCCGTTCACTTCTCTGTCACCAGAGCAGCACTTTCTGAGCTGTCTGAGACTGACCTCAGAGTCTGCAGAGGACCTGAGCTGTGGAAGCTGAGCTTCAAACATCCTCACAGATCCTCTTCCAGACTGAGTGAAGTACAAACCAAATCTGAAAGCCCAGCTAAGCTATAAACAGAAGCGGAACAGAAGAACTGCAGGAAAGCAGAAGAAGCCGACCACAGCTTGCATGGAGCTCTGCTGCAGAAACGAGTCTGTGTTCAGACCTGCAGCTGGCCTATCTCTGTCTGAACCCTCACTTCTGAGCATGTAAATGAAGAGCTCTCAGTGACAGGAAGGGATGGGTGAGGTCGCTTCACGCCAAGGTCCCACCCACAACTCTGAGGTGAATTTCTAATGAGCTCCTGTCGCTCTGCAGAAACTATGTCTAGATCAGGGTTCTGTAATCTCCAGCTCCAGATGATGATTAGTCAATTAGTTAGGACGATATTAACTAATAAAACAGTCAACGACTAATTTAATAGTCAATTAGTATATTTTTTTAATCTTAAAACTCCATGTGTTTATCTGCTTTGATTTACTGTAACTTTTCAACCGTTAATTCCAGTAGAAAGCTCGACGAGCCGCTTTTCTCTTTTCTACTGGAATTATCGTGTTAACGGTTGAAAAGTTACAGTATTCTAAATATTTTGTGTTTAAGCTTGCCTTTAGTTTGCAGATGTTGTGTTGTTTGATTATGGTCTTCTCTGGTCTGCCTGAGGAAATTAAAAAAACAGCCATTAGCACCATCCAATAGTGCCACCAAACGAGCAGTTGTTGGAGCTGCAACCAGAGGGGGGTTCTTAGTCCACAGAACTGACCCAGGAACCTCGTCATTGTTTGTGTGCAGCAGGTGATGAGAGCTGGGAGGCTTCAGCTGAAGGAGTGATGATGGAGGAGGAGGGCCGGCCTCTGCTGAGCTCGCAGCACGCTGCGGACTCTCGCCAAGCCTCGGTGGGATCGCTGGACATCAGGGCCAAAAGGTAGGAGCAGCAGTCATCCTTTCCCTTCATGTCAGAGAACATGCTACCTTCACATTGACTGCAGTCAAATCAGCCGCCGTTCACATTTCTGTGCTCCAATCAGCCGTCACTGGATTTTTGCTTTGACTTTCATCCAATACTTACGCTAGCAGTCCTGAGAACGCTGGAAAATCTCCAACAGACTCCACGGAGCTTCTTGATGTGACCACGGAAATGTGAACTGCGGCTCGTTTGACCGCACTTGGAAAGGCTTGTAAATCAATCAAAGAGCATTTGGATGTTAGCTTTCATTATTTTCTGCTCTGAGAAACCAATGGATTGAATGGATTGATCACAGCAACGTCAAGAAACATCAAAGAGTCTTTGGTGAACTGGAAGGAGAAAGAATCAGGATTTTGGAGGAAGTTCTGTCCATGAAGATCTGAGCTGACATCCGGATCAGAACCATACGGCTGGATATTACCAATATTCAGGGTTGGCCCTGGGGATAGGCGATAGGGATGTGAATCTTACAACAAGTCACGATTCGATTCGATTCCGATTCTTGGGGTGCCGATTCGATTCTAAAACGATTCTCGATTCTCGATTCAGACATTTAAAACACAAAGGAAAATTTTTAACAAAAAAAAGGGAATGTATTTATGATACTGTGCAAACTTATATTATTCAGACCCTAAAGGATTTCACAGAAGATTTTTATGATTGTTTTCCCGAAATGGCCGATGTTGCAGCAGCTTTTGTAAAAAGTTGCAATGTGTTTGAATATATACATATTTTTAAAAGCGCCTAAAAATTTTAATTATGAAATACAAATCATATTCTCATATTCCAATTCTTTTTATTATGACATATGCACAAAGTAAATACAGCACAGCATCATCCCCTTGAGCTGTCATTTAACTTGAATAGAACTGTCAAACATAAAATGAACTTTGGTCTTTCCTGCTGACATAACCCAAATATGTGTTGATTTAAACATATTTTAGAATAAAATATTTCCAGATTTACAGTGAAAAATCATGAACTTAAAACCATCATAAACAGATGAATCCTCAGATGTTCTCAGAATCTTCATCTTTATCTATTTCAAAAACATCACTCCTGAGTTTCTGGTAGAGGAAGACAAAGGCTTTGAGGAGCTGATCTGGTTTTATTGATCTGCTCTGTTTTAAAGAAGCTTCTCTCAGGTGTCTGTAGGTTTGTTGTGGAGAAGGTTCTTGGTGAAATTCTCTAAATTCTTCCTTTACATTACCAGTTAAAGTGAAATGGTTCCAGATTTCCAGAGTCTCTCTCTGTATTTCTCTTCATACTCGGTACCTGTTGTGCAGCAGCTGTGTCCCGCGCAATATAACAGACTGATCTGTACCTGCGCCCCCCCCCCCCCCCCCCCCCCCCCCCCCCCCCGTGCGCGTGCGCGCCCGGGACAGCGCACCTTCACCCCGCGTGCACGCAGCGCATGCTCACCTGCGGGGTGACCGTTCACGCGCGTTATGAAGAGAAAAAGTGTGAGAGGACTATAGAACGATAATTAAAGAGAGCACGGCCGAGTCGGAAGGGAAACGGTCACGTGGTCATCTATGACTGTTGTCACGGTAGATTGATCTCAATAAAGTTGCGGTGAAAATAAAAAGCTGCAAGGTGCGCAACAAATCTCGGGGTTTGATTGGATTTGCATTAAAAGTTGTTATCGAAACATCAGGAAATTCTGGAGGGACGAATGATTTCAACAGTATGAAGGCAGAGAAAGACTTTTCAAACTTTAAGCTCCGGTGGTGGACGAGATATGAGCGCGAGCATTTGAAGTGTTCCCGAAGTGTCTGATTTAGCAGATTTTACACACTGCACGTCATGTCAAGCCCTTACCCCAGGATTTGTGGAATCCGAAGTGTAAACATTTGCCAATTGATAACGGGACAGGAGGAATCTTTTTTTCTCCTGCATGTTGCGTAGCGCGCGCGCTCAGTAAGCTCCGCTCGCCTCCAGGGAAAACAAACTACGGTAGCCGTTTCGGGACAAACATTACGGCTTGCAAGTAAGCTAGCTGGCTCGAGCCATTAAATAAAACATATAAATGCAGAAATATGGCGGGAGGGGGCGAATCGATTCTTGGATATTTAGAATCGATTCTGAATCGTTAAAAATGAGAATCTAGATTCGAATGTGAATCGATTTTTTCCGACACCCCTAATAGGCGACCCAGGCGGCTGCCGAGGGGGCGCCAAATCACAATGATTATAGCTTTTTCTTGTAAAAAAAATTGACGCATCACTTATTTTATGTAAATAATAAAACAGTAAAAATAAGAAACCGTAAATAAAATAACCATAAAGTTTTATATAATCATTAACCCAGCTTAGACGGCGCCCGTCCCTTCCTGTCGCGACTCCTGTCTATGCTGAGTTGGGGGGAGGAGAGGGGAGCGTGGTGTAGCCGCTGTTTGTGCTTCTTTAAAACTTCAAGGATGAAAAAAGAGAAGGACACACTGGCTCAAAGCAGAGGTTTGTCTGTTTTACTTCTATAAAATTGCTTGGAAATCCACTCCCCCTGGATTTTGGTAGAAAAAGATGAATTTAACTGGCGATCTAGTGTTTATTTTCTCAACACCTTTACAAGTTGAAATGCCTCTACTTTCCACCTGAATACTGGCTAATCGGTGGTGTGGTCAGTTAGCGTAGCTGTTTTCACAACAGGAGTTTCTTGGTTTGTCCGAATCAAAGGCCCTGCAGGGGGCGCCGTCGTTTATTCGCCTAGGGCGCCATGCAGCCCAGGGTCGGGGTTGCCGATATTGCTTGACATTCTTATGTAGCAGCGGTGAAGATTTGTGCTAGCGAGACACGGAGCTATCATAATCAGAGAGGGGGGCTTCAGGGGCGGAGCTACTCAGCTCTGAAAGCCACGCCCCCTCAGAGGAAATTTTTTAAACAGGCTTCAGATCAACATGAATAAAGGCTTTTTAAGACATTTATGTTTTGAGTTTTTGGTCAAAAACTCCATTAACATAATAAAAACACTACTGGGAATGTTTTTTTTTTAATAAAAATATTTTGTCTTTAATGGCTGTTCAATGGTCACTTCCTTCATGTGACTGCAGAGGCTTTGATGGGAATGTTGAAACGACCCTTGACCTCCCACACACTGCCAGCTGCTGACTAACGTGGGACTGTTTGTCCTGTACAAGGTGCAGACAGTGAGGTCTCATTTTAGACCCCCCCAACTGTAAAATCCGATTTCTTCCCGTCCTCCATCAGCCGTCCTCTCTGACTCCACCTCACTTCACACTCCTGGGATTTCTTCAGGTGATGTTGGTGATGGGGGGGGGGCATACAGGTGAAAGGAAACCGAAACGGCTTTTGTGGAGTCTAATGTTTCACTCTGACCGCCCCCTCCCAGCTTCCTGGTATTCACTTTGAGTGTGTACGCTAAGACGTAAGGCTGGCCCCCACATAAGCTGTTTACGTGAATATCAAAGCTGTTTGGTATTTCACAGAGACCAGCAAGCTTCCTGAGTGACCCCCCCAGCTTGTTATTGTAGAGGGTGTTTCCGTGAATCTCTGCTGTTGATGCTGAAAGACCTGAGGGGTGGCATCACTGGATGATATTAGATGCTGACGCTGCATACAGAGAGCGGCGCTCTGCTGCTGCGCTCTGTGGAAAACCTCTGGGGTCCTGCAGCCTGGAGGAAATGTTGGATGGTGTTTCCAGCGTCTCTGCAGTCAGACTGAACACAGACATGCAGCTGCAGATGTTTGACACAGTAGTTGGGACGATCTTCACATAGTTCACATATTTACCGTTTCATGTGACGACCATGTTAGGTTGGTTCAGGTTCAACCACACTTTCAAAACTGAACACAAACAACAACAACCGACAGCTAAATGGCAAAGTCCCAATTTCATTTTTAAAAATAAAACGTTTATCAAGTCAGAAAATAAAATAATAAAAGTTTTTCTTTGTAAATAAATGTAATCATCTTTTGATTTATTTTCAAAGCATTCCCACTGGTTCTTCTATTATGATCAGAAATTCACCTCTGAGTTGTGGGCGGGACTATAGGGGTGGAGCAACCTAACGCACCGTTACTGAGAGCTCTCTGTTTAATCTTTGTACATTTATCTTCTGCTGTGGTGAAGCTTCAAAGTTAAAGTCCAGATGATTCAAAAAGAAACCAGCGAGTGGAGAGAGAGAAACCACCGGAAGGTTCAGTTCATGAGAAACTCCAGGAAAAATGAAGTGGGAGCCAGATGGAAACCCACGACGCCGTCTGACTGAAACGAGATGCAGCACAGAACAGGTGGAGGTTTACGAGGTCTCAGAGTAGATGTTTAAGGCAGAATGATGCATATGATGGGTGTTTAAGGTGGTAGGACAGACGTTGGTGTCTCTGTCATAATAAAAGCAGATTTGTCAGAACCATATCCAGCAGCTCCGTCCGTGTCTCTCCTCCTTCCATCAGGGCGCAGCAGCTGTAAAGCTGACGCTGCACAGGAAGATGTTCTATGTCTCGCTGACTCAGGAAACTTTATCCGTCTGAGCTGCTGACTTTGCAAAAACACCAGCAGCTTCTTCATGGAGCCTCTGGGCTGTTTGTTTCAGAGAGGGGGCCTAAGTAAAGGTTCTGGTGTTCCCGCAGGCCCTTCTACGTGGAACCTCGGAACATCGTGGACCACGACCCTCAGGAGAGGATCTCTGCCGAAGCCGCCATCCTCAACAGCAGACTGCACTACTACAGCCGGCTGACGGGCTCCTCTGACCCGCTGCTGGTGGGTTTGCTCGCTCTTCTCTCTCAGGACCAGAAAAGATCAGGATCTCATTCCTAAAGGCAAAAAGCTTTTTTCCATACAAACGTCGTCCTGCTGGGAAACTTTGAGGAGACTCTGAAGTTCTCTAAATACAAATGAGACATTAAAGTTCACAAAACGACCCACTGAAAATGAACTGAAAGACATTTGTATATAATCTTTCAGCGTTCAGAAAAATGATGTGACTCAGAAACACAAGGAAGTGAACTCCAGTCACCAGCATCTGCAGCCTGGGTCATGAAGGAGACCTCCCTCTCCTGCAGCTCCTCCTGGAGGACGCAGCTGCTCCTCAGTCAAGCGTGTCAGTGCAGCTTCATGAAAAAGCTGTCACTTTAAAATATTTTCTCAAAAGAGTTTACAAAATAAAAAATTAGAAAAGGGATTTATTTTCCTATGGAAACCTAAAAAAAATGTTCAACAATCAATTTTGGAAGTGGGAGTTTCATTAGGCTTTCACACCTAGTATTTGTTTTTCAAAGTTGACTCATCTGCTGACAGAGGGGTGAGCTGCAGACACAGCTGCACTCAGGGACCATTTGGTGGTTTAACCCCCCAATCCAACCTCTTAATGACCCACTTCAATGAAAATCCTATTTTTGCTGTTTTCAACATGTTTCTAGAAGCATTTTGTCATGGTGGTGGACAGATATTGAGAAAATTGCATTTAAATTGAATTTAATTATATTTTTTAATTAATACCTTTAAAATTAAAACTACCTTTTTGAGTATTTCCTTACTTAAATCAGGATTGATCAGAGGCAGATAAAAACCTGCAGTATGAAAAGGTTTGTGATGCAGAAACTGTGATGGACGAGCTAAAGTTTCTCTGTATTTTGTGTATTTTCTGTAACATTTTTAGAATCTAAAAATATTCCACAATGGTTTTTTCCTTAGCTTTCCACCATTCCGTAACTTCTTAATGACCTCTGAGTGTTGGTTAGTCCTGTCTAAACTAGCATGCTAGCTATCCAGTGGCGTTAGTCTCGTCAGCTGCATGCTATGGATGCGATGAGCACCGTTGTGGATGAGGTTGCCTTGGAGAGGCTGGATGGGATTACTATTCCCATCATTTGGATAAAGTCTCCCAATTCTGATGCTCCGCTTACAAATAGATCCATGAACGTCTTGTTTTCCTCGTCCGATCTGGAATTTGGATCACAACTGTGTGAATGTGAACATGAACAAATGTTTTCAACAAACTAATTTACGTGTTTTTTAATGAAAATACAAAAAAAGGTTCCTTGAAAAATTCCCAGATTTCTTTGTACCACATGTTTGTATTATTAAAAGAAGTTTAAGTTTGATTTTCAACGTAGTTTTATTCTGTTTGCGTCATGGCGACACGTCAGGACGTCTTCAGGCATCGATCGTTCCACAGGGTTAAAATCCTGCAGGTGCACGCCTGATTTCAGCTGCACAATAATCGTAATATTCTCTAAAGCTTCATGCAGATCTCTGTTCGGGTCCAGCTGACCCCCCCTCTGCTGATGTTTTCCCCAGAGCCCCCCCAACCATGTGGTCCCACAGCCTGAGGAGATCTACATCTACAGTCCTCTTGGAATCGCTTTCAAGATCCCAGAGGGAGACCAGACTGCCAAGAACTCCAGCCTCATTTCCATGTGAGCTCCTCCCCCTCCCTGAGCTCCGCCTTCCTTCTGCCACGGCTCTGATGTTGCTTCTGGTTTTGCAGCTTCGCCATCTGGAACACGATGATGGGGACGTCCATCCTCAGCATACCTTGGGGCATCAAACAGGTGAGTGAGTGATGACCTCGCACGCTCACAGCTGGAAATCTGTTTCTGTTCTGCTGACCTGTGACCCCACACACCTGAGGGTTTCTCTGTCTGGACTCCGCCTCCAGGCTGGCTTCACGCTGGGAGTCCTCATCCTGGTGTTCACAGGACTGCTCACTCTGTACTGCTGCTACATCGTCCTCAAGTCACCGAAGACCATCAGTGAGTCGTTTATTTTTTTATTTAGAAAAACAAAGAAATCCTGTTAACTCCGCCCATTTAATTGTTTCCAGGTCAGATCGAGACAAAAAACTTTTTAATTTTGCCACATTTCTCAGATGATAAATACAGATAAAAACCCAAAGTGTCGACTGATGGAATGAATTTTATTTTCTGAGGCAAAAATCAAAGTCTCAGTTTTCTGTGTGTGTAAGGGAAATGATTATTAAATATCCATGTTTAATGCTCGTTAAACGATTCAACAAATTTAGTATTTTTTTCAATCATTTTTTTCACCAGTAAAGCTGAATATCATCCGCATAGAAATGTTATTTAATGTGGCTGAATTGATTAGTAAGTTTCCCTAAAGCAGGGGTGTCAAACTCAATCACACAAGGGGACAAAATCCAAAACACTCTTTAGGTCGCGGGACAGACAGGACAAACATTTATTGAACACTCTAAAACTACATTTATAAAACTTTAAAACAGTAACTTTTGAACATAATTATGAACTACATACATAGCATTACCTGTGATAATAATAGTGTCAATGCTGTAAGATGAATTTGGCCGCTGAAGAAGATTGCTGAAATCACTAAAGCTAATAGCTGAAAATGCTGAAGCTAATCGGCTAAAATATTAGCTAAATGCCAAATTAGCCTTAAAAACTAGGTTAGCCAAAACAGCCAGCTGATAAAATTTCAAAATAGCCTAAAAAACCTAAATTAGCCAAAACAGCTAGCATGTAGCTGAAATATTAGCTACACTCCAAAATAGCCTAAAAAATCTTAGTAAATGCAAAAATAGTCCAAAAAAGCTAGCAGAATACTGATTTTTATTTTTTTTTTACTTTAAAAAACATACATTTTAACATAAATTTAACATAAATTTAAATATAAAAAGTTAGGAATATTTTTCCAGAATAAATCAACTTAAACCTTAAATAACTTTCAATATTTTAGTCTCCATAAAAATATATTTTGTCAAAATAAGACAAGTAAGAAATGAGCACAAGATAACATCTGGCCGTTAGTAACAATAAAATAAAATTATCTGGAGGGCCTAATAGAATTATCCAGAGGGCCAAATCAGGACCCCGGGCAGAGTTTGCTCCACCCACCCCGATAACATTCTGTAAATGACTGTAGTAGAGCTGAACAGAACTGTAACATTTAGTGTTCCTGGGTTTGCTTCACGGTAGGGAATGGAGGCAGTGGGCTGATATAAAGACCTGGACTGCTGCAGTTTCAGATGAAAATCCTTAAGATAGCACAGGATCAGGCTGGTTTCACATGTGAAGTGGGCCTGAGTGCTGGTCAGAGTAGATGCTCCCCCTGTCTGACAGGAAACCGCTGAATGACCTGAAGGATCTTCTCGTCTTTCTAATCCTGAATCAGACGTTTTTCACGTAAAGACCTCTGTTTTTACTGCCATTGTCTTTCAGAAAGTGTGGATACAACAGACTGGGAGTTTCCGGATGTTTGTCGGCACTACTTTGGAAAGTTTGGTCAGTGGTCCAGCCTCTTCTTCTCCCTGGTGTCGCTCTGTGGAGCTATGGTGGTTTACTGGGTCCTCATGTCCAACTTCTTGTTCAACACGGGGCTGTTCATCTACAGTGAGTCACAGAAACGAGCGACTGTGTTGTGGATTCTGCAGATCTGAACTTGGAACACTCCAGACAACTGGAACCCTGTAGAACATGTGTCAAAGTCGAGGCTTTTTAAAAAAAATTAACTTAAACCTTAAATAACTTTCAATATTTTACTCTCCATAAAAATATATTTTGCCAAAATTATACAAGTTAGAAAGAAGCGCAAGATAACATCGGCCTTTGATAACGATAAAATAAAATGGAGGGCCAGATCCGGCCCCCGGGCCTCGACTTTGACACATTGATGGAAAGCAGACCAGTCTCAGCGGTTTATTGTGTCTTCTGCAGATCAGGCTCACAACATCAGCACATCAGATTCTCATGTCGGAATCAACGGTTCAGATCAAGGTAAGTGGAGGTTCCATTTTTTTTTTTTGCTTCCTTGTTTCCCTCCACTGTTAAGTTTTTTCCTAAACTGCCACGTCAGTTTTTTTTCGTCCTCTGTTAATTATCTACAGCTGCTTTAAACCTTATTTATGCACTAAATTTCATGTCGGAACCATAGAAATGTGATCTAGATTTTCTATTTACCTATAACTGTCAAAGAGGGAAAAAAAAAAAGTCAGACCTCAACTTTAGCCTCGTCCCAATTTTAAGATGCAACAGGTAAATACAAAACAGAATCGTCTCTAAACCTGGTACTTTCTAAATGTAATGACAAACTTGAATCCACAGAACAACTTCACCAGCAGCATCCTTGTAACATTAGACAGTTGCTTTATGAATATTATACATCATTATTACTATTGTGGTCTGTAGGAACAACTGTCACAATAATTCTGGATTTGAAGGAAAGACTTGTGTTTTTATTGTCTGTTAAATAAAGACTAAATGAAATGTTCCTAATGTGTTTGTTTTTAATTATCTTTGCTAGCTTGGATGTTTCAGTGAGGAAAACCGCTTTAAAGAAAGTATTGGACGCATTTTTGACACGTGACCGAGTCGGATGTGGTGCAGAGAATCCAGTAGTTTTCCAAAATAAAACTTCCTTTAGAATCAGATTCTAAATAAAACAAAAAAATGTAGATTTAATTAATTATCTCTGCAGCCCGGTACCAACCGGGGATCGGTACCGGTCCGGTGATCGGTACCGGTGGGGAGCCCTGTTATGGGTGACTCAGAGGATTCCTCTGGTCTTTGGTTTGCAGTCATCTGTCCGTACCCGGTCATACATCCTGGCGGCGACAGCTGCGGCGGCGGCGGCGGCCATGCTGGAAATGACACTTCCTTTGAGCGCCTCTGGAGTAAAACGAACACCGTCCCGCTCTACCTCATCGTTTTTCTCCTCCCACTGCTCTGCTTCCGCTCTGCCTCCTTCTTCGCCCGCTTCACCTTCCTGGGTAAGACGGGTCCAGATGGGCGGGGTTAGCTTGAGCCTCTGCGGTTTGAAGTAGACGGTTGCGGGTTGTTGGTGTTGGAGGTTAACCCGGTGACTGCTTCATCTCCTCCAGGGACCATTTCTGTCATCTACCTGATCGTTCTGGTCACCATCAAAGCTGCCCGCCTCGGCTTTCACCTGGAGTTCCACTGGTTTGAACCCACCCACTTCTATGTTCCAGGTAAATCTTTTCCTTTCCTTTTCCATCGATCCTGACATGTATTTCATCAGAAGACGCTGATGTGGGGCTTGTCCTGTTGCAGAGTTCAGGGCGCTCTTCCCACAGCTGACCGGCGTCCTCACTCTGGCCTTCTTCATCCACAACTGCATCATCACACTGATGAAGAACAGCAAGCACCAGGAGAACAACGTGAGCCGTCTCTGTCATTGTTGCTGAACAAACCCGATTATAGTCATTTAGGCTGGAACTGGTGTTAGTTAGGTTCCTGAGGTCTCCCTAATCAATGTGAAGTAGCTGTTACATGAATCTAATAATCAGGGCCAGGAATCAATTAAAACAAATTAACTAATTAATTGCAAATCACACATGTAGAATGTTTATTTTGAACTCTTTTGAACTTAGGGTCTCTGTATTTTGAAGGTGGAATACCACCTGTTTGCTTATTTGGTCTCATTTCCATCAGCACAACCTCTTCTATGTGACACTACCTTTATTTTTTCATTTTTCTATGTTGAATTCACACATTTGACGTAAATAGATAGATAGATAATAGTGGATAAAATCTGGACAGAATCATGAACGATTCTCCGGTGTGACATGATGGGGGAACGTTTCTCCTGTTCTTCTGTCATAACGTAATGAGATGAACCTCTATATCAAAGGGAGACAGCTCTTTTCTCTCTGGACTTTCCCCTCAGTCTCTCAGGTTGTTTATAGAAGCTTCCATCATCAGAGCTTCTTGTGACTTCAGTTGAATCAGTGCTCCCCCTGCAGGTCAGCTGCAGCATGTGCGCCTCATCCTCCTCTCGTTGGTGTTTTATTTATGTTTTTTTTTAATATTATGTAATTCTTTTTTAAGCTCTTAAGACGTCACATTTTCTGTTTTATCAGCACAATATGTAATTTTCTTAACTTGTATTTCTCAGTCAGATTAATAAACAGGCATATGAAAGAACAGCTGTGGTCTTAAGGAGTTAAAACATGGAGCTAGCGTTTAGCATTTAGCAGCTGCTGTGTAGCCGTCTGTCTGTCTACACAGCATGAAGAGCTTCACATTAAACAGAAACTCTGTATTCTTCTGTTGAAATACCATTATAGGTTGTTGTTTGTGTTAAGACGAACCAATAGAGACACTTACTGTCAGTTTAAAGTGTTTTTAAAGAATTATTGATCGCGGGAGTCTGTGATCACATTGTTAGCTTGACTGAATTTCTTTTGTTGACATCCCGTTGACTTTGACACACGTGCTTTAGTGCCACCATGAGGATCCATGAAGAAGTTCAGGTTTATTGAAATGAAAACTGGATGGAAATGCAGAAATAATAGCATTTAAAAGTGAAGGTGTGTTCAGCTGTTGTTTATGGAGATGTGTTTGTGTAAATCCTGATGGTTGTCTGTCTGTCTGTGCTTCAGGTCCGGGACCTGTCTGTGGCCTATCTCCTGGTGGGGCTGACGTACCTCTATGTGGGGGTGTTGATTTTTGGTTCCTTTCCTGCACCGCCTCTCATCAAAGACTGCATCCAGCCAGTAAGTTTTCTGGGAAAACGCTCAGAGGTTGGTACAGTTTTCAGCAGAGTCGGTCCACCTGGTTCACTCCGGCGTCCGCTCAATCCTGGAAAACGGTTCACAGGCGCTTCTGCGAGAGCAAGTTTGTATGTTTTTGCCATCGTGGGTAAATTAATAACTTAATAATATTGCCCTTCTGCTATGAAGAACCGCTCTCTGCCTCTCTCTTGTTTTCTTTACACCCGAAACCCGGCCCCACGCCCCGCTCCGGAGTCGGCCCACTACGATGATCTGTGTGTGTCTGTGTGTGCTGTGATTGTTTATTTTCATCTCTACCGTCTGTTTAGATACAGAAACATGGTCGTATTTGTCAATCGTGGTGTTTTATTGGGAAAAATTGGTTATATTTTGAAAATGAACCGGATTTTCTCATGTATCTTGATGTAACTTCCTGTCAGAAAAGACGCGGATCGCTTGCGGCTCATGCACAAAATAGACCAGACCCCGAAGCGATTCTCTGCACGGCCCTCTGTGGAGGACCGCACCGCTCCACGTCTGGTGTGAATCACACCATAGGTCAACGAGGGCGCCGAATGGAAGCGGCCTCCGTTCCATGGCGTTTCGCGGCGCATCCACGTCCAGAGCGAACCAGCCTTTAGTCTGCTGCACACGTATGGAGCCAAATCAGAGCCATAAATATTTGAAACCCAAATTAAACAAACTGAAAACAAATGTCTGTGCTTGGCCAAGAAAATGTCCAAAACTTTTTGCTATTCTAAAATAAACTTTACAAATAAACGTTCTGTTTTTTAGGTTTCAAAATTCCAAATTTCAATTTCAAAATTTTATTTTCAGTTTAAAATCTTTTTTGGCTCCATTGGGGCGGGGCTAACACGAAGGACCATTCATAATTAATAAAGGGGAGTAACTTCAGTCCCGGTGCATTCACCTAAACAGAACATTTAAATCTGAAAAAATTAAGTTTATTTTAGAATAGCAAAAAGTTAAAGACATTTTACATTTCTTTTTTGGCCAAACACCAATATTATTTTTTAAGTGTTTTTTTTTTTTTTTGGGTTAAAATATTTATTGCCCCAAAATAGCCCCAAACACACAGAGCTCGTTCTGGATGTAGACCAAAGGTTTCCTATGATCCTCAGAATGATTCCATTGTTCACCAACAACAATAACAACAAATCTTCAGACGCTGGTTTTCCGTTCTCTTCCATACCTGCAGTCTGGACTTTGGCGTGCAGCTGACGGCGGCCCGGCTTCTGCTGTGCTTGAGGCTTTGAGGGCATTATGTATTATTTATGAGGGTATTACAGTCCAGAGCAGTGAGTTTAGCTGACTCTTTCCACAGACTTTTATTTATTATCTAGCTGGTGAGAAAAGATCAGCAACAAAAGTCTGGACCTTTAAAAATCCTGGAACTTTTTGCTCAAAATGTTAGCTTTAGGCCAAAAGTTTTTTTTTTTTTCCCTCAAACCTTATTTAAGAATTGCAAACATGATACTTCAGATTTCAACATAAAGAACACACACAAAATAATATATATACATAAATACTAAGGGTTTTCTTATAACTTATTTTCAGCA
This sequence comes from Oryzias javanicus, assembly GCA_003999625.1. Taxonomy (NCBI): domain Eukaryota; kingdom Metazoa; phylum Chordata; class Actinopteri; order Beloniformes; family Adrianichthyidae; genus Oryzias; species Oryzias javanicus. Next base: position 676,007 of record CM012448.1, read on the forward strand.
ACAAAGGTGAAAATGTTTCCTTTTTTAATATTTTTCATGAATTTTAATGAATGAAAATAGAAACAAATTTTTCTGTGGAATATAAAGAGTGGTCTGGTTTTTGTGAGAATGGAACTTTCCTAAAATTTTCAAAACACTAAAGCCTGAGGCTAAACCTGCACTTACTGTACTTCCTCTATAAATGGCGAGTTATCACCTGAACCGACTTGAGTTCGGAGTTTCATCAGGTCATCAGTGGCTGTTGCGAGTCGTTTGTCGTAGCTCGACCGCTCCGACACGGGGTCGGTCTGTTCCTGAACCAATTGGATTCTGTGGACTTCAACCAAACAAACTTTCTGGATTTGTTGAGCTTTTTCCCATGAACAGACGATTCGTGGGTCCGAAGCCTTAAAAATGAGCTTCGGTTCCAGGACCAGAGCTCAGACGGGATCTTTGTCTTCCAGAACTTCCTAGATAACTTTCCCAGCAATGATGTTCTGGTCTTCGTGGCTCGGGTCTGCCTGCTGTTCCAGATGGTCACGGTCTATCCCATGCTGGGGTACTTGGTGAGGGTCCAGGTCATGGGTCAGTTATTTGGAAACCATTACCCCAGGTAAGACGCTGTCACTGCTGATGGTTCTTGAACCTCAGGAGGAGAAGCTTTGATCCTCTCTGATGGGGTTTTCTGCTCTGCGGCTCAGAACATCAGTGAAAACGATTTTCTGTATCAGTCGTGAAAACCCCTGAAAGTGAAGCTCTCTGATGCAGATGATGTCTTGAAAACAATTTCAGAAGTTTTGGTGGTTCAGTCTGTGTTGACCTCTGCTCTCCCTCCACAGCTTCTTCCACGTTCTGGTTCTGAACATCCTCATTGTTGGGTTGGGCGTTCTCATGGCCAAGTTCTATCCCAACATTGGATCCATTATCCGGTGAGTTCTGACCTCTGCCACACACTGGAGCCTCAGAGAAACTCCTCTGAGGGTTTGAACAAGTTCAGATGTTCATAACAACTCTATTTTCTGGTGTTTTTATTAAACTTCTCGAGTGTCCTGGGGGGAGAGGAGGTTCAAAGGTCATGTTTTGATTTTTGTGGCACCATATTGCAAGACAGTTTTGAGATCTAAATTCACTAAGTTGCAAACAAAATGTAAAGAGTTGAAAATAAATTATTTAATATTTGCTTTCAAAAACTTTTTTTTTTTGCTTGCAAAAAATATTTTTCTGTTTACAAACTTTTTTTTCCTAAAAATTTTCACGAACAACGTTTTTAGATGCGTAGTGCCTCCTCTCGCTTTCGCCCTATCTTTGATTTTGCGTTCAACGTTTTCTCTCAGCCTGCTGATTGGTCTAGATCAGGGATGGGCAACCCTGGTCCTCGAGGACCACCTTCCTGCATGTTCTCCAACGTTCCCTGCTCTGGCATGTTCTTATTGGCTGGACACACCTGAACCAGGTAATTGTCATGAGTCCCTAACTCATACTTCAGGTGTGTCTGGCCAATTCTATCCAATCAGGTGTCTCTGCCTCAAGCATTGCGATGCTACTTTCTATTGGGGCTGTTTGGTCAGAATTTTACAATCTTCAACCATTCCGGCCCGTTTCTCTTTGAGCAGAACTTAGAGGAAGCAGCAAAGCTCAAGTATACATCAGGGTTCTGGATTAATTCATGTTAGTGTAACAACCAGCATGTTTAAAATGACTGCAGCAGAAAATCATCTCAGCGTCGTCTCCGTGCAGCTGGACGTTACATTACGATTATGATGTGGATAAATGAGCTCTAGTCTTGTCATGAATAAAAGGTTAAAACATTAAGAGAAAGTTGCATTTTTTTCATTATTATTATTTTTTCTTAGGACAAAAGTATACAAGAGTTCTTAGAAAACAGTCAAGAGGGTGAGATGAGGCACTACACGTCTAAAAACGTTTGTTTGCAAAATAAAATAAATAAAAAAAAAGTTTGCATATGCTGCTACTTTTTTTCTTTTTGTGTTTTGCAAGCAAAGAAAGTTAGCAAATTCAAAAAAAACGATATTGCATATGTAAACTTTTTTTATTTTGCAAAAAAAAGTTTTTGAAAGCAAATATTAAATAATTGCAACTTAGAAAATTTCCATCTCAAAACTGTGACTTTTGCTTGCAATATGTTGGCACAAATATCACTCCATGAAGTTGAAGTGAAAATAATGACTGTAGAGGGTTAAATGGCGTCCAGCGTCTGCGGGTCTGCAGTGGGGGGGGGGCCGTTCCTGATGAGGGGAGCTGACGCTTCTCCGTCTCCTGCAGGTTCTCCGGAGCCATCTGCGGTCTGGCTCTGGTCTTCGTGTTTCCCGCTCTGGTCCACATGATCCCCCTGAAGCGGGAGGGCCGTCTCACCTGGCTGTCCGCCGCCCTCCACAGTTTACTGATTCTGATGGGCGTGGCCAATGTGGTTGCTCAGTTCTTGATGTAACAACCCCCCCCCTCATCAGAGTCATGAACTCAGTCACTCTGAGGATGAAGTCATTTAGAAGCTTGATTTATATTAACGTCTGTCTGTCTTTACACACCGAATGAACAAATGTGAACCGTGCACAGCTCACGTGCACAGCTCACGTGCACATCACAGCAGGTGATTGGTGTGGGCTAACAGGAAGGGGCGGGGCTCTAGTTGAACAATCTGAGCTCTGAATCCTTTTAAAATGATCTGTTTGTGTTGTCGAGGCTGATCTTCTGTTTGTTTGAGACTCGTTCATCAAATGAACTTTGTCTGAGTTTTATGTTAGGATTGAAAAAAGGGAATTTTGTGAGAAAAATAAAAAGTTTGACTTTCAGAAGACTGAGAGTTCTTTTTTTACTTCCACTCAGACCATCGTGGTTCGGTTGATGTATGGGGGAAGATAGATGTCAAAAAGAAACATTAAGAAAAAGTCCCATTCATAAATGCAAAGTTGTGCATCAATAAATAATTTGTTCACAATTTTGCAGAAAAACATACAAATACAGCCTTTAGTTTTACGTTTAACATGTCTCGTTAGAATATGACTTTTCTTTGTCTTGAATACAAACTTCTCCTGTTAAACTATCAAAAATGCATCACGGGGTCGCAGGCTGATACATGGAGTTCCAGGACATTGAGTGTAAGCCTTCCTCTCCATAACTTTATATTTATGAATACGACTTTTTCTTTATGATTCCATTTCTTTTTGACAGCTATTTTACCCCGTAGTTGAGCTCAACTCTGACTGTACGATACACAACAATCAGAAATGCTGCACATTTACCTGAAACGATCAATTCAGACGTACATTTGTGTAATGGGAACAACAATAATAAAAAAGACCCCTTAGGTAAGGGTATACTGTACTCCAACTCATCAAAATGTCTGCAGACCGAAGCTTTAAGCTTTAATCCTTTCACACAGGAAACACAAACTGAGTCAGTACATTTAAGTTATTTTTATATTTCAGTTTTTTATACCTGGAAACGCTCTGATCATGATCGTCTCAATCAAACTTCAAACTGAAATAACAGTACATGTGGACTATATGCTTCATATTTAAATTAAAACCATAGAATTGATCATTCAGAAAATAATAAAATGCCACAAAGAAAAGTACATCGTCCATGGGAACATGATGCACTGCAACAATTCATGAAAAAAGAGATTCTGCTTTAAAAAATCATCTTAAAACTAACTTTAACACAGATCTCAAATCAAGAACTGCGGAATTCAAAAGCAAATTACTTCATGAAAATTTGAACTGAAGTTAAAGGAAACAGTGGAGCAACGTGGAAACAATGTGGAGTTGTTGGAAAATGTTTGCACCTCAACCACTCTCTAAAAAGACTAGAAACGTCCAGACCAACAAGAGCAGCTTTGAACTATAAAGTTCTGTTTTGTTGAACATCTTTTGTACTAAATTTTTTGTCAGTGAAAGGAGCCAATCAGTGGAACCGTCTCCCCACCAATATACAATCTTTAACTAAAATGTCCATCTTTTAAAAACTAGTTAAATTCTGGTTATCAGAGAAACAGCAGTCCAAACACATTTTATAAAATATATTATTTGGCTTTGTGAAGTGTGTAATAAGAGTATAGTTAAGTGAATTTCCCACTAATTTTAATGTTTATTAATTAATTCTACAGTTTTAAGTGTGTCACTCTGTAGTTTCTTTTCACTGTTTATCTTTTTCCAGTTGAAGCTCCACTAGAGACGCTGTGGTACAAGCATCAGATTGTTTCAATCCAATGAGCTTTGTTCTGTTGTATTTGTCTTTATCAAATAAACAATAAAAATAATTAATTAAAATGATTTGAGACTAAATTTTAATCTTTAAATTCCTTTTTTGTCATTAAACTTTGTGAACTCTTTGCACTGAAGCTGAAGCTCTGGTTTAAAACAACAAAATAATGACTCATAATCAACATTTAAATGATTTGATGTCAAACAAACATTTTTTTTTGGATTAAGCAGTTTTTTTTATTTATTATGTGATTCTGAAATTAGTAAAAACCTGTTTTCTCTGATCTGAACTTCTGAAATCAGTCTACAGTCTATAATCTGCTGGAATGATCGTGCAGATCTGCATGTGTGTGGTTCATTTCTACTCACATTGTAGCTAAATGTGTTGAACGCTGGGCATAAACAGGCAGTGTGTGTCTGTGTGTGTTTGTCCCTAATTATTCATCCTCTCCCTGATAGGAATGTCTGACAGACGGACTGACGGGGCAGCCTCGGTGACCCGCGGCCTCATATAAAAACCGATTCTCCTCTCTGAACATGTTCTCCTCCTCCACTCTTCATGCAGCTGTTTGAAGCTGTGCTCATAAGGTCTCTGGTGCCTGTTGGGGCGGGACTCCTGAACCCACTGGTGGGTGATGACACAGCTCGCCTTCCGCTGAGGAAGCGGAGGCTCAGGATGCAAGAGGGGGTCAGCCCATCGCCCAGGATGAAGACAGAGTCCACAAATGTCCCTGAATGAACTCAAAAATCTATTTCAACCACGCACTCACCGGTCACTGGGTTGGACCGCCTTTTCCTGTAAGACACTGGACACATTCCTCACAGAGTCTGGTCCGCGTTGACATGACAGCATCACACAGTTGATGCAGATTTGTCGCATGAACATCCATGATGTCGATCTATGGACTCTATGCACGGAGCTGTGTGGCCGCTTGTTTACTTCTGGTTGTAGCTGTCGACTTAGCAAATCTCCGTGTACTTTCCCTGGTATTGTCTAATTTTCATTATTTCTTACATTATATGTCAGTTTGTCGTTGTGTTTAAACACAATGACATCCAAAAAAGCAAAGTTTTCTTCCTGAAACACCCAGAACTCACAAAACGCTACCATGAACTGTGTGATCATGTGACTTTAACATAGCTATGTTGGAAGGTTTTAAACCTGTTCAACAGAACCTTTTCTGTGTAAATGAACTCTGTAGTGACTTTCAGACGACTGATCCTCCTCTCAGCTGATGATGAGGTGTCTCTGCCCTCTTCACGAAGTGGTAGCAGGATGCTAATGGGTATCTTGTCTGTGTTGGGACATTTTTAGGAAAGGGAATCACGTCTCAGACTCCTACCTAAAACTGAAAATTACACTGACAAACATTTAGAAACCCTCTACTGCTGTGGAGTAATTAAAACTCAACTAACAGGTCATAAAGATGAAGACAGTGATGGTTTGATGTGGCTTTCATGCTAGTTAGCTTTAGCCCAAACGAAAAGTGACAGTATTCGCAAGTAAAATTCTAAATACTGCAATCAGTTCTGAACTTTTTTTATGGCTGCACGGACTTGAAGGAAAGGTTAAGGTTAGGATTAGGGTTCTGGTTTGGATTAACGCACCAAATGGTTCCCTATCATCGCCGCGGCCGGCCTCACGCTCTAGCTGCAGGACAGCTAACAGGACTACATTAGATACTGCGACCAATAACAGCATTGAGCTTTGGATGCACATAAAATATGTGAAACAATGAAGCAATCTGCATCTTATGTGTTACCAACATGAATTTCCATCAGCCTTTGACCTGGTCGCATGTAATAATGTGGAAATAACATCAGCCTTTTTGCATTTTTATTTTGGAGTATTTTGCTAGAAAAACAAACAATGAGCCTAATTTCATTTTTAGTGACTCTTGGTAGCTCCAAAAAACATCTTTAAAGTCCTAATATTTCCACATGAAAAACACACTGCCCCAACCGGAATGACTGAGCGCACATAAACAAAATGTGAGTTCGTGTTTGTAACCCACTTGGTTGAGATCTGGTGACTGTAGAGGTCATTAGAGTCCAGTGAACTCGTGACTAGGCGTGACATGGATTCCCCATCTGGAAGCAGCATCAGAAGAGTGGAACACTTGCGTCGACCTAAAGGACTGGCAAGAGTCTGAACATCTTTCCAATCGTCACATCAAATACAGCTCCCACAGGTGGAAACACTCGGTCCAATAACAAACGGAGCACCTTTACGGTGCTGGAACTGTGATACTGATAAGTGTGGCAAGAAAATATCCTCCACGCCACTATAGTACCAGCCTGAACTGTTGATACAGGCAGGATGGATCCATGCTTTCATGTTGCTGATACTAAATTCTGACCCTACCATCTGAATGTAGCAGCGGAAAGAGAGACTCATCAGAAACCAGACAACGTTTTTCCATCTTCTGTCGTTCATTTTTGGTGAGTCTGTGTGAATTATAGCTTCAGTTTCCGGTTCTGATTCCTGCTGTGTTCTTCTGCTGCTGTCGTCCATCAAGGTTGGACGTGTTGTCCGTTCAGAGAGGTTCTTCTGCAGACCTCGGTTCTTGTCCTTCTATCAGCTGGAACCAGTCTGGTCATTCTCCTCTGACTTCTGGCATCAACAAGACATTTCTATCCACAGAACTACAGCAGTCTGGATATTTTCTCTTTTTCTGACCATTCTCTGTCTGGAGATGGTTGTGGGTGAACCACAGGAGATCAGCAGTTTCTGAAATACTCAGACCAGCCTGTCGAGAACAAGAAACAACTGTGCCACATTCAAAGTCACTTCAATCACCTTTCTTCCCCATTCTGATGGCCAGTTTGGACTGGACCATGTCTACATGGCTAAAGGCATTCCGTTTCAGCCATGTGATTGGCTGATTAGAGATTTGTATTAACGAGCAGCTGGACAGGTGTGATTATAAAGTGTCTAATGAGTGTAGATGAAAAGAAGAATAAAAACATGTGGAAGAGGAAACAGGTTCAGATTGATTCCAGCAGGTGGCAGCACTAACCTCATTGTGTCAAAGAGCATGGAGAAACTGATGGTGAACATCCAGGAAAGCAGCAATCAAATCACATGGATGATTGTTATGTTGTTATTACTAGTGACCAATCAAAACTTCTATTATTTTCTATACATTTCTATAGTTTGTTGCTGTAACTGATGTGGAAATAAAAGTTACAAACAAAATCTGAATCCCATTAACTTTATTGCTGGGAACAGTGGATAAACTTCAGGATTTAGGTCAGCAATTATTCTGAAAATCCAAAAACAAAGGAAAAAATAAAAGCTTTAAAATGCTGTTTTGATTTACCCCTCCCCCCCCCCCCCCCCGCCCCCTAGCTGGAACAGAAATCTGAACCTGAGAACGTCAGACAAGACTGCACAGATGTGGCATTTCCAGCCCCTGACGTTTGGATTGAGATTATTCTTCTGACTTTATTTTCAGAAATCATCTGTAAACAGACACAAAAACACAAATTAAAGTGCAGAACATAAAGTGGATAAAGGGGAGCTTTCTTTTTTTCAGCTGAAACTCAGCTTTGGTCCATCTTTGTTCCCCACAACAGTAAGACGTGTCCTTCAGGCGTTTCCTGGGTCACTGGCACAGAAGCAGAAAACCCTGAGAAGGTAATCAATACGTTAGCCGCTAATTCAGAGGCCTGACAGGAAGTAACCCCCCACCCCCTCCGGATAGCATTACTGGCATTAGTTTTGTGTGAGGGTGGAAAGGGTCACAGGAGTGTCAGAGCTCGGAGACCTGACCTTTCTGACTGTCCTCATCTCGTTTAGCCCCCCCACCCCCCCAGCAGCAGCTGGATCACCTTGGATCGGCCTGTTTGCCAGGGTGGGTGGGGGCTGGGAGGTTAATAGTTTTAATGGTGGTCTGGGGGCTTTGTGTCGCGTGTTCTGGAAGAGGAGCTGTGACTTTTGAGACCAGTATAACCAGTTTAAGCAACACCCTCAAGGACAGACCGGACACTAAGAGTATTACTTTGGGGGGAGGCGGGTGGGGTGGAGGCCACATCTGCTGCTCGGGATGTCCAGCCGTGTTTGATGAAGGATTTGAAACGGTTGAGATCCAGTACTGAAAGTCTGAGCACATGTTGTCAAACACAAACATGAAGAATGTCAGAACTTCCACAAAAACGTCCCTTTATCGCCGGTTCTGTTTATAGTTTCTATGGACAGAATTTCTAGGTGTAGCCAGGAACCAGAGGGGATCTGGTTCGGGGACCACAGGATTTCATCTCTGCTCTTTGCAGATGATGTTGTCCTGTTGGCTTCATCGAGCCGGGACCTCCAGCATGTGTTGGAGTGGTTTGCAGCTGGGATGAGGTTCAGCAACGTAAAGACTGAGGCCATGGTTCTGGACTGGAGAAAGGTGGTTTACCCTCTCTGGGTGTCGGAGTTCTGTTTACGAATGAGGTGAGATCGGAGCGTGAGATGGATGGGCAGATTGGAGCGGCGTCCACTGTTACACGGTCCGTTGAAAAGACGGCTGAGCCAGAAAGCAAAGCTCTCAATCTACCGGTGGATCTTTGTTCCAGTACTCACCTTTGGTCGTGTCCTCTGGGTCGTGAACAAAACATCGTGGTCCCAACTAAAGAGGGTAGCTGGGCGCTCCCTTAGAGATTTGGTGAGAAGCTCAGTCACCCGGAGAGCCCAGAGCAGAGCTCCACATTGAGAAGAGTCAGTTGAGGTGGATCAGGTATCTGGTCCAGATGCCTCTCTGGAGATGTGTTCGGGGATGTCCCACTGGGCGGAGACTCTGGGGAAGACCCAGGACATGCTGGAGATACTGCTGTACGTCTCTAGACTGGGAACACCTCGGGGTCCCCCCAGAGGAGATGGAGGAAGTGGCCGGCAGAGGGAAGTCCAGGCATTTTTGCTTAGGCTGCTGCTCCGACGACTCTGTCCCGGATGAGCAGAAGAAGATGAATGGAGAACTTCAAAATCCAGTGAGATCCATCCTTTGATCCCGCTGAATACCTTTCAGGGTCACTGCTATCCCTGCTGCTGTTTGAGGTGCGGTGAACCCCGATCCGCTCATCAGTATGTTACAGGGACAAACATTCACACACTCATCTATTTTAAATCACAGATGACCTTATGAGGGATGTTTTTGGACTGTGGAGGGAAACTGGAGAAAACCCAATGGGAGAACATGCTAAGTCCACACAGAAAGGATCCAGCTGGGATTTGATTCAGAGCCTTTTAGCTGTGAGGCCAGAGTGCTAGCCGCACACCATCGTCCAGCCATCCAGACAGATACTTTACCTACCACACCCAATCGTCTCCAAAGTTTTTTATTCTGGAGCCCATCCTCCTGTATGGAACTCCTGCAACAGCTTCTATTGTCTGTCTGGATTAGTCTGAACACACTCAGAATAATCCTCAGCCACATGTCCAGATCAAGATGATAACCTGGTTACTGAGGGAATCAGCAGTGACCAGATGTCTTCACCAATCACCTCTCCTATCACGTTGATGATCGATCACACATTCTCTCTTTGTTCCGTCTGCATTCACACTGAAGTGAACCGCACCAGAGTTCATTTGCAGGTGAACAGATGTTCCTGTTTTCTCTTGTTTGACTCCAACCAGAGTTCAGGTGAATTTAAACACCTGAAAAACCAAAAGTACCATCAGAGGAAACTAACTGTGGGATGAATCAAACGGTCCTTATATGAATAAAGAAAAGCTGATTGTACCCCTACTGTAACCATGTAAAATCATGAGAAATGTAAAGAAGGTAGAAAAAAGGTAAACATCACAAGAAATCTAAGCAGGATTAAAAATCCATCCGTCTTACTCCCTTCAGAGTTGTTGGGCTACTGGAGCCTATCCTAGTTGCTATTGGGTGAGGGTAGATAGATACATCCAGGACAGGTTGTCTGTCGAGGGGCCAAAGGAGGAAGTATAGATCATGAAATAACTTTAGAGCAGGTGTCAACGTTAAGGCCCGGGGGCCAGATCCGGCCCTCCAAGAAGATTTTATTTTATTGTTATTAATGGCCAGATGTGATCTGCATTTATTTTTAAGGTGTATAATTTTGCCAAAATATATTTTCATGGATAGTAAAATATCGAAAGTTATTTAAGGTTTAAGTTGATTTATTCTGTAATTATATTTGTTATTCATAATTTTTTTGTTAAAAATTTACAGTTTTAAAGTTTGAAAAATTGTCTTTCTGTTAGCTTTTTGGATTTTTTTGGCATCCAGAACACCGCTGATTTTCAGTACAACTCAGAGTCATGCCACTTACAGAAGTTTTCTGATGACTCTGCAGTTGTAGGGTGTATAAGCGGAGGACAGGAGGAGGAAGAGTACAGGGGGCTGGTGGACCGATTTGTGGAGTGGTCTGGAGAAAATCAACTGCTGCTGAATGTCGATAAAACCAGAGAGATGGTCATCGACTTCAGAAAGAGGAGTACTGCAGCGCAGCCCCTTAGCATCCTGGGTAAGGACATTAAGACAGTGGAGGAGTACAAGTACCTGGGTGTGACCATCGACAACAAGCTGAGCTGGAGGACCAACAGCACGGCTGTCTACAAGAAGACCTGCAGCAGACTGTATTTCCTAAGGAAGCTGAGGTCTTTCAATGTGTGCAGCAAAATGCTGGAGATCTTCTACCAGTCTGTGGTAGCCAGTACCCTGTTCTTCTCTGTGGTCTGCTGGGGGGGCAGCATCACTGCAGGGGACACCAACAGGCTGAACAAACTGATAAGAAAGGCTGGCTCCATCATCGGCTGCAAGCATGACACCTTTGAAGCTGTGGTGGAGAGGAGGACCCTCAACAAGCTGCTATCCATCATGGATAACCCAGACCATCCTCTCCACCCAGTTCTGGACAAACAACGGAGCACCTTCTCCAAAAGGCTCAGACAACTCCGCTGTTCCAGGGACCGCTACAGAAAATCATTTCTGCCACATGCAATACGATTGTATAACTCCTCATCCATCTGTAACAGATAACACACCAACGGACTTTTTACTTGTTCATTACTACCTCAATTTGCACACTCCCTATTATTATATTCTGCACATTAAAATTTGCACAATTTACTTTGTTTTTAATTGCACATTATTTTCCTTATTTTTTGTAAATATTGCTTTTTTGTCTGTATATGCCTGATGCTGCAACAACCTAATTTCCCAACCTGGGATGAATAAAGTATTGCTATTCTATTCTATTCTATTTATTTAGATTTTTTAAGCTGTTTTGTAATTTAGCTAATATTTCAGCTACGTGCTAGCTGTTTATGCTAATTTAGACTTTACAAAAGTTTTTTCGGTTGTTTTGGAGTTTAAATAATATTTTCAAGCTAGCTGTTTCCACTAATTTAAGCTTTTTTCAGTTTTTTAGGCTGTTTTGAAGTTTAGCTACTTTCACAGCTAAATGCTGGCTTTTTTGGCTTTTTTTAAGCTATTTTGAATTATAACTATTTTTCGTTACATACATGCTAGCTGTTTTGGCTAATCTAAGTTTTTTTTAGACTAATTCAACATTTAGCTAATATTTTAGCTGGCTATCAGCTTCAGTGTTTTTAGCTATCAATTTCAGCGTCTTCAGTGGCCAAATTCAACTTACAGCATTATCGTTATTGCAGGTATATATTTATATATCTAGGTCATGATTATGGTAAATGGCGTTTACTCGTCTAGCGCTTTTCTACCTTCCTTCGAAGACGCAAAGCGCTTCACAGTCAAAGACCCATTCATTCACACACTGGTGGTGGCTCTGCTGCCAAACACTCGGGGTTCGGGTAATTCGGGGTTCAGTGTCCACTTAAACACATGGGTGGGAAGAGGCAGGAATCAACCCGTAATCTTCCGATCAGGAGTCAACCACCTTACCGCTGCACCATGGCTGCCCAATCATAATGTTAAAAAGTTATGGTTTTAAAAACGTAGTTTAGTTCAATAAATGTTTATCCTTTTCGGTCCGCAACCTAAGATGATTTTTTTTTTATTTTGGCCCCTTGTGCGATTGAGTGTGACACTTCTGCTTCAGGGGATTTCGGGGAGGAGTGGGCCCTGCTGGACTTAACATCAGATCTCCAGCTGTCTGATTCTCTAGTCAGTTCTCTCTTTAACCAGAACTGGATCAAAGATTTTTTTATTAACCGTTTGCAGCTGAAACATCTGGGCAAAAATTTGCTGTTGGGGAGATTTTATCTATGTGTTTAGTTAAACCTGGAGTCTGAGTTTCATTAAAATCATTATTTGTGTGTTAAATGATTAAATACATAATCGGATTTGGAAAGTTTTGTCATTTCTGCTCAGATTTTTAACAAGTCAAACAACTGAGCAAAAAAGTTTAATTTACTTTCAGAAGTTTTTTTTTTTTTCAGAATTTCTTTTTAATTAGCGTTTTTTATTCATAGTTATTCAAATAAAAGTCTCCAAACTCTGTTTTTATTTTGTTAAGTTATACTAAAGTGGTTAAAGTTTTGCACAAATGCAGTTTAAAATTATTGAAAATGATTTAAAATTGTGTGTTTTGTGCCTCATATCTTAGAGACAATAAATCTCAGTTGATTCTAAATGTTTTTGAGTTTTTTTTAATAAATAGATTCTAGTAAAATGTGTTTATATTGGAGAGTAAAAGGTAAATAATTGATGGTGGCACACCAAAATCCTAATGATAAAAAAGCAAGTTTGACTGTCTTGTATTTGCATCCAGCTGCTGCAGCAGGAGGATCTTTTTCTGGTTTTATTTTGAAAGGAACCAGTGTGTGCTGCTGACGAAAGTAAAAGAAGTTGCAACTGTTTCATACATGTAAATATATAGACACTGTTGTAATTTAGGTATTTTTGTTACATTTACAAATTAATTGACAAAAAAGCTTAAATATTGAGCATTTTTTAACGATAAAGTGACTCTAGTTGGGTTCTGGTCTGTAAAAAACTAAACGAAATGTCTCTTTTAATGTTAAAGGTTGCAGAGCCGGCTTTAGGAAGAGAGTTGGAGTAGGATGAGGGGTTGAAACATGCACCGTCAATGGAAAATCCCAGACGGAACGACCCGTGAGTGTAAATCTACTGCAGTTGCCGTTCTGTCGGCTTCGTCTCTTCATCACAGACGTCGTGATCCTGACGTCGCATTCGGAGCGAGAACTCGTTCGGGTCTCTGAAACGTCCTTTGCTCCTCCGTCTGACAGAAAACACACCCTTCGGCCTAATCAGTGGGGAGTGGTGCTGGAGGGGGCGGCTCCAGCCGCGGGCCTGCTGCTGATTCGCTGACGTGCGCTCTAATTGGATCAGTCAGGAAGTTGCTGAGCTTAATGCTTTGTGCGTGCAGAGACAGTGAGGGAGGAGGCCAGCCTTCTTCAGCACTTTGAGAGGAGGAGTGAGGCAGGAAAAAGGGGAGTACTCAGCCTCCTCTGACCCTGTGTGCTGCAGCAGCCCCCCCCCTCCCTTCCTTCCTTCCTCTGTGAAGCTCCTTCTTTCTCTTTCTCCTTACTCATCTGTTTCTGAGGCTGCACTGAGAGGAGGACACCTGCCGCTCCCTGATGATTCAGCCTTTCTGCAGGTCGGGGCTCTCCACTCGAGGCAGCATGTCCCCCCTGATGCTGCAGTGCTCGGCCATCCTGTCCTTGACAACGCATCTGCGGCAGCCGGCCCACCACGCCACCACCGCCCCGCCTGTCTCTGCGTTCAGGTGAGTGCTGCAGCAGCGCTGCGCGGGACTGCAGCCGCCGCCGCCGCACTCCTCTCATCATCTCTCTCCTCACAGGCTGTCCGCCCCCCTCCTGCCGAGCCTCCAGGCTGAGCCTCTCTGAACATTTTCCTCGCCGCTTCAGGATGGAAAACCTCCTCGTGGACTCTGGAGGCAGAACCCCCCCCTGTAATGTTCTGTTTTAATAGTTGAAGCTTTGTTCGTCCGTCAGTTCGAGAGCATGACTGAGGGAATGGAGGACGTCTCTGCCGGGCCTTCTGGAATAACCTCCCCCACCTGCCCCGCTGCTGATGCCGGCTCCGTCCCAGAGGAGAAAGCCGAGGAGGCAGAGGCAGCTGGGGAGAGTGCAGAGGAGGCCGTCGAGGGAATTGCAGAGGGAGGAGGCGGTGGTTGCGATGGGGAGCAGGCGGGGGCTGTGGGAGTTGTGACCTGCTGCGTGTGCATCGAGATGGAGCGGATCAACCACTGCCTGCACTCAGAGAAGATCTGCATCCTGCCCATCCTGGCCTGCCTGGTCAGCCTGGCGCTCTGCACCGCCGGCATCAAGTGGGTCTTCGTGGACAAGATCTTTGAGTATGAACCCCCCACCCACTTTGACCCCAAACCTATCGGACAGGACCAGATCATCATATCTGTAGACCCCACGCTGGGAATCACCGTCTCCATCCCGCACGCAGCTCCCTCAGCCGTCTCCCTCACCACCACCATCGCCATCTCCCCTGAGGTTTTACTGGAGGAGAAGTCCACGAGCAGGCCGCATGCTCCTCTCCCCCCTCGAGTGACTTACCCCTCCGTCACGCTGAAGTACAACGCTGAACGTCCAGCTCCTCCGAGGCAGAGTCCCCGCCCACCTGCCACACAGGAGCTCAGCAACGACATCCAAACTGTCAGTGAGTATTCAGCACACGTCGGGATGAAATCACCCCCACAACATGAAAAAGGGAGTTGAGTTTATGCAAAAAAAAAACCAAAAACATATTTTCTCTGAGAAAGTTTGGTTGTTTTAACCCCAAGGTGACACCTGTGAGGAGGTCATTTGCCTGTTCTGGGGGGTTCTGCTGCAGTCTGCAGGTCACTGCAAGGATGCTCCGTCTTTCCTCATCATCTCAGATTCTGCTTACTCCCCTTTCATATCCACCATTTATATCCAACACACTTCTCAAGGACGCCGACAGTCAAAAATCCAACCCTGCTGCGCAGACGGATGATTCATGTCAGCCACTTCCTCTAAAACAGGAGTGTCAAACTCAATCGCACCTCAAGTCACGGGACGAACAGGATTAACATTTATTGAACAAACTAAAACTACGATTTTGAAAACTTAAAAACTGTAATTATGATTATAATTATACCTGTGATAATGCTAGTGTGAATGCTGTAAGATGAATTTAGCATCTGAAGATGACAGTTGAAATCACTGAAGCTGATAACATATAAGGTTGTAAATTTAGCCTAAAAAACTATTTAAAATAAAAACCTGGGTTAGCCAAAACAGCTAGCATGTAGCTGATAAAACTAGATAAACTTTAAATACTGAAAAAAGGCCTAAATTAGCCAAACAGCTAGCATGTAGCTGAAAAAGCTAAACTCCACCACAGCCTAAAAAAATCTTAGTAAATGCTAAAATAGTCTAAAAATCTAGCAGAATTCCAATTTTTAAAAATTTAAAACTGTAACTTTTTAACATAATCATAAAAAATAAATAAGGCAGGAATATTAATCCAGAATAAATCGACTTAAACCTTTGATAACTTTTAATATTTTACTCTCCATAAAATATATATTTTGTCAAAATTTTATAAGTTAGAAATAAGCGCCTGATAACATCGGGCCATTATTAACAATAAAATAAAATGATTTGGAGGGCCGGATATAATTACCCGGAGGGCCGGATCCGGCCCCCGGGCCTCGACTTTGACATGTGGGATCACTGCAGGGCTTCCAGCATCTTCAGAGCAAGCCTTCCACAGTCGGTCTTTTAAAAAAGGTTTGATAATCTTTGCATCTTCTGGTCTGGACAGATCTTCTTCCTCTCCTTCTACCATCATCTCTGTGACTCAGCGGTCGTGAAGCTCCGCCTTCAGCTGTCGAGCAGTTTTCCCCTCAGAGCTGCCAGATTCAGTCCAGCCCTGAAAACGTGCCTCAGAATAAAGTTTCACAGAGGTTCCACTCCTAGAGCAGCTTCATTTATTATTTACATCCTGTAACGAGTCGTTGTGGTCCCACGCGGCCTTTTCCTGCACGCCGCCCAGCTTTGGTCTGGCCCCAGCAGAACCACGACTCCCTCATGGTCATAAAGCAGCACACAAACGCCAGATCCTCAGTAGGTGATGGCAGGAAGTGTGCGCGTGACCTCCTTTAGTGTTCATTCATTTATTCAGGGAGGAGGATAGCGCAGCCGTGCAGCCGTACAAACACAGGACACAATGGAAACCCTGCAGCTCAATATTGCTGATCAGATTTCTGCAGTACATGCGTGTGCACGTGCACGTGCGGACCAGCACGCACAGAGGCTCGGCTTAAGGGACGGCCGGGAATGCTGGGAATCTTGGAGTTTCAGAGGACGAACAGAAGACACATGCAGTGGTGTAGAGAACTACAGTGTGAAGCACATTTGTGGCGTTATGAATAAGTGAAAATCAATCAATAATGCATGGCACACCGAAACTCCGCTTTGATACACAGGGACTTCCTGTTTCCTGCCTTCGCTCCATTTCAAGGTCAGAGCTTGGTGGAGGCTAATTGATGACACCCCCCCCCCCGCCCCCACCCTTATTGCCGCCAGGAAAAGTAACCCGCTATTACAGCGTGTCTGGCTGTGGCTCGCCACCGCGAGGCTCCGGCTGCGGTCTCGTCTGTGATTTACCGCCCTCTTACCGTCTGCTCGTTAGCTAATCTACTGGGATGGTTTCAGGTGTGTGTGCGGGACACTCTGGATGCATCAAACTCTGATGATTACAGTCATCGTTCATTCTGCTTTCTCTGATGTTTCTTGTTTTCATCAGGTTTTAGCTGAACAGAGAAGATTCTCTTCTAGAACTCTCCACAGTTCTGTAGTATAGAAGTAGATGCAACAAAAAGTTTAAAAAACATCAGAACAATTTTTACAGCTCAGATGTGTTTCTGAGGATCTTCTACCTTCCTAGATACTAGACTATGATGTGTGTTTTAATAGGAGTTGATGAATCAATTTCTTTTCCTACAATCTAACCAGATCAATCTACCTGAGACAGAATTGAATAGAATCAAACTATAGAGGAGTCTGCAGCCTTTAACAGTAAAAGAGCTGTTTTTGGCTCATTTTCTACCAATCAAAACCTAAAAGGAGCTGCATAGTCTTACTTTAGCCTTTAATAAATATGGATTTGCATTCATTACCTTCTTTTTTTTATATAATAAATAGTAATTATGTATTTTTTGGCATGAACAAAAGCAAAAATATAAAAAGACCCTAGCAACTCTGAAAATGTAATTTTTTTCTTTAATGTTTGAGAGAAGCTCAAATAACTTATTTTCTAAATCAGGGGTGGACAAACTACGGCCCGGGGGCCACATGCGGCCCCTTAAACTACTTAATCTGGCCCTCCAAATTAAAATACATTGAATCAAAAATCCTAATTATTGTCTTATTTTCATTGTATTTCTGGTTTCTTCTCATGAATGGTGTTGTTTCTCTGGCGTTCGTGTGTTTTTTTCTGGTCAGAAGGTGATTTTTCGGATTTCTTTGAGTTTGCATTTTCCTCTGAAGAACATCAACCCATTGGATCACCAAAAAGAGAACAAAAATCAAAATTTAGAAATTAAAATTCCCAAATTTTCTGTTTTTAAATGAATATATGTGAATTTGAATCCACATAAAGCATGTTTTTATCTAAATTCCATATTATCTTTTTAGTTTATGAGGTTCATTACCAAATCTCTCCTTCCATCTGCTCCTTGTCCGGCCCTTATGCCAAATTTTAGAACCCTTTGTGGCCCACAAATTAAAAAGTTTGCCCACCCCTGTTCTAAATAAAAGATGATCTGTGCCAAACAGGATCATCTCAGTGCAGCTAGTAACCATTATTGTGCAGCATAAGATAATCTGTGTTTTTAACTCATAAAAGATCAAACTTTTTACCAAAGGTTTTCTTTACATGTAAAATCTGTTCATTTTGGAGGTAGAGTTGAACAAACAAGACGTCTTCAGGTCAACATGGATGTCAAAACTTACATAGTTTATCATCTATTTGCAACTCAACCATCAATTTATACATTTAACTAATCTAAATTAAATAAATGCTAGTTAAATAAACTTACTTAAAAAGATTGCTATTTTCTTCTTTGTTTTATTTCTTTCCCTCTTTGTTCTCAACAGTCTTCCACTGCTGGGTTTTGTTATTTTAGTTTGGGGTTGGTAGTCTTAGTTTGCAGGCTTTGTTTATTTGTTTTCTTTAGATAGTTTTGGTTAAGCAGACATTATCAGAGAGCTGCTGACTCTGACGGTCGACATGTCTGAGTCAGCATTTATTTTATGTTTGACTGAGGAGCCACCATGGAGAGATGAAAGAGCCACATGTGGATCTGGAGCTGCAGGTTGAAGACCACTGACCTATACCAATATTACATTTTATCAAAATGTAATAATCACTAATTAGCATGGAAATACCATTTGCAGTGAAACGTAACAGGTTTATTTTAGTACAAAGTAAAAATGATTAATGTCCCAGCAAACAGAATGTGTGATGCAGCAAAAACTGATCAACCATCATTCCAGTCCAAAGTGTGGAAACACTATGAATTTATCAAACACATGTGACCATACAGTCTTCTAATAATTCATTTAATGTGGAAAAAACAGTGGGCTGGACTTCATCAAACTAAACTGTGAATGGATTTGACATTCATTCTTGTAGACATTTCATCTATTATCTTGAAGGAATACAAGGAATCTGTGTTTCATCTTCTCAGCAGGTGAGATCAGGTTATTGAACACAGAAACTTATGACTGCCTCATGTTCACTTTAACCTCTGACCCATCCATCCGTCTTCTGAAGCCACTGAATCCCTTTGAGGGTTACCGGCTCCTGTCGGAGGACACCCAGTCTGTTCCACCAAGAGACAATTTGAACCATCAAATAACCTACAATGCATGTGTTTGGACCGGAGAAGGAAGAAAATCCACACATACACGAGGAGAACATACAGACTACAAATCAAAGAGTCTTACTGGGATTTGAACCAGGACCTTCTCACTGTGAGATGGGAATGCTAACCACTACACCACCATGCAGCCTCTTCAACTGATGTTGATCAAATGTAAACTTTAGAACAGGGGTGTCACACTCAATCACACAAAGGCTCAAAACAAACCTTGGGGGGCGGGACAGGTTAAACATGTATTGAACACTCTAAAACTATATTTTGAAACTGTAACTTTTTAAAATAATTATAATTTAAATATGTAGCATTACCTGCAATAATGCTAATGTGAATGCTGTAAGCTGTATTTGGCTGCTGATAATGCTAGTGCTGATAGCTGAAGATGCTGAAATTGTTAGCTGAAAACGCTGAAGCTGAAAGTCAGCTAAAATGTTAGCTTGATGCCAAATCAGCCTAAAAAAGTAAAAAAAAAAAAAAAAAAAAAAAAGCTTAGGTTAGTCAAAAACATCTAGCATGTAGCTGAAATATTAGCTAAACTCCAAAATAGCCTAAAAAAATCTTAAAAAATGTCAAAATAGTCCAAAAAGCATCAGAATGCCAATTTCTTTAAATTTAAAACTATTTTTTTAAACATAATAATAAAAAATAAAAAGGCAGGAATATTATAGCAGAATAAATCAACTTAAACCTTAAATAATTTTAGATATTTTGCTCTCCATAAAAATATATTTTGTCAAAATAATACAAATTAGAAATAAGCTCAAGATAACATCGGGTCATTAGTAACAATAAAAATAAAATGATCTGGAGGGTCGGATAGAATTACCCGGAGGGCCAGATCCGGCCCCTGGGCCTCGACTTTGACACATGCTTTAGAGAAAGTTGTGCTGAAACACGCGTCTGTCAGACTCATTCATATGTTTAATCATATTATTTTGTCTGAGTGAAGCTGAACTAAAAACAGAAAACTCAAAGTCAAGATTCAGTAAAAAACAGCAGCTGTTAATAATGGATACACTTTTTTTTCAATTGATAATTTTACATTTATAGTTTTTTATTTCAAGTTTTCTGTATTTTATTTCTTCAAATTTACAGTATATTGTTCCAGTTTTCAAGTTTTATTTCAAGTTTTCTAATTTTATCAAATTTTCGATTTTTTTTTTTTTTTTTCAGATTTTCAGCTAAAATTTTGTTTCTCAAATTTTCAATTTGTGTTTTTTTTTGGTCACTCTGAGCTGATCCTGATTTGACCCCAATACATCTGCTGGAGATTTGGTGAAAGCCAGACACCTGGAAAAGTTTTATAATAGTGTGAAGCTTTACTTAACCTGAACACTAGACGGTCCTTTGGTTGTTCGTTTGGTTCACTGAAGAGCTGAGATGAAAAATGTTTTCAGCTCTTGAACTGTCTAAAGGACAGACTTTATGACATGAAATGCAGCCTGACCTGAAGAACCCAGCCGTACCTGGACCCTCCCTGAGGTCACATGACCTCAGGGAGGGTCCAGACCTTGTCTGTGGTTCAGACAGGGACAGACCAACACAAACACATTTGTCCAGACTCCCTCCATATCGCTTTCGTCCTGACAGAAGTGGAGTTTCAGCTTTGCTGGGTTTGGTCTACAGTTGCACTAAGACTGCTGACTCTGTGAGCTCAGGCGGGGAGCAGATTGTTTTTCCAAAGGATGGCAAAATGTTCACATAAATTTGAGTCTCTGACCCTTAACTTCACAGTTCATTCCACCTGAGATTTGATTTGTTTTTAAGGTCAAAACCCGTCCAGCTTTCATCAGCAGTCTGCGTTTGATCAGGGCCGGCCCTGGGCTGCACGGGGTTTTCTGAGTAGCTGCCTGTAATAAGCTAAAATTAGTATTTCTATAGTGATTCTCCTGCTCCTTTCTGGACATTTTTTTCTGCAAGTAAAAACTCAATCACATTTTAAAAGATTTCAGAAATCTTGCTATCGAAACGTTCAGCTCGCTCAGGACATTACTGCTCTTATTTTTGGTATTGATACATTTTATAGTTTTAGAAATATAGAGCAAAAAATGCCCCATCGGAAATGAATGAGCAAGTCTTCAGATTTCACATTTTTAAGCCTTTAAATATACTCATGGGATACGTTTTAATCTTTTATAGTAATTAACAAAAAAAAAAATTGAGTTTACCTAATATTTTAGCAACATGCTAACATTTTTGGATAATTTAGTTTACTGAGGAATTTCAGTTTTGGAGTTTAGCTAGTATTTAAGCAAAGAGATGGGTTTTGTTGGACTAATTTGGAGTTAAGCTAAAATATTATTAAGCTAAATATTTTTATTATTTGCATGTATTATGGATTTTTAAGCAATTTTACTACTAATTTTTCAGAAATTTAAGTCAACTTCGTCGCTCTTTCATAGTTCTTTAATAAAATTTCCAGTCTTTTAGCAAAGTTGACATTTTGCATATAGCTTTTGTATTTTAAGCAAATTCCCTCAGCAATAAAAGTAAATTGCGTCACAATTTTCTGCAAAAAGCTTCAGCATCTTTAGCGACTACTTTCAGCACAAAGCGTTCACACCATCATTATCGCAGGTAATGCAACTTTTCTAGTTTAATTTTAATTCTCAAGAATTAAATAATAATCGCTGTAATTTTTTTAGCATTATAACTATCCGGACACAAACACCCAACCTCTGCAATAGTAGCCGGTCGCACAAACATTTGGTGAATCTTCCTAACCATGGCAGATCTTTGGACAGGCATCTCCACTGTTTAAGGTTTAAAGATTTCTGTTGTTTTAAAAAGAGGTAAAGAAAACAACAAAAAAATAGATCACTAGTTAAATTCTTTTTTTTTTTATTTTTACCAAAAACAAGAGTATTTCTTGACTGAACAGGGGAGTGGGGGTGAATTTCCAAGCAATTAAATGTGAATAAAACAGACAAACCCCTGCCTTGAGTCCGTTTTTTCCTCCTCTTCCTTTCTTTTTTGACCTTAAAGCTGTCTCTGAGGGTTTGGTTTGCTGCTTTTTCCTCTTTAAGGTTCTACAAAACAGATAACAGATAACAGCCCCCCCAACACACACACCCCAACCTAGCTTCGACAGGGGCAAGGAGGGGTGCAGTATCAGGCACAATTATTGATTAAGTCAAACTTTTGAGTTATTTAATTTGTGGTTTTAATTATTGCGTTTTTTAAAACATTTTTACCTGAAATGAGTGGTGTGTTTAAAAAAAAGAAACATTGGAATTTGCCGCCTGCTCTCCAGCAGATGGTGCCCTAGGCAGCCACCTAGGTCGCCTATGCCCAGGGCCTGGCTGTGCCGAGCCTGCGCTCGCTGGCTCTAAAGCTGTATTTTTAATTCTACAAGCTCAAAATCAAATTTATGGCTGCATTTTTTATAATCAGGTTCATATGATCAGGTATAATATCATGGTTGTTAATGTCTTCACACATATCCACTGTTGTGCTTTTATTTTGGCAGCAAAATTGAACTAAAATGCTGCTAGCATCATAGCTAATAAAGGCTAGCATCTTAAATACACAATTCAGAGTGAAATGATCATTTAATCTATCACCAGGATGAAATTTGCAGGATATAATGCAAATTATACTCAACCTCTGCAGAGCACGATGACATCAAACTTCTGGGACTTACACCAGTTGACCAATCACAAAATTCAATGGCAATACCTCGTTTAAACCTGTAGGGGGCGGCACACAGACAGTTGTTGACTATGTCTTCATAAATTAAACAAGTTTTATTTTAATTTGTCAAAAATGATCAACAACCAACAGACAGCACTTTTAAAGCTCCTTTTATAGAAGTCAACAGACAAAAAAAGTTGATTTAGTGTCCAAAACAGCAGTACATACACTTTTAATGTTTATAGTGACTCAGTAAAACTTGAACTTTAGGTGTGACTGTTTTCTTTAAGTCCAGACTAAATGGAATAAAAGCCACATCCCAATGTGATCTAAAAGAGACACACTTTATTATCATACTGACCAATAGCTTCAATATTTGATGCATACAGTCATTCTGATTCCTCCCCTGCAGCGACCACCAGCACCTCCACCACCACCAAAACCTCCAGCCACATCACGCGCTGCAGCGACAGCCAGAGGAACTACTGTGTCAATGGAGGCGAGTGCTTCACCCTGGAAATCATGCCGGGAAGCACCAAGTTTCTGTGCAGGTATGATGTGGACTCCTCCCACCATGCACCTGCATGACAGAAAATCTATCTATCTATCTATCTATCTATCTATCTATCTATCTATCTATCTATCTATCTATCTATCTATCTATCTATCTATCTATCTATCTATCTATCTATCTATCTATCTATTCTATCTATCTATCTATCTATCTATCTATATCTATCTATCTATCTATCTATCTATCTCTATCTATCTATCTATCTATCTATCTATCTATCTATCTATCTATCTATCTATCTATCTATCTATCTATCTATCTATCTATCTATCTATCTATCTATCTATCTATCTATCTATCTATCTATCTATCTATCTATCTATCTATCTATCTATCTATCTATCTATCTATCTATCTATCTATCTATCTATCTATCTATCTATCTATCTATCTATCTATCTATCTATCTATCTATCTATCTATCTATCTATCTATCTATCTATCTATCTATCTATCTATCTATCTATCTATCTATCTCTATCTATCTATCTATCTATCTATCTATCTATCTATCTATCTATCTATCTATCTATCTATCTATCTATCTATCTATCTATCTATCTATCTATCTATCTATCTATCTATCTATCTATCTATCTATCTATCTATCTATCTATCTATCTATCTATCTATCTATCTATCTATCTATCTATCTATCTATCTATCTATCTATCTATCTATCTATCTCTATCTATCTATCTATCTATCTATCTATCTATCTATCTATCTATCTATCTATCTATCTATCTATCTATCTATCTATCTATCTATCTATCTATCTATCTATCTATCTATCTATCTATCTATCTATCTATCTATCTATCTATCTATCTATCTATCTATCTATCTATCTATCTATCTATCTATCTATCTATCTATCTATCATCTATCTATCTATCTATCTATCTATCATCTATCTATCTATCTATCTATCTATCATCTATCTATCTATCTATCTATCTATCTTCTATCTATCTATCTATCTATCTATCTATCTATCTATCTATCTATCTATCTATCTATCTATCTATCTATCTATCTATCTATCTATCTATCTATCTATCTATCTATCTATCTATCTATCTATCTATCTATCTATCTATCTGACCTTTGACCTCTAGGACCACCCGGGTTGGATCCGTCTCTAAAGCCTCTTACATATTACTGTAAATGTTTTTTTAGACTATTTCAGCAGCTGCTCACTTGGTGGCGATGTTGCCCAAAACGAGCACAGACCAGGATGGAAAAAAAGAGCCAGAAGAAGAAAAGTGGCTAGTCCCGCTTTTCCTCCGACGGTCACATGCATGAATCAGAGGCCGCAGCTCCTCACTACACCACCTTTACCCGGCCGACGCTTCCAAACTTTTTCAGGACTCCTTCTTTCTTCAGATTCCCTCTGTTTGTTTTTCCAAACACACAGAGCTTACAGCATGTCCTACCTTTGCTTTTTTTCTTTTGTTTGTGTAAAGTCCGTCTGCATTCACACTGAAGTGAATCACACCAGAGTTCATTTGCAAGTGAACAAAGACCCTCATGACCAGCAGAGCCAGAGTTGTCTCGTTTGGTCCAAACCAGAGTTCAGGTAAACTTCAGGTGAGGGACAGATGGTTAGTGGGAGTGGTTGACGGATTGGTGACTTTTCAGAGTCAGTTCTGATGAAGAGAGTCTGAAAACAGAGCTATCTCACATGTCCGGAGGACTCATCTGTGTCCGTCCTGGATGAGCAGGACCAGCCTGATTGCAGAACGGTGGCAGAGGGCTGACAGAATAGATGGATGGATGTCTATGAGTTTTTGATTCCTGTTTGTAACAGTTCTTCAGATCTATAGAAGGATGTTGATGTTGTCCGCTTTTAAATATAAAAGCTAAAGGTGCGTTCACAACGAACACCATGTGCGTGACAAATTCACGTGCCCCGCCCCTCTTTTGTCTCGCGACAAATTCACTGCTTATCGCCTGTCAAAAATACGTGTTCCTGAGTTTGATGTGGAAGGAGCTACCAGATAATGCGTTTAAGTTGACGCTATAAGGAACGGAGTCTGTGGAGATCTCACGTAGACTGAATGGAAAAAAAAACGAAAGATTTTGAGAAATATGGTTTCTTTATTGTGAAGAGTTCTACAAAAATATCTGTAATCATGTCTCCATGTTTGGGTTTCTAAAATTATTAATAAAAACCGCTAAAGGGGGCTGTGTCTGTATGACAGCCGCTTTCACTGTGTTTCTGTGTCTCAGATGAAGGCTCACTGTCTCATATTAACCAGAGGGGGAAAAAATAAAACTAGGAGATCTTTTGTAATGTGTCAAAGAGGCCTGAGCCAACAGCCTCTGCACCCCGCAGTGGCTCTCCGTCTGCCAGCATGTCAAGCGCGGGACTGATCCTGGCGATCTGTTCAGAGTGTATCCCACGTTACCCGAAACTAGCTGGATGAGCTCTGCAAAGCTGCGGGTCCAACAGGTAAAGGAAAAGTTCTAGACAAAAACACTCGCTTTGGATTAGTATTTTACCTGCTGGTCGAGTCACTGAAAAAGCCACATGCTCAAAGCTGAGTTCCTGATTGGTAGATGCGACGCGGCGACCTGTCAAACTTCAGATATTAAAATTTTGGCTGCGCCGCTCAAATCGAGATGCTGCCAGACCTGCAGCCCACGCTCGTCGCTTAAATCAGAACTTCACATCGCGTCGTATCGCGTCTGTTCCATTGACTTAACATTGAAACTTGACGCCTCCCCCGCCCAAATCACGTTTGGCATGAACGCACCTTCAGAGTTTTGCTCAGAATGAGGAAGGACAGCCGGAAAATGATTCCTTTGTTCCGTCTTTGTTCTGTTTCTGGTATTCATCGACTCTCTCATCATTTATTCATACAATTAAACCCGCCCACATTGGACAGGTATACAGTGATGCAATGATGTCACCTGTAGGTTTCAGAAGATTTAACACCTCACATGTCAGCCCATGATCACAGATAATTTAGCCTAAAACGTCCTGGGACACGCCCACTTTTGTTCTAAGCTGTGCAGCTGAGAACTTTAGCTTGAACCCCCCCCCACACTGTAACACTGAACTCATCGATTCTACCTTAATTTTAATATATAATTTCAAGCAAAGGTGGTGCCGTTTAGTTTGTTTTTCAGTTGTTTCCCTTGTTAGTCGTGTTCTGTTTGTAGGTTTTCTGTTTGTCCCCATCAGTGACACCAGACTCCGGATCATCCACAGCTGTCTTCATCCTCATTGTATTTCATTGTCTGGTTTTAGTTTTTCATTTTGCCTCTCTCTCGTTGCTCCTTTGATTTACAGTTTCCTTATGTCTAAGGCTTCACAGCTTCACTCACTCTTCCACATATTGGGTTCTTCACCAGCGGTTCCTGGTAACAAACCAACCAATGTTTACGCAGAGAGATTGAAAAACGTTTCATTTCAACTGGATCATTTTATTTTTTGTTATTAATGGCCCGATGTTATCTTGCTCTCATTTCTCACGTGCATAGTTTTGACAAAATATATTTTTATGGTGAGTAATCTATTGAACATTATTTAAGGTTTAAATTGATTTATTCTGGAATAATATTCCTGCCTTTTTATTATTCATGATTATGTGATTATTTTGGCATTTAATAAGATTTTTTTAGGTTGTTTTGGAGTTTTAGCTACTATTTCAGCTATGTGTTAGCTCTTTTGACAAACCAAAGCTGCTTTTTTGTTTAGTTTTTTAGGCTAATTTGGTATTTAGCTAATATTTTAGCTGACTATCAGCTTCAATATTTTCAGCTATTTTCAGCTATTAGCTTTGATGATTTCAGCTATCAAATTCAGCATCTTCAGCTATCAGCGCTGGCATCTTCATTTGCCAAATTCAGCTTACAGCATTCACACCAGCATTATCACAGGTAATGCCATACATCAAGTTCATAATTATGTTAAAAAGTTGCGATTTAAAAGTTTAATAAATGTAGTTTTAGAGTGTTGAATAAATGTTTATCCTGTTCGGATCGCAACCTTAGGTGTTGTTTGGATTTTGGCCCCTTGTATGATAGAGTTTGACACCCATCTTTAGGTGGAACTAAAGCTCTGGTGTTAAAGGATTACCACAAAAGCATTTTTAGGTGACTAAAACGTAAAAGAGTATGTATCTTTTCCTATGAGACAGTCATGTCAGTTTTAATTTCTCATCCACCCATATTCTGAATCCCCTGAATCCCCATTTCCATGTAGTTACTGGAGCCTATCCCAGCAGTCACTGACTAGTTTGTTGTAGGGCCATAGAATCAAACACATTCAATGAGGGAAAATTTAAAAAATGTTAATTAACCTATGAACCTGTGAGACTAGAGTCCTAACCACTACACTAGTGTCTAACCTAGTGTAATTCGTTAGTGTAATGAAACCTTCTAAGGTTCTTGGTCTCCTTTCTTTCTTTTCAGTAACCTCTGGTGAATTACCCAGTATGCAGATTGGTAAAGTTTTATGATTTTGGTCAAAAATATTTCCTCAAATCAGTCTTTTTGGAAGAAATATACCTCTTTTTAGAGGGAAAAGTCATTCCGAGCTTAGCATCTGACAGAAATATTCCCATAATGCTTTTCACAGTTTGCAGCTGTGTGTCAAAAAGACCCATAAACATTTGACTCATCTTTTCAGGTCACTGGCTGATGAACGCGTCCACCGCGCGGCGCCCTTCGTGTTGTGTCTTGTGTTGGTTCATCTTTGTGTAACATGTAGGTGCTGTTCTTCTCTCTTTCCTTGTGTCCATCACCCAGATGCTTGGCAGGATTCACTGGGCACCGGTGTGAACAGGCTGTGCTTAAGAAAGTCTCAGATCCAAAACGTATGTGAACTCGCTGACCTCGGCCCCACATGTCACTGCTGGTGTTTTACTTCTGTCATGCTTCCTCTGAGAAACGTTGCAGTGTTGAAGTCGAAGCCTCCAGGTGAGGCGCGACCATGTCTGAAGAGCTCTCCTTTGCAGAGTTGGGCACTGAGTTTTGCATGCACTTCCCTTCTCATCACGATTCATCTTGGAGGTCCAGACCAGTAATCCATTACTTTAAAGGGCTGGTTGTGTTCTGGAGCTAAAACTAACTTTCGATCTTTCATTCAACCTAACCCCCATGTTCTGTTAAAGCCCTTTGGTGGAGTTTTCTTTGAGCGGATGGAGGTGTGGATGGTGACTTATGCAACCTTTAGTCTTTGCAGAGCGAGGGTCCAGGCTGGGGCTTCTGTGCAGACAGAACCTCCCAGAATCCTTCACTAGAGAGATTAGTGCATGAAGGCCTGGGATGATTGACGGCCGATCCTCCTGACACCAGTAATGACTGTTGGGGGTTTCCTGCTGATCCTGAATGAACTAACCCCCCCCTCTCTCCTCCTGTCTGCTCTGTTTCCATCCAGGTGTCCAAATGAATTTACTGGTGATCGCTGCCAAAACTATGTGATGGCCAGCTTCGTCAGTACGTCTCTAATGTCTTCTTCTCATCTTCACCCTCTTTGCCTGTGATGTTGATCTGTTTTATTTGGCGTTACCATTGACTGTATGTGAGATCTGGACTCAGTGGCCACTGGTTCCAAGAAGCCAAAATCCTATAGACTTCTATAGAAAAAATAAAAAGTGATTACTCAAGCATTTTATTTGTCAGAATAATTATTTATTTCTTTAACTTTCTTTTTTTTCACAATATTTTTTCTGTATTAAAAGTTTTTCAAGATATAAATTGCCCAATCAGACGCCTGAGTGAGAGTGTGTTATCTCACGTTCAATGTCCCAAATGTTTGAAAGAATTTCACTTTCAACAAGCTCATACCTGATTGGCAGGACTGGTTGTCGTAGAAACCTTGACCTAGACCAGGGGTCAGCAACTTTTCTGCTCGTTTTCTGCAGATCAAATCCTAGAAGGAGCCACATAGTCTCACTTCAGCCTTTAAGAAATTTGGATTTGCATTCATGACCTTTTAAAGAAAAAAATGAATATAAATTATGTCTAATTTTTGGCACGAAAAAGCAAAAACAAAAAAAGAACCTAGCATCTCCCAAAATGTGATTTCTTTCTTTTTACTTATTTTCAAAATAAAACATCCTCCAAACAGGATCATCTCGGTGCAGCTAGTAACTAATGTTGTGCAGCATAAGATAATTTGTGCATTTAACTCATAAAATATACAATTTTTTCACCAAAGTTTTGGTTTGTTTATAAAATCTGTTCATTCTGGAGGTAGAGTTGATCAACCAAGACGTCTTCAGGTCAACATGGATGTAAAAACCTACAGAGTTTATCATCTACGTGAACATCAGTCAATACATTTATAAATGAAACCAATCTAAAGTAAATACATGCTAATTGAGCAATCCTTACTTAAAAAAAAATGCTATTTTATTTTTATTTTATTTATTAGTTTTTGTTCTTCTTCTCTTCTTTTTCCTTAGTAGTCTTCCACTGCTGGGTTTTGTTATTTTAGTTTGAGGTTGGACTTGGTAGTCTTAGTTTGCTGGGTTTGTTTATTTGTTTTCTTCAGGTAGTTTGGTTAAGCAGCCATTATCAGAGAGCTGCTGACTCTGACATGGCTGAGTCAGCAGTCTCCATGACTTATTTTATGTTTGACTAAAAAGAGACAAGCGTGGATCCAACATGATAATGTCTGAATTGAGAAAAAAAATCTCAGCTGAGTTGTCTTCATTTGGTTGGAGCCAGAAGTAAACAGTTTTCTCCCTTGGTCCAGTTCCTATATACAGTCAATGGGATACATACATGTAAAAAAAAAAGATAAAGAAAATCTTCTTCTGCTAAGATAATTTTTCCTAAAAACATCAGTTCTGTCTCAGTCAGTGGTTTCTTGTCAATCATTAGATCTTGATAACTTAATTTGCCTGAAACTGAGCATTTTATCCAGACTTTTTATAGTGAATAATACATCATTGAGGTTCTGTAAAACTGGTTATATTTCAAGCAGGAAGCTAAAGAAATGTTTGTTTTTTTATCAACAGGTGTGACACAGGTGTGCTGACACATGGTTTATGACACTTGACATCTCTCCTGTGTTTCAGAGACTGAGGGGCTGTATGAAAAACGCATTTTAACAATCACAGGAATCTGCATCGCCCTGCTCGTCGTAGGAATCATGTGTGTGGTCGCCTACTGCAAAACTAAGTAAATACTTCCATCCTTCTTTATTCACATCACAGAACCAGAACCGCTCTTGTCTAAATCCTTCTAAATAGTTGGAAATATTCCTGAATGACCCAGAAGCTCAGGAGTAGTTATGGATGCAGTCGTCTGGAATGATTTTTGATTGGTTCTCCAACCGAACTGAATGGTCCAGGATGTTCTAGAGTGGTTCTTCAATGTCCGTATCAACAACACATTCTACCTCGGAACATATTAACGTTTGGCTAAAGATCCCTCTGCTTCAAAAACAAACATTTTTGGTATCCCTAACTCGTCGTTTTTTTTATGTGCTGGTTGTTCCCATAAATCATGGGTCCCAACCAGAACCGGTCCAGTGCCAGTACCAGTACCGTAACCCTAACCCAGTGCTGGATGAGGTACCAAATGAGGTAATGGACCCGATACCAGATACGAACTGGGCCCGGACACCGAACCGGTACCAGGTTATGGTCAGGGTACTGGTGGTCTGTATGCGGTGCCGCGTCCAGTACCCTGTCTTGAGGTGTGCACAGTACTACATTTGTTACCGTGTACCGGTACCGCAACCTCAAATTAAATCTTGTGTGTGTTTTTTTTCAAGATTCAAGATTCAAAGGGTTTACTGTCATATGCACAGTAAATAAACGGGTTTCCCTGTACAATGAAATTCCTACTTTGCATTCTTACGTTCTTCATTTTAGAACATTTTTACACACAAGTTAAGATTTCTGTCAGGCAAGTTCCCACGTTTTACTCCACAAGTGTAAATTTTTCTCACATTTTTCATGTAACTTCACTTTTACATGTGTGTGATTTCAACTTGTGTGTGATTCAAGTTGGTGTTTATTGACACATATTTACCTTCATAATTGCGTCTAGTCCTACGTTTTGAAGGTTGCAGACCATTGATTTTAGAAACAGCCAGCACGTAAAAACACAACAATTTGGGG
This sequence comes from Oryzias javanicus, assembly GCA_003999625.1. Classification (NCBI taxonomy): domain Eukaryota; kingdom Metazoa; phylum Chordata; class Actinopteri; order Beloniformes; family Adrianichthyidae; genus Oryzias; species Oryzias javanicus. The sequence goes on from CM012448.1 coordinate 707,344, forward strand.
ACACCCAAAACGTCAAAAAGTGATTCTGAGGAGTCTTTAACCAAACATCAATATGTGATAAGTTGGGGATGAGACTGTGTTGAACAGAATAAGACTTAGCTGGTCTTGAATGATCCCGGTCAGTTCTTTTGGGTCCACAATGGTTCCAAACATGTTAAAAGTTTGTTTCAGGCTTTGTGGTCTTGATTGCTTTTTTTACAACTAGGAAACAAAGAAAGAAACTTCGTGAGCGCCTGAGGCAGAGCCAGAGGAATAAAAGGAAGTCCAGTACCAAGACCGGTACTGGCTCCAAACCGGACAGCTCTGCCGCAGGACGTCGCCTTTCTAACGTGCCTCTTCAAGACCTTAAGATCAGCAAAGTAAGCTGCAGGGGGGAAACAAGTCCTGAACACTGGAACCTGTGGAAGTTCTCAGTCTGCTGTCTCTTCCTCGCAGTCATGTAACGGGGTGAAGATGCTGTATGTAGATGAGGACTCCGAAGCCACATTTCCCATGAGCAAAGACGCACCCGAACCCACCACCCTCACTCAAGTCTCCAGCCAAAGGTAAGAGGCGTGTGCCATGCTCTCCGGTGCAGCTTTATTCTGCTAAATGATCTCCAAATAAAACACTTCCAATCCAGAAAGGAACATTCAACTTCACTCTTAAATAAATGTTTGAAATGACAATTAAAACATCTTCTATCAACCTGTAAGACAAATTCACAAGTCATTCAGGAGGTCTGCTGTAGAACACCCCCGTCTGAAAGGCTTTGAATGGTACACTCCAAAGTCTCTCTTTAACAGGATTTAGATTATAACATGTGGGAATCAAAAGCTGCTCTCTCAGCTAAAAGCGCAGCTGCTTCACTGGGGTCAGTAGACTAGGGGCTTTTCTGAGGATCTGCCCCCGTGTGAATAACCCCTCCCTGTCTCAACAGTTGGAGTGAGGATTGGAGTGTTCCCTCTGTCACTGAGTCTTTCTCTGTGCTGACAGAGAATAGCCAGCGTGCAGCACTGGGCGCCCGGGGTCGTCTAAATGCCACGGGGGGCACAAGTGACTTAAGTGTTTGTTGAGTCCCGCCCGACTCTGACAGGAGTTTCCTTAAAGCTCAAGGTAACCCAAAAGTTCATCTCAGATCTGGATCATGAGAGAAACGGAGATCAACATGTTTTTCCCAACGTGAGAAAGACAAAGTGACTTTTCTAAAAGTAATTTAATATTTAAAACAAAAAATCACAAGTACAAAACAGTAAATGGTGTAAACTTGTATAGCGTTTTACTACCTTCTTAGAAGGACTAAAGTGCTTTACAGTCACAGTCCTTTCATTCACTGCTGTCTAAAGTCTGTTTCTACTGAGCAGTTCGGTAAGATACCGTCCGCTATGATCTGTTGTTTTGAACGTTTCCATTGCAAAATTAACCCATTAAACAGTTCCGACCTATGACTTTTGAGAGCGCTCATCTATTGTAGGTCCACAGAAAAATAGAACAGGATGGATGGGGTGGAGTCGCTGTAGCCACCCGTTGACTGGCAGAAAGTGATGACGACATAAGAAAGGACCAGAACAACGCTAAGCTAACATTTTAATTATTCTCTTCACAGCTGTGTTCTTCCTCTTTCAAACGTCATTTAATTCCTGTTATACACAATATATACAAAAGTAAAGCAAGAAGAAGACGAGCTGCTGGATGAAATCCACTGCTGATACTTTTCTACACTGTAAAAAGTAAGAACCCCTCTACTCAATAAAATTGTGGCGACAAAGTGACAATTAATAATATTAAGTAAATTCAACATGTCCAAAAATAATTGCTTTTACTAAAATAACTGTTTAAGATTGAAATAATAAACATACTTATAATAAGAAAATTTTTAGCCAAACCAACTTAAATTACAACAACATGTTAGTTAATACTGCTTTTTTGAGGATTGCTGTTCGTATTCCTCTCCTATTGAGAGTCCATATCAACATCAGCCATTTTTTGTTCCTTTGGTCTCTGTGTTGAAACACTTCGGATGATAAATGGTGGTCTTTCTAACTACCTTCTAACTATAAATTTTCTCCTTTTTAGTATATTTTACTTATGTTTATTATTAATATTAATATTATTATTAACAATTCATTTAGAAAAACTAATTTATTTTTTTGTTGAATGTTGACATGTTGAATTTACTTAATATTATTAATTGTCACTTTGTTACCAGAATTTTATTGAGAGGGGGTTCTTACTTTTTACAGTGTAGTCGTCGCTCGACAATGACACACTAGCATCTATACCACACATGCGCCCTGAAACAAATCTCATAGTGGAAATGAGGCTGAACCAATGACTGTGTAAGTAAAGTTCTTATAAACGGTCTATCTCAGGAGTACTGTCAAACTCAATCGCACAAGAAGCCAAGATCCAAAACACACCTTAGGTCGCGAGCCTAACAGGATAAACATTTATTGAACACTCTAAAACTACATTTTAAAAAAACTTAAGCACTGATAAGTACTGATAGCCAAAAAAACTGAATATGATAGACAGCTAAAATATTAGCTAAATGTGAAATTAGTTTAAAAATCATAAAAAGAACCTAGGTTAGCCAAAACAGCTAGCGTGTAGCTAAAAAAAATAGCTGAACTTCAAAATATACTAAAAAACTGAAAAAAAAAAAACTAAATTAGCCAAAATAGCTAGCATATAACTATTAGCCTAACTCCAAAACAGCCTAAAAGACTTTAAAAAAGCCTAAATTCGCCAAGGCAGCTAGCGTGTAAATATTAGCCTAACTCCAAAACAGCTTTCAAAATCTTAGTAAAGGCCAAATAAATCTTAAAAGCTAGCATAAAACTTTAAAACTGTAACTTTTTAACATAATTATGAATCATTAAAAGGCAGGAATATTATTTCAGAATAAATCAACTTTAAACATTTTACTCTTAGTAAAAATATGATATTTTCGAATTTATAGAAGTTAGAAATATATAATATAACATCGGGCTAAATAAAATGATCTGGAGGGCTGGATAGAATTACCTGGAGGGCCGGATCCGGCCCCCGGGCCTTGACTTTGACATGTGGACTATGGGCTTAACTGAACAGAAACCCTCGCCAGGATTAACTGGTCCGTCCTGTACTACCCCTGCCGTACCGTACTGCTCTGTGGAAATACTCGCACCAACTTGTAACCACCAGAAGCAATGTGGGGCTCACTGTCACGCCCAAGGACTATTCACCACATGGGGAGGCAGGGCGGGAACCAAACCAACGATCATCCGATCAGAGGTCAGCCGCTCTACCAGTGCACCACGCCCGTCCAGTATAAGATACTCCAGTGAAAGTTAGTTTTAAAAAATATTCAAAGTACTTTATAGTAAATGTAATGAGGGCATGTCTTTTCATCTTTGATGTTGATTGAATTACAAAATCGTAGACTTCCAAAAAACTAAGAAAAAGTTTAGATTCTGAATCGACTGGAATTACGTTGATCGTGTTAACAGTTGAAGTCTTATAGTAAATCAAAGAACAAAAGCTCTGGAGCTCCAGTGATGAAGGGTTAACTAATAAAAACTGAGTTATTCTGTTAGTTAAAAAGTTTGTCAAAAAACACAAATTAACAGAAACTGTGAAAACATAAAAGGAAAGAATATGGAGAGAGAATAGACTCACTCCAATTTGTGGGTGCATACTTCTTGATTTGTGCATAATTTAGGATTTTCATGCATTTGAATGTGCACATTCTTGATCTGTAACTCATAAAATAGTGTTTGTGAAAGTGTTTCTAAAAATGTTTATTTTGACTTTTTTATATTAATTTTCAGGAATATATGTTTATGAAAGTGGGAAAATTTCAAGTTTCACCGGATATTATTCACAATCTAAGTTTAAGACGGCTGATAAGAAAACTCTGATGACTCAGTATTCTAGTAGCACTTGAACGCATCACTCATGGATGAATCAGTGAGATGTGAAGAGTCTCACGATGGAGTCCGTGTGTAACTAAGGCTCCGTGTGTGCGTAAGAAATGATTTGTGCGTATTTTTAAAAGATTTTTGTGTTTAATTAGTTTCAACCTGTTTTAATTTCAATTTATGCATGTATAAATTGTATTTTGAATTTTTTTAAATTTTGTAATTTTTTTTTTGCTTATGCACAAAACATTTTATATGAGTTACAGATCAAAAATGTGCACGCACAAATCCAAAGTTAAGCACAAATTCTAAATTACGCACACACAAATCCATATGTCTGTCTATTTTCTATTCTATCTAGTCTGTTTTCTTTCCATAAAAGAAAAGTTATTTTTGTTTTCATAGATTAGTCAAAGCTGCTTAAACTCCATCATAAAAGTTACTACAGTGATAACTGGCTCGAGGGTCCATAGCGACATCCCTTTTTTATCCTTTGACGTCGGCTCTTTATGTCATTGTGAAGCAAAATTCAGAAACTGTTGGTTTGTTAACCCACTAATAGGGAACGTGAGCTGGGTTTAGACCGTCACAAAACTGGTTGGTTTTACCCTACTGATGCAATGGTAATGCTGCTGTACTGATGGTAGCGCTGTTCTCTCTCTGTGTCCCTGGGCCCCCCTGCTCTCTGGCGCTGGTGGCCCCTGTGGCAGTTTTATCTGGGTAGCAAACATTGGGTTACCCGTTGGGAAGATTCCCCATATTGATCATCTCGCACAAATGTCTGGAGGACCCCAGCTACCTTTGCTTCTTTTGATGGGGTCTTCCTTAACCCCCTTTGTCACAAACGGCTGGATCCAAGTTTATTTGGCGCAGACAGGACAACAGGCATGATGCACAGCTAAACCTCCACAAAGCTAAATCAGGATCAGGCAGGCAGAGGTCAAACACGAGCATGAGGGCATCAGAGAACAACCAAAGTGGTCAGGGTCCTGGTGAGGGTCAGGACAGGCGGCAGACGAAGCAGGGTCAGATGGAACAGAAGATCAGGTACAAACAAGACTTCGCATTGAGCTGAGCTCAGTGCTCTAACTAAACAACGCTGGAAGTGATTACTGATGGGAACCAGCTGTGAGGCTCCTGGAAGTAAAAGCCGGGGCTGATGGGAAGTAAAGTGTGGAGAACCAGGAAGCGAAAGAACTCTGGAGATAGTTCCCGCTGAGACAGGGTCTGATTCATGTGCTTTATCATGTTTCGTTCTCTTCTATCTAACATCCCACTTTCTCCTTCTCTCTTGTTTTTCAAATCAACAAACAACAAATACAAACATGATCAATATGAATAAAGTTTAGCCTAAAATGCAAAAGGGGTTTAAATATACACCTCGTGTGTCCGAAGATTCATAACCTTCTATTGTATCAGTAAAATCAGACAAACACAAGAAGCCTTCACCTCTGATGTCTTTACTGAGCTGTTGGAGAGGACAAAAAAAAAAAAAAACACAAGTTATGACCAATGACTGAATAGGAGAACTGGACAGAGTGAGTGTGACATTACTCATAGAAAGTGAATTACTTCAGCCTCCAAGCTGGTTGTTTTTGTGCTATACAGACGCCACCGATTGGAGCCAGAACTCTTCAGTAAGCACTGATTGGTCCGAGTTGATCTGAGTCAACATTTCTATGGCAACCACTCTCACCAATCAGGAGAGAGCTTGTTGGAAGCTCCTATCACTTGAAAGCGGGTTTGGAAGAGTATTTGTGGTCAGTTTATGACTTGAACAATTTAAATTTAGGAAAATATCATAAAAAAATATCAGGATTATCAAGAACATGTTATAAAAAAATCAGATCAAGAATTATTCTGACTAATAGAATAAATAAAGGGGAAGAGAGAAGGAAAGAATTTGGATTGGGTTTTGTTTAAAATGTAATTTCACTATTTTTCTTCTGTTTACAAATTGTAGCATAGACAAAAAACACCAAGATTGTTGTTATTGACTTGCTTTTACATATGAATGAAGTCTGTGCGCTGCTCCTTCTGAAGAAACACACGAATAACCTGTTTGTAGAAGTCTTCCTTTTCTTTCTTCAGTGTTAAAAGTCTCTGTCTCAGTAGAGATCTCTACCAGTGATGTGTCTAAACTCATTCTTGAATTAAGGGGTTTAAAATGTAGAAATTGATGCTAAACAATATTAAAGAGTAAAGAGTAACTGGTCGGCTGCACTTGTTTTGCTACCGCTATTATTCTTTAGCTGCGGTGTCACATACACTCTCTTATCTCACCAGCGCCCTCTGCCTTGTGCCATGCGTACTGCGGTGCGGCAGGCGGACTGTCTGCATCACCTAGAGTGTTTTTAAAGCGCATTTTTAGCCGATAAAAAGACTAAATGAGTCATAAACCGGTACCAATGTAATCGGACAGATGGCGAGAAAAATCAAATTGCATCATTTTGAAATAAAGTGTGTTTTATGATGATAGACCGAAACAAAACATTCGTCAGCTGCAGCTCCAGTCAGTGTGGAGGCGGGGCTACAGCTGCCTCTCCCAGTGCTGTCTGGCGTATTTGAACAGGAAACTTGTAAATTTGCTGCATTTTAAAAAGTAAAAAGTGAATTAAAGCATTTTGAAGCTGCAGGTGAGGCCTCCCCTGACTGCACGTCACTGTCCTGAGATCTGTGTGGAGTCCGCTGCCTCCTCAGTTCTTCCTGTTCTCTGTGTCTCTTCAGGCCATGCGCCTCAAGGAGCTGGACTCAGCCTTCTGAGTCACCAACCGGTCCCGCATCTCCAGGCTCCCCTCCATCAGAGATGTCGGCCCCTCTGTCCAGCCTGGCAGTGTCCGTCCCCTCGGTGGCTTTAAGCCCCTTTACTGAGGAGGACCGACCCTTACTGCTGTCCAGAACCGGTCAGACTCACTCATCCTCCAGGGCAGAGGAGCAGAAGAGAGGCTTCTCCCACTACAACCACGGCCTCATGGCGCACAGCTTACCCCCCAGCCCGCTGCTGCACGCGGAGAAGGGGAACTCTGCACCCACCGGGGAGCAGCACACCTCAGCCGCCGGCCCTCATTACTCTGAGTCCAGCAGCGAGGGCATGCCGGGGAGCGACACTGAAGACCCTCAGGAGGACGAGGAGGATGAGGAGGAGGAGGAAGATGCGGGCTTCCTCACTACAGACAGCTCTGCAGCGCTCTGGACTCTGAAAAGCTGCAGGACTAACCTGGCATCAGCAAACCTCGGCCTGCAAGTGAAGCCGTCAAGCCCCTCCCCCATGAAACAAGATCCAATTGCTGTTTAACACAAAGAACGGAAAAGATTCGTGTCGAGGGAAAGAAATGTCTCCTGATTTTCTGTGTGAAGACTGGTGATGAAAACCAAACTTATTTTAAACACGGTAGCGTAAGAGTTTTATAGAAACAAATGTGTTTGAGGTAAAGTGCCATACGCTTGTCTGCAGCAGCGGCTCACAGCTAATTCAGAGCAGAAAAACATCAACGTGCCTTTCCTTTGCTAGACAAGAGCTTGTGTGGGTTCAACGTGCACGCTGCAGGACCTGCTCAGACGACAGAACGAGCATGATGAGGTTTTTATCTTTTCTGTTACCGCATCCCTCACTGAGACCCTCTAGAGGCAGAAAACGAAGCTGCGCACCTGCACTGATGCTCCAAACCCCACCCACCAGGTCTTCACCTGCGCCCGCGGCGTGCAAGAGATTTCAGAGAGGAGCCTGTCCTCACGGGTCCCTCCTGAGCTCTGTAAATAAGCTTTAAGATAAACGTGCAATCACTGGACTGATCAACATTTATCCAAACGTGGACTAACAGTTTTCAGATTAATAGAGCGGCCCCTGGAGGGCAGAAAGCATTTGAAAGATTTTTCAAACGATATTTGCTGGTGCAACAGATGAAGACATCTCAAAGGAGAAAAGAATGCAGAGAAGTGGAGGTTAAACATGCTGGTGTCCAAACACACCCACAGTTTAAACGAGCACTTTGCTAGCGTGAGAAGGACACGCCGTTTTACCGCTCATCACTGGGGTCTCTTTCAAACTAAAGCAGTAGATTACTTGACGTGTAAAATAATTATTCCCGAAGCAAATCACGTATTAACCCGGAGCTCTGACTGGAACGTCCAGGAAATGCTGGGTTTGTGCTCAATCGTTAGCATTAGCGGTTAGCTCTCCCTTCACTCTCACTCCTCTTGACCTGTCAGATTACAGCGCTGTTCCCCCATTCTGCCCAAAAGCACTGATTCCTGTCAGTGCTCCCGTTCTCTGGTGGGCCCCCTACAGATAATTGTAAACGTCGCCGAAGTTCAGGTTGACTGACCGTTTGAGAAGACTGAATAACTCTGCAGCTGCTGCTTGAAGTACCGAAACGTATCTTCATATCTTTGAATTCTTATCTTCGAGGGTTGACAGCAATCCTCAAGAACCCCCACCCCCACCCCCCTTATTTTGACATTTTATAGAGGATAGTTTGGAATGAGCCGCCATCTTGGATCCCATCCCGGTCAGTGATAACCTCATACGACCCAGAAGTGTCGATGATGTTTTCTGCACCTTTTCTTTTTGAAAAAGCCCCCCCCCCCACCACCACCACCACCCCCTTTCCGGCGAGTGTGATGAAGTGTTGCAGCTGATCCATGTTTTTTTTGTGAACTTTGCTGCTGATAATGAAGCAAAGCCAAGGGGGCCCAGATGGTTTCAAAGTGAGAAGAAAGTAAAGCCCAAATTGGGTTTGTCCACAGTTTCCATGGTGCCCCCCCTCGTGTTTGCCTTCATTGGCTTAAGTGGACACTCAGTAAGTAGGCTCGCTATGCTATCTGTGTGCCTGATGGAAACCAGAGATCGCTAGCTCAATACAGCGGAGCATGCTAGCTTGCTACAGAGGAGCTTGCTACAGCAGAAGTCACTAGCATGCCGCGATGGAGCTTGCTTCAGCAGAGCTCGCTGGCATGCTATAGAAGAGCTCGCTAGCATGCTACATTGGAGTTCACTAGCATGCTACAGTTGAGCTTCCAAGCTTGCTACAGGAAAGCATGCTAGCATAATACATTGGAGTTTGCTAGCATGCAAAAGTGGAGCTCAACAGCATACCATAGAGGAGCTCGCTCGCTAAATACAGCAGAGCTCCCTAGCTCACTGTAGAGGAGCTTGCTAGGATGCTACAGAGGAGCTCGCTAGCTCAATATGGTAGAGTTCACTAGCATGCTGCAATGGAGCTTGCTACAGTAGAGCTCACTCGCTCGATGTAGAGGACTGTTTCACTATCTCGAAACAGATGGGCTTGATAACATGCTACAGTGGAGCTCACTAGCATAATGCAATGGAGCTAGCTTTAGCGAAGCGTGCTAGAATGTTACAATGGAGCTCGCTAGCGTGCTAGAATGTTACAATGGAGCTTGCTGGCATGCTACAGCAGAGCTCACCAGCTCACGAGAGCGGAGCTCCCTAGCATGCTACATTGTCCACTTGGTAGCTGGCTAGCATAGCAAGCTAACATATTGAATCTCTACTTAAGTCAATGAGTGCAAACACAGGCGGGGCCACCACAGAAACTGTAGACAAACCCAATCAGAGCCCACATTTTCTTCCCACTTCTAAACCATGTTGGGTCCACTCGGCCTCGCTTGCTGGGTTGTTTCCAAAAATGTCTCCAACTGAAACTATTGTTTATATGTAGCTAATGAGGAAAAGTTTATTCTACAGAGAGCTTTTTTTTTCTTTAATACGAAATGTTGCGGCTCACAAGGACCCCCTGGTAAACAGGTCAGGAGTCTTTTTACGGTGAGTCTCAGATTTTTCTGTTCTTCATCCCAGAACTGTTAACTCGTATGACTTGAACAGTCCCAGCTTGTACAGCGTCATTTTGTGTAAAAAAATGAGTTATAATGGCGTCTTCTGATCGTTTCTTGAACATTTTCCCAGGACTCACTCACAGAATGTGGAAAAGGAAATGTATGAGATTTAAAAAAAAAAATCACAGTTGGTAAATGTGCGTAGAATCAGATAATAGTGCTTCCTGCTGACTTTGTTTTCTATTTAGAAGAATGTTTCTTCTCATTCAGAAGCATGGGGGAGAAGTTTTTGCTCAACGATGAGTCTGAACTCGTCTGCTCTGTGATCTTCTGGTTGGTTCTGAAAAAACATATGTATTCAGCACTTAGATGCTTTTGCTTTTAGATCCGGAGTGTCTTAAAATGATGTAAAAACACCATTAAAGCCTCCAATGCTGCTGTTTCACATGAAAATCTCTCATGTCTGTCTGTGCTTTTTAACAATGAAATATTATTGGTTTCATCTTAAAAAGTAAACTAGTAAAGTAGCAACAAATAAAAACCAAAAATTCTAATTCTAATTAGAGCAGAGAAAAGGTTTGACCACCGGAGTAGAGAAGTGGGTGTGGAGACTGTCCTGCACCCATGGAGCGTTCCTTGCAGGTGTGGAGTTTTATTTATGCTCTTGGGAGACTTTTGGCGGAAACGTAACGCCATATAAGAGGTTCTTGTTTATATGAGGAAAATTCATGAGCAGATTTGCTCAGCCAAAAAGGAAATGATTTAAAAGAAGAGCCAGGTCAGTGTGTGACGTTGAGGCGCTGCTTTTAGAGGACCAACACCTGAAATGGTTTTAAAATAACTGCAGCAGAAAATCAACAAAGCCTTCAGAGTTGTATGTGGAGGCTGACAGATTCTGTGAGACGTTTGGTATTTTGCTCCACTTTACTGGATTACAACTCAGTTTGTCATCAGGCCATGAGGGCTTCAGGTGGAGACAATACGAATCCAGATGGATTTGAGCTAAAGTAGTGATCAGTTGTATTCACAGAATTCAGAGAGGCCAAAAACTGTCGCTTCAAATGTTAGACGTACTAAAGAACAGAGTCGGAATGTAACACACAGTTTTCATTCAGTCATAGCTGCTACTCGCTGCAGGTTCTCAGGATCAGTGTCACCAGTTCAGCAACAAACAAGAGAAGCAATAAGGACTTTCAGAAGCATCACTTACACCAAGTGCATTCCAAATCTTCACCCATGGACATTCAGAATAACAGTCAATTGTGAAGTGGGCTTGTGGTAGAGTATCTGCCTTGACTCTGGAAGGTCATGAGTTCAAAACCAGGCTGAGTCCTACCAAAGACTCTAAACCTGAGAGCCAATTCTTCCCTGCTTGACACTCAGCATTGAGGGGTTGGATTGGAGGCTGAAACCACCAAATGATTCCCAAGAAGCTCCAGTTTGTCATCAGGTTTTCTTCGTAGGTACAGACTTGGAGGTTCTGTGTTGTGGTTTTAAGATCAGGTTTCGTTGAGGTTGTGCTGCATGGTTCTTAACTCAGAATGATCTGAGGAGGAGCAGGAATATCTGAGTACATACATGAGCTGTCCGTGGTGCTGAATCCTCCACCAGGAGTCCCTCAGTCAAAGTCCAGATGGAACAGTCAGGAGTTAGATCTATAGAGTGAATGGTTCTACCACCAAATCCTCAGTGGGGAGTGTCAGGGGGATCATTTAACCCTTGTGGTATCTTTTGGGGTCCAGATGACCCTACCCTTACATTGAACTGTTTTCCCTCCAATGACAAAAGTGGACAAAGGTGGACAGGATTTCATGTCTGCCATGGACACCAGTAAAATGGTTGAAATTTAAAAAAATGAAGTTTACACATTGTTTTGTGGGTTCCAGATAATCCCAGCCCCAGTGGTAAATATCTAGGATACTACAAGGGACAAATGTTATCAGAACCGACCCACTAAATGATAGTTTCATGTCTCATATGAGAAGAGTCGACTGTTTTCCAGGGAGGCTGGGGAGTGTGATGTCCAGGTGGATGTCCTTGTCACTGTCAGTTTTGTTTCTACATTTTCTTTCAAGAAATCCTCTAAATTGAGGTCGTCACATCCATTCTGTGAATTGAGGAAGGAGTTGTGGATCAACCAGCATCAAGGCGTGGTTGAAGCCCACCCAGAACATCTGCTCCCCTTCATTAGGTCCACAGGAACCTGCAGAGATTGAGGCTGCGGTATCAGAAGAGGAGCTGCTGCACGGCCTGAGATGGAGCGTCATACAGGAAGTACTCTGATAAACCTTTACCATGCCAGACAGATCATCTTTCTTCCTGTGTTTAAACAATCAATACCTGCGTGTGACCTACTTTAAATCATTTAGAGGTTTAAAAGGCTTAGAACATCAAATACTATAATCTTGAACCTAATTTTATCATATTCATTATAATATATAATACATTCATTACCATCATTGTATACACATTTCAACTATTCCATTAACACTTATAATAAGATCAATTAACAAGCTTTATAAACACATTAACAAACATTACGAATGTGTTTATAGGAGGCTTATAAGACATTTATTAACACAATAAGCCAAATAAGGTTTATTAACACACTTAGTAAGACTCAATAACACAAGCTTAACAAATGTATTGAGAATCTTTGTCGTTTGCAGCACCTCATCTAAACTGTTTATTTTTACATAAATTGAGGTTCCAGCTCATTATACCCTCAAAAGACAGGATAAAAATAGATACATTAAATACCATGGAGAAATCTGCCCACATTTATCAGGCATGAATGTTAAACTGAGTCTCACCACATAATCATCTAAAGCAGCTGCTCAGGTTCCCCCAGATGTCAGTAGACCATTTGTCTCCGTTTGGTTCAACAAGAGGAACATTTCAGATTTCTATCCAGAAGTCATTGATCTCCTCCATAATCTGGGAGATTACAAAAGTTCATATGTAAGGAGGCTGGCTGTTCACAGAGTGCTGGGTCCAAACAGATCAACAGAGAGTCTAATGGAAGAGACGACATGTGGACGTCAGCTGATTATCAAAAATACTAGATAGATAGATAGATAGATAGATAGATAGATAGATAGATAGATAGATAGATAGATAGATAGATAGATAGATAGATAGATAGATAGATAGATAGATAGATAGATAGATAGATAGATAGATAGATAGATAGATAGATAGATAGATAGATAGATAGACTTTATTGTCTGTTCAATGAACAGAAATTCCTCTTTCAACACAGCAGAACACATTAGAATTCAATTCAATTGATAAAAGTTAAAAAAGCTAAAAAGTTAATAAATGACTAAAAAGTTCATAAATACTATAGAAAATCAGAATCAGATCTTAAAAATCACAGAATACCACATATATACAATTTAAGTGCTGTTGAAAAGATTCTAGACCTGCAGACCTCCAGAAAAAATGGATACAATACAAAAACCTCCACATTCAGAGGCATAAAACGAGGATTTTAAATAAAATCCGCAACTGTAAGTAAGGATTACGTGGTTTTGTTTTGGGTTTTTTTTGTCATGTTCAAAGTTTGTACAGTTCCAGTGCATCATGACCCACAGCTGTCTTCATTTCTGTCAGTAATTTGCCCTCAGCCTATTTAAGATTCTGGTTTTAGTTCATCCAGGGCCTCCTGCTGGTTACTCAGAGGTAAAGCGTGTGCATGCTGGGAACACTAAGACCCTCTTAATTGATCACAGAATTCATGATCGGAGTGGAAACTAAAGGAGAGAAGAAATCCTCAACAAACTTCAGAGGTTTTTTTTTTATTTTTGTGGGTTTATGAAGAATTTTGAGTTCATTTTAGTGAGGAAAAGAGCAATACAGCTGTATCAATAATAGAAAGAGATTCAGCTTGGCAAAACAGCTGACACAGTAACTGTGCGAGCTCCAAAATATCATTCTTACTCATTTTGTTTGATAATCAAAAGTAAAAAAAAAAAGAAAAAAAACATTAGAAAATGATAAATATCTATTCAAACACTGATTCATTTAATAACTAATCAATCATTCCTTTATTTCTTGCCAACAGCTCCCTATAAGGATAAAGTAATAGTATATACATTGATTTAGAAATATATTGAGTTCCGCTTAAAATCATAATCAATCCAGAGCCAGAAGGACTCTGTACCAAGTTAAGATGATACGAAAAAAACATTCTGCAAAAAGACTAATCGAGTCATTTTTATTCCGTTCTGTGCATCTGCAGCTAATAGAAACTTTTTAAAAACATTTTGTAACTCCAAATAAACATAATTTCTGTCAAGAATGTTTTAACAGCTCTCAGGGATTCACTTGTGCTCCATGCAGTCTTATTTGATTTAACTGTTCATGACATGAACTGTCATCTAGTTAGTAACATGTTTGAAATCTATGAGAAGATTGTTTTGTTACATGTTTTCCTGTTAAAACTAGTTAAAACTCATGATGACAACATGTAATAAAACATGTCCAAAAAATATAAACTTAATAAAATAAGTTAAAAAAAACAATAACCCCTCCAACAGAATGTAAAAAGCCAATCTAAAAAGGCATGTTTAGAACTGATATCATGCATAGTTTCTGCTCTCTGTTTTTGTCTCATTAAAACAGAATTTCAGGCTCAACCACTAATTTACATCATCAATGCTTTCAGTTAGGACATGTTGGGATATTTTTCCCCGAAGTGAGGGAAAAGAGGAAAAGAGGCAGAACAACAAGCTGTATGGCATCAACGGTTATGATGATGTCATCGTGGACCTTCAGGAGGGCGGACTCTGTGCCGTCCTGAGATTGAAAACCAGGCTGAAACTTCTCAAAAGTTAAATTTGGTTCTAAAAAGGAAAAGACTACAACTGCTTAAAAACTACTTTTTAGCATAACTTGGAATTAGATAAAACAGAGGGAGTCGGAACCACAGCAAATGAACAGCAGTAGAAACATCTCCTGGATTTATTCCCATTCTGATCATCTTTTGATCTATTTTCAAAACATCTCCAGTGGTCTTTTAATCATATTTATGCTGTTTTTATCTAAAGTAAAAAAAACAGTTTACACTCCTTCCCACTAGCTTACAGTCCCTCACACAGTACACAGAACATTAGTGGTGGGGAAAAGATGGTGCGGGTCCAGTGGAAAGCGGAAAAGTGGGGACGTCACTCTGTACACCAGGGGGGTCAAACTCCATCGCACAAGGGGCCAAAATCCAAAACAAACCTGAGGTCGTGTGAAGAACAGGATAAACATTTATTGAACACTCTAAAACTACATTTTTAAAACTTTAGAAAAGCAACTTTTTAACATAATTGTGAACTAGATATAGCATTTCCTGCGATAATTCTAGTAATGTGTTGAAGATGCTAGCTGAAAACACTGACGCTGATAGCCAGCTAGAATATTAGCTAAATGCCAAATTAGCGTAAAAACTAATGAAAAAAAAACCAGCTAGTATGTATCTGAAAAAAATCGCTAAACTTAAAAATAGCCTAAAAAACTGAAAAAAGCCAAAACTGCTAGCATGTAGCTGAAGTATTAGCCTAACTCCAAAGTAGCCTTAAAAACGTTTTTGTAAATCCAAAAATATTCCAAAAAGCAAGAAGAATGCCAATTTTTAAAACTTGAAAACCGTAACATTTCAACCTAATCAGGAATAATAAAAAGTCGGTAATATTATTCCAGAATAAATCAACTTAAACCTTAAATAACTTTCAATATTTTACTCTCCATAAAAATATATTTTGTTAAAATTATACAAGTTAGAAATGAGTGCAAGATAACATCGGATCATTATTAACAATAAAATAAAATGATCTGGAGGGCCAGATAGAATTACCGGGAGGGCCGGATCCGGCCCCCGGGCCTTGACTTTGACGCGTGTTCTATGCCGGCCAGAGGTGGTGTAACCCGGTACTTTCGACTGTCACGAGCCCATTAGCTTTCCCAACCTGGAGCTGCTAGCCATGACCACAAAGCATGAGTTCTCATGCGTCATCGCCGTAAACTGCAACAGTGTTCCTGTCTGTACAGCGCTTTCCCAACAACAAACCCTGGCTCACCAGAGAGGTCCAAGCCGCCCTGAACAGGAAAAAGCGAGTATTCAGAAGCAAGGAGGAAGGGGGCACAGAAAGAAGTTAAAACCGACCCGAACCAGTTCAAGAGAGAGTACAGCAAGAAGAAAAGTTGATGAATAACAACATGCGTGAGCAATCACTGTCTGCAACAAGGTGGTGGACAAGTTCTGGGCGTGTGTGGACACACACACAGAGCTGATGAGCTTTCTTCAGTCGTTTCTGCATCTCCACTAATACCTGCAGCTCTCAACACATTCTTACTCTTCGGCCTCCTCCTCCTCCATCCTCTGCAGCAGACCGTCTGACAGGCCTCTGGTCACAGGCGAGGTGGTGCCCGAATCAATCTGGAACCGGAAGGAGAAATTTCCCAACTTTAGCTGGGTGTGTAAGCAGAAATTTCAAAAATCAGCTTTTAAGTTTTTAAATGTGAATACTTTTTTATGATCACTATTTATTTTATTCTATTATGGTTTTTGTTTTTAATTGTTTATGCTTAATCACATTTAACTGTGTGGTGTGATGTATGGAGCAAGGACAGGGACAAAAAGTATATCTGGTACACCTGTTTCTAAATTTTCATTTCATTTCATTTATTTATTCATTTATTTTCAAAAAGATCTCTTGGTGAACAAAAACTGACCCTTTAAAGAGGTCAAAGTAACAAAATAACTGAGGCATTAAATAGGGGGACAGCTGAAAAGACAGACCAACAAACTTAACCTGACCTCCCTAATTTGAAACACGAAGACATGGTGGCTGATCGGACCAACCAGACACACGAGGGGGAACTGAAACAGACAAGCAAACGCAAACTGAACCCGCCCATTCTATGGAAAACTATCATAGAAAAGTAAGGAAACTCATAAACTTCAAGTAGAATGCAAACTAAATCAAGATTTAACACAAATAGAGTCTCCCCCACCCCCACCCCGGGCAGTGGTTTAGTCCGTTTAGCTCCATGCTGCATATGAGGCCTCTGCTGGCTGACCCAGCAGCATCAATGGCCATAACAAACATAACATTAAATTACTGAAAGTAAATTAGAATAAAGCTTTGATAAATTTATATTTTAAAACAAATAAATATTTTTGTCTTTTAATTGAAAGAAAAATATCTAAAGGTGTGTGCAGGTAAGTGTTTGGTGCAGGTTCCTGCTCTGATGGTGTGAACTTTTCACACACAAATGTACTTTATACAACTTTAGTTATCAAAGGAAATAAACTGGAAAACATTCCAAGAATAAAATAAAGGAAAAATATACTAAAACAAGTTTATGTGATGGAAAACTGAGGTGAGGAAACAGAGAGCAGGAGATGATTGACTACATCTGCTTTCAGATCATCCAGGTGATTCAAAACTTTTTTTTTTTTTGCACGTCTGTCAGAGGTATGCACACGCACGCACGACTACGATGCTCGAATAAATGTATATTTTTATTCCCCACAGAGCATAGCAAGTCAAACAAGTAAGTGAAGCTTAAAACACGCTTGACACGGGACAGGGGAGCCAACAAACCCGATAGAGTAGCTTCGACCTGGCTGGGCGTTCGCACGCAGCCCGCAGCAAACTCCACCGAGAAGGGGGGCTCCCCGTCTTTTATACATTGAAGCAGAACGTGTTTAGAGTTCTCCAGGTGTCGAGCAGTAGCCGACAGAAAGTCTTCTCCTGGGAAAAGAGGAGTAAAATAGTAAAAATAACATGTTTGTGCCACTGCGGTCAGATCAGAGCACATCAAACAATTATTTTCCTTACGCCAGCCTACACACATTCCAAAAGATGATGCATCTCTTACACTTAATAAACGGGAGAGAAGTTAGGAAATAACCGTTTCATGCGTAGCTGTGTTGTCACAGGTGCCAATTCAATTCAACTCCAGTAATCCAGAGGGAAATTCATGTTTTTTCAGTAGAACATTGACAGTATGCAGCTTCTGTTTTAGTCTTTCTGACTGTAAACTTGTTTCAAATAAAAATAAATCTTGGAGCATTTTATTTGGATTGTTGTTTATTTTTACTAGAAGGTGAAAACAACCAAGTTCCATTATAGCAGACAACACGTTTGTGATGGATCAACTATCATTCCAGTCCAACGTGTGGAAAAAGTCATGTGACCACAGAAGTAATAAATCTTAATTTAGATTAATAAATCTAAATTTGACATTCATTCTTGTTTACTTGTTTGTACACATATTTATTAACCTTTATTGACCAAGGGTGAATCCCATCGAGATTTAAAACCTCTTTTTCAAGGGAGCCCTTACTTTACACTTGATTATCTTGAAGACAGACTGTCTTGAATTTTACCTGCACTGTTCAATCCAGCTATTTGTCTCTGAGTCACACTTCACGTAACACCTGATGTCAGGTGTTGCGTGAAGGTGTCAGTCATGAAGGTGTGGCGGAGCTTTCAGAGAACAGAGAGGCTTCATGCTTACTGCACCACATGACTTCGTCTCTTGCCTGCTTCAGTCTTGCACCCAAAGAAAGTTTTATGTGTGGGGGCGGGGCGGTATAAACCTGCAGGCTAATCTGGCAATCCTAATTATATCTTACTCAATAACGGTAACAAAATCTGTTAACACTACTTTTGATGAGATTTATGGAGTAAATCCATGTTGGTAGTTTCCTGGATGTTGACGATCATTATCAAAGGGAAGATAAGAATAAACTGAAAAACATGTCGCTGCAGGATGATGTGTATTTTTATCTATTATACTATGGGGGGTGGGGTCTACTGACTCATATGCGTCTTTGGCTTAAGACACACAAACACAAAAACCATCAGGTCAGTTGGTATAAAACAGGGGTCTGCAACCTGCATGTGGCTCTTTTATCTCCCCATGGTGGCTCTCTGGATGAAAAAAAATAAAATAATGGTAAATTTAAAAAAAATTGGAGATTAACTTGGAGATTTTATAGGCTAATTTACAGTTTTAGCTTCTATTTTAGCAACATGCTAATGTTTTTGGCTACGTTTTCTGAGAAATTTTATTCTAATTTGTAGTTAAGTTAAAATTTTAGTAAAATGATTATGTTTTCAGCTAATTTGTTATCTACTGATTTTTTTGGGGGGATAATTTAGAATTTAGCTTCTATTTTAGCAACATGCTAACGTTTTTGACTAAGTTAGTTCTCTGAGGAATTTTAGGCTATTTTGGAGTTCAGCTAGTAATTAAGCTATTTTTTTTTTTTTGGCCTCTAGTTAGTTTTTATGTTAATTGGGAGTTTAGCTAATATTTTAGCAATATGCTAACATTTTTAGCTAATTTGTTATCTACTGGGGGTTTAAGCTAATTTTGAGTTTAGCTTTTATTTCAGTGACATGCTAACATTTTTGGCTAATTTAATTTACAAAGAAATGTTATGCTAATTTGAAGTTCAGCTAGTAATTAATGCCAGATGGAGGTTCCCGGCACAAACTCTGAGCCAAAAAAAGACAACAACAACATATTTTTCCATGATGCGGCTGTACTGATGTAGCAGTAGATTCCTTTCCTTCATCTCAAGGAGGGGTTATAGGTAATGATATCCAATGATAAAAGACCTTCAGCAGTTTGACATGATACGACCTGACAAGTGCCAGCACAGAACCAGTAGATGAAAAAGAAAAAAAAAAAAAAAAATCCCTCAAGTTCTCAAGCAAGAATGAGCTCAAGGGCTGCATTCCTGCTTTGGTATACCCTGCTCTTGCCTCACTCAGTCGTAAAAAAAATAAATCCATAAATATCCACATACATTAGCCTTCGGAGAAATAACTTTTCAGGAGCAGAAGGCGCCAAAAAAAAAAGAAAGGGCTGGAGGAGGGTGACGTAGTTTTAAGATGAATGCAGTTGGACCCAAAAACTTCAAATCTTCTGATCAATTGTGTCATCAATCTGACCCTAAACAGAGAAGAGTCTGCAGTCAGCAGTCTCAGTCCTGATGACTCCAACCAGAGACACATGGAAGACAAAGATGTGACATCCCACCCTTTTGGGGTCAAAACCAAAAAACTCTAAAAGAAAAACCTTTTCAGTGCTGCATCACTTCTAACATTCTGTGGGTCTAAAAAGCTGATTAGTCACTGGTTGCAAGTGAACTTTTCTCAAAGTGTCATCAAGATACAGAACTGCTGTCAAAGTTTGTGACAGACCCAGGAGTGGAGCCCCACCAGTGACAGACCACAACCATGACGACCAGACGACCGTTGCAGGTAACTTTAGTGACGCAAAGACACCGCCATGAATGTTTGTAAAGGGAACAAAACCGTGCGACCTGGACAAAGCAGCTATGATCCACCTGATCAACCCCAAAATGTCCTGCAGATTCCTCACCAGAACATTCTTTGGCATCTGCCACTGCACAAAGTTTAAAGGCTCAAAGTAAAAATGAGCGTTTCTTGGCCATCGCTACACTGAATCACAACAC
This sequence comes from Oryzias javanicus, assembly GCA_003999625.1. Lineage (NCBI taxonomy): Eukaryota > Metazoa > Chordata > Actinopteri > Beloniformes > Adrianichthyidae > Oryzias > Oryzias javanicus. The sequence goes on from CM012448.1 coordinate 727,510, forward strand.
AAACGGCACAGACAACCAACATCTGCAGGGCAGTGGATTGATTGCTGGGTGAGGGACAGCAGCGCTAAAATACACTATGCAATGTATTGTGATTTATACTGACATACATTTTATATAACAGAATGAGAAGAAGGAGAAATACAGAGTGACAGGGAAGACGTGAGGCTGTGCTTCACCAGCAAAATATAGCGTATTAAAAGAATACATTAAATAGGATGAATATACTTTTTCATTGCTAGATTTAAAATCACAAATGACTATTCTTTGATTACTTCTTTCTGTGTGATCTGTCACCATTCAGAGCTAGACATATGCGGTCTATATATTTATATTTATACAGGCTGATCATCCATACATTGCAATATCTTAAAAAAAATAAAGGAAAAGGGCAGATATATAAAAATCTATATATATTTAATATTTTGACAGTGTGTTGGGTCGTTTTGGGTTTGTTTTCTCTTTCTGTTTGGGGCTTTGTTTTCGCCGCACCTCGCTTGTTTTCGTGTCTGTGTTGCTAAATTGGGCCATGCGGGCGGATTGCACCATCGGGTGAAGTTGATGTGACATCCACCTCGAGGACTCTTTTATTAACCGCCTCGTCCTTTTGTTTAAAATCTCGTGGTGCCTTTTCATCTGAGTTTTTTTTTATATATATTTTTTTAATTATTGTCATAAAAAAACTCTTTTTTTAAACTTCTTGGCCTCTGCTCTTCGTACCTGGTCGTCTCCCAGACAGAAGATAATTTTTCATCTCTGACATTTATAGTTAGGAATGAACAGAATAATATACTTAAAGACTCAAAAAGTGGATTTTGCATAGCATAGGCCCTTTAATAAAACAGTTCTTTTACTTGTGTAACCTTTAATTTGTGCCTCTGCTCTGATCTTTATATCTTGCTCACCGGGAAATTCCCCCCTGGATCCAGAAATGCTGGCAGAAAAAATCAGGCTCCTCCTCCTCCTCCTCCTCCTTCCAATCAAAAAGAATCTGCATGTGTAAGTATTGAACAGTGAGAAGTAAATAAGGCAGTAGAAGATCAGCTAGATCAGCACTCTAAGGCTGACTGTCAGTGAAGATGGGCTGCACAGACAAGGACATGGAGATGTGTACAGAGGAGTCCGTGGTCCTCCTGGTGAAGCAGTGTCGGGACATGAGGCGGCAGGAGATGCTGTTCAGGGGGGCGACTCTGCTGTTGCTCTGCTTCGGCACCGCGCTCATCCTCAATAGCAGCAGCTTTGGTTTCGGACGCTTCACGCAGCCGGTGAGTCAGAGTCTGGACCTTCTGCTGAGGCCGTGACATGGACAAACTCCTGAGCACATCTCTGACCTTTTGACTCCCTGCACTCCTTCAGCTCCACTGATAATCTTTTATGCGTTCCTAAAACTCATTTTCAAACTGGGGGGGGGGCGCTGCTCTGGAATGCCCTCAACCCGTCTGCAGCAGACTGACTGTCGAATGTTTTAACGGTCAACTTAAGACGTTTTTATTTTGAAGAACTCCTAGCTGACGTGTCTGAGCGTTTATCTCTGTTTGCTCAACATGTTAGAGCGTGTTTCATTGTGTTTATATAAGCTGTATGCTTGGTTTGGTCCTGTTTTAACTTTGCAAAGCATTTTGTCAATTGCTCTTTGTGAAAAGTGAAATTTAAAGGGACTTGTTTTATGGTAAAGCAGACAGTCTGTCAGTCTGGATCAGCTGATCCAGGAACAGCTGGAAAACAACATGTGAAGCACAAATATAGGCCAAGATAACTGTCAAATGAAAGTATTCATGAAAACAAAGTTGTGCACAGATTAATACTCTGTGCACAACTATACAAAAGATATAAAAATACAACATTAATTTTTACATTTAATGTGTCTGTTTTGAATGTAATTTGTCTTTGTTTTAACTACAACTCTTGCTCGTCGTGAACACAGAATTCCCCTGTTAAACTGTCAAAGAGAATGAAAACAACAAAACCATCTCCAGATATTTATATCTTTCTAACATAGATTCAGATTATTATTATCCTACTTTATTCTCTTATTGTCAACCAATTTTGACAGACACAAACCCCTGTTTGTGAGTGGACTGCTACTCCTGTTTTCCACTTCTGGGTCTAAAACTATCCGCTTCTTTACACGATCAGCTGCTCTCCCCCAACAACCACAAAATTCAGTCTAAGGTTGCCATATTTTGATCCGTTTTATTCAATTTTCCACAGAGCTATGGCTATTAAGATCATTTCCCCATTATTGGATCAATGTCTTTCTCAATTGTTCCGTTTCATGTTACTTTAATGAACAATGTGAACAATGTTTCAGGAGTTAATTCTCTTTTCATGACAAAGCAAAGTCAAATAGTATTCAAAGCAGACGTGTTAAACGTAAATATAAATGCTGTATATATATTTTTTTGCAAAGTTTTAATCTGTGCCAAACTTAGTTTTGAATATGTTTCTTATCTCATACATCGTTTGAGAGTTTGGTCTTGTCAGTATAGTTATAGTATAGTTCTGATTCATGAAGCGGCGTGCCGTTACATGCCGCGTATACTGAAGTATTCTACATTCATATTTGTGCCCAAAAATTGCATTAAAGATAAAACAAAAATGCAACTTTACTCTTTTCAAAGAAAAACTTCATTCCCTACAGAAATGTAAGCATCATTTCTTGTGAATGTCAGGTGATCTGAAGGCTTTGTCGTCTCTTGTTCCCGCAGAACAAAATCGAGTCCACCGCGGAGGAGAGAATCCCAGACGCGGGGTCAGACTGCAGCGGGAAAATGCACATCCATCTGAGTAAGTGTGCTTTACTGGTTCTAACGCTTCGTTATGTTTATGTTAGAGACGTAAAAGGTAAAGACATTTATTGGAAAATCGATTCAATATCAGTTGAAAACCACAAAGAAGTGAACAAAGTATAAAACTGATCAGGAAGTTTTAAATAAAAATCTCACTGTGAGGTCTTCTCTAAACACGTGATACTCTTTTTTTTATTTTATTTTTACAGCAATTAATACATTGCCACTTTCATAGCATCACAAAGAATAAAACACTGCGCAACACTTCAGTGTCAGAGTTGTGCAAGCAGGAGGAAAGCCAGGCACATGGAAGAACCAGAACCCCCAATGTAACGCGTCCAAAAGGTTTAGTGACAGAACCCAGACCAGAGGGAGCATGGGCCGTATACAGAACAAGCCAATACAAAAGGCTGAAGAAGAGTCCCGTAAAGGGTAACCAAACAGGGAAGTTGGAGGCTGACTCCACCCACAGCTGAAATATGAAAATCCAGTCAGAGGGGCGGGGCTTGAGGGCCAGACTGTTATTATTACTGGAGCTGCAGATCATGGCTTGTTTGACCAATCACAAATTTCAACCTGTAGGGGGCAGCACTCAGATGTTTTTAGACTACATTTTCAAGATATAGACCTTTTTTTTTTATTTTTCAAAAATTTGTCAATGACCAACAAACAGCACTTTCAAAGCCCAATTTATAGAGGTCACCAGTGTGGCTGATTAGCAAAGTGCAGGCAGCTGTGACTCAGGAGAACGGCTGGAGTCAGAGCCAGGCTACATAGATGTGAACCAAGAATAGCATACTTACCATGACATGTGCATTTCTGTCCATCAGTTTAAAAGATCAAACAATCAAAAATATACATCAATGAACCAAACTAGCATGCTACTCGCTAGCGCCCACTTTAGCACACAGCTAAAATGCGATCACTATCGTGGATGATTCCTATTGATCGCTTTATTTTGTTGTCTCGGTTTTTGTAGTTGATTGCATCCCCTTTACTTTGTGTACATGTTCGGACCTCCTCGGTACTTCAATGTCCCTGACGGAATACTCATGTCAACCTCCTCTCTTGTCCTGCAGCTCAGGAGACAATCTATCGAGATAACATCACGTGGCAACTCGCCTTCAATGCCTGCCTCACCTTTGAGAACAGCTCCATCATGATTCCCCAGTCAGGAGTTTACTTCGTCTACGTGAGGTTCACCCTAACGTGTGAGCACGGCTCCACGCTCTTCAGCATGAAGGTGACCCGCTGGAGTGAGTCGTACCCAGCTACGACCAAACTGATGCACGCACAGAGCGACCTCAACTGTACTAACAATTACTTTCAGACTGTGTATGCCGGCGAGCTGTTAGAGCTGTCCCAAGGAGACCAACTGAAGGTCAACATCACACAAGGATATGATCTGATCAATGAATCGAACTTTGGAGCTTTTTCCCTATGATCGCTTCTCTTTAATAATATTAGCAACATGATGTGTGTGTTTGGTCTGCGGCAGATTAGCCTCAATTACACCAAAAACAACATGTTGTCACAAAAAAATCCAAATCTCTTCTTTGAGAAACTCATTCATGCTAGAGGCTCCAGGCTTCTTTCTGTTTTTTCTCTGCTGCTGCACATGTAAAGACACATTTTCGGATTTGTAATTAAGCACTGAAACCTGTGTTTTATTGGTTTCAGGTAAGAAACTTGTTTGTGTCTAATCATTTCAATTTATTTGACTGCCATACTTACAGTGTTGGGAAAAGTTCCAAGCAATTTTTAAAGTTTTTTATTTATTTCTCTGTACTTATTTGTGTCAAATGTTGTTTTAAATATTTGTATGTGTTTAAAGAGTAAATCTGTATTTTATAAATGGAAATAAATGTGATGTTACATCTGAGTGGAGCATCTTGTTGTTAGCTGCAGAGCAGCTGTTAGGATAAGACTAAGAATAAACGTTGAAGGGTGACCCTCAAAACATCATCATCTCTGCTGTTTTTTCACACACAAACACGTCAATGACGATCATTACTCCACTTCCTACGTGACGATCCCAGTTGCCGTCCTGGAATCTCAGGCGAGTTCCAGCGTGTTGCTCACCTGTTTTCTCCTTCTGTGCACACATCTGCCGGGAAAATAAAAAATGCCTTCTGCATGGACTGACCTACTCCTTCTAGATGAGCCTGTGTAAAACCTTTAAGTTACATTAAAAAATCGGAATTTAACAACGGATTGAAACTTCAAAAATGAATTTGAATCATAAATTTCAAGACCTCCAGGGTTCTCTCTGGTCCAGCTAATACTCGAGAGTTTGGTTTGATAGGTCGGAGGCATTGACTGTAAAAACACTGGACAAAACAAGCAATGAGGTCTCCCATTGGAAATGCATTACCTCCTCTCCACCGCTTTCACCGTCACTTCCTGAAACGGCTATCGCCATTTTGCAAACAATCACCAGCGATTGGTCCGAGTCTCTGTGAGTCATGGAATCTATAGGAAGTACCTTCAACCAATCTAAGGTGAGTTTATTGTGAGTCTCCGCCTCTTTCCACGCCTCTACCACGAGACATCGGAATGTAAACAGCTTCCACTTTAATAACGGCGGCTCGAGAGAATTGTACAAGTCATTGTTCAAGTCTTTGAGGGAGAACCATTCCAACATTTGATTCTGCTGTTAACCTTTCCTGCTTCCTCGTCCTGACCGTGGTCGGGGCGAACAGGGGAGCCGCTGCAGCTCCTCGGACGAACGTCCTCGTGGTTAAACCCGCGGGTGTTTGGTTCTGCAGGCAGATACTCTCTCTGTCTGGTTGGAGGCTGGAATCCACCATTTATTTTCACTTTTGTTTTACAGCACATTGCTTTACTCCAACTTTCCCCGAACGCCCGCTCCTTTTTCTTTTTTTTTTTTTTTTAACTTGTCCTGTCCAACAGCTGAGCAAGCAGATACGGGCTGAGAGCCTCTTGAGTTGGACAGATTTTAATGTCCCAACAGGGGTTTATTAAGTATAAACCCCTGTTGTATTTACGTCCGCTCCTTTTCTTTCATCTCTCATCCTCTCTCTCTCTCGCACACATGCGCGCGTGCACGTACAATCACACTCGCACCGCCCCGTCCCTTTCTCTCTCCGTAGCTTTCCCGCAACACTGCAAATGTTGTATTTACTGACATATTTTCTTTTTTGTCGAGCTAAACTATGTGTCGCCACATATATTCTGAAAACATAAACATTCTCAGTTCTAATCATCTATTTCCATATTGAAATCAGTGACTGTATACGCTGGCCTTTCTGAACGCACGTCCGCGTTAACTTTCAACTTCTTTTGTTTGCAAAGCGAGCGTGTTTTTTACACCCGGTTTAACCGCGTTGAGCCTCTAAATCTATTTCTACAGAGTAAAAGATGGCGACAGCATGTGCCTCTTGTTTTAAACGGCTGCATTCCATTGAGGAAAACAATAGAAGGACAATGACTGGAACATTGTTGAATTGTAAAGTAGGTGTTAAAAGGTCTTCACGGACCGCATTGATGAAGTATGCTCCCATTGGCTACCTGTCATCTGTCACTCAAATTCAATTCAATTCAATTCAATTTTATTTATAAAGCGCATTTCCTGGCTTGCGCCAGCCCAAGGCGCTGAACATAAAAACAAGAAAAACATTAAAAACAGTTACATGTTTAAAAAATTGCCCCAGCAAACCCTGCCCTAGCCCCACCCACCCAATATTGCAATGATCAACCCTCCATAAAATAATAAACAAGGACTAACAATAAATCATGAATCAACATAATATAAAAGAAACACGTGGCTTGGCTGCGTGCGGAAACAGTACAGTGTGATCCATTTATCACAGGGGCCGGCTGCACACATAGGGCATAGCCACGGCACCCACCCAAACCAGAGAGGCAGGGGTCCCGCACCACAACCGTAGAGTCGCAGTGCTGAACCCCCCACCCCAGACAAGGCGAGCACCAGAAATCGAGCCCCAGAGACAGCCGACTAACCTGGAGTAAATGGATCACTCGAGGAAACACTGGAGCTCAGAAAAAAAAGGAGTAAAATCGAACAGTCTCAGGAAATGATAAAATAGAAAATAAATAACAATACATTTTAGCTAAAACAATAAAAGAAAATTAAGAGAACTATAAAAGTACAGAAATCATCCAAAAGCTATATTAAAAAGGTGCGTCTTGAGCCCTTTCTTAAAAATCTCTACAGACTCAGCGGCCCTGAGTTTCTCCAGCAGGCTGTTCCACAGGCGAGGACCGCAGTGGTGGAAGGAAGCCTCACCGTAGGTCACAGTCCCCCCCCCGAGTAACAACCAGAAGGCCATTGCTGGAGGACCTCAGGGTCCGCGGGGGTTCATATGCTGCCGAGTTCTGAAGGAGCTGTAAGCTGTTGATGGATTTTTTTGGGTAAGCCAGAGAGCAGGGCATTACAATAATCAAGACGACTAAAAATAAAAGCATGCATTAGGATCTCCGCGCTTGCAAGAGAGAGGAATGGGCGGACTCTGGCAATGTTTCTTAGGTGATAAAATCCTGTCTTGACAACACTTTTAATATGAGGGATAAAACTAAGCTCAGAGTCTAAAATAACGCCCAGGTTTCTCACATACTGAGGAGTTTTAAAGTTCTGAAGTTTTGGTAAAATCATCTCTCTCTTGCCTTCAGGACCAATGACTAAAACTTCAGTTTTGTCCTGGTTGAGCTGTAAAAAATTATCTGCCATCCAAGATTTAATGTCTAAAATGCAATTTAAAAGCGTGTTAATTGGTTCTAAGTCATCAGGAGACACGGCGATGTAAAGCTGTGTGTCATCAGCATAGCTGTGAAAGTTAACGCCGTGTCTCCTGATGACATCCCCCAACGGTAACATGTACAGGTTAAAAAGTATTGGACCTCAAACCCCCCAGACGTTCGACGTCAGACCCACAAACGCTTTTTGAGCCATCTGATTGGTCAATTTACAACTCAAATAACTTGTGATAATGGAAAAAAATCTTTGAAAAAAAATTAGGATTAGAAAAAAGAAGTTAAGCAGAAAGCAGCAGAGGAAGAATGATTATTCTGACATTTAAAATGACTGAGAAATAACTGTCTGTTTCTCAATGTAAGTCAATGGGACTTTGGCCTTTTTGCAACCCAGTGGTACTTCCTATATGGAACACGGAAGTAGGGGGGCATGCTCAGTCCAGTTCTCCCTTATACAGTCAATGGTCGGAGGTCAACAAATGTCATCATCCAATCAGCGATGTCTCATATGATTCAGTCTGTTGGTTCCATTTTAGGACAGCTTTCAAATTGGCTGTTTGCAGAAGCAACAGATAAATAATGACGCAGACGTCTGACAGCTTGTCTGTCGCAATCTAGATGTAACTTTCATTTACGATGAAAGTTCAACTGATGTAGTTTCGACCCATCGATGACATCATCTCTGAACCTCAGCTACATGAGTACGTGCACTTTTTTTTTTTTTTTGCCCCCAGCTTGCTATTAACAAGTGAAAGAGCCGTTTCAGTTTTTTGCCACGACGCGCCCGAGCATCGACCAGGCCTGCAACAAAAACAAACCTGACTGCAAATCTGAAGTAGGGCAGAAATTTTGTGTCTGAATTTTTTTTTATTGTTCTTTGTTTCACACAAAATGAAAATAAAATAAGAATTTGAAAAATACAAATATAAGAATTTAAAAAATACAAATATACAACTAAAGCAAACAATGTGCTTGAAAAGGAGTGGGTAGAAGAAAATACTTTTGTGGTCCCACCCCTTTCTACAAGATTTTTTGTTACCATGTCTATTTACGTCAAATTTCTTTTGGTTAAAACGTATGTACAATGACATTTGTGCATATTTATAAAGATCATGTCAGTCCTTGTAAAGATTCAGCAGTGACAGCTTGTATGTTTTTTTAAATATACATAAACTTTTGCTTTGTTTTAAACCTTCATTTAACCCATTCCATAAATCCACACCACAAAATGATAGACACATTTTCTCTTTTGTTGTACATTGTTTTTTGAAATTCAGCTGTTTTCTTAAATCATAACCTCCATCTCTGTCCTTGAACATCTGTTGTATGTTTAATGGAAGTAAATTGTTTCTGGCTTTAAACATAAAGAGTGCAGTTTTAAGTTTCACTAGTTCCCATAGTTTTAATAAACCAGACTTTAAAAACAGTGTATGTGTCCCACACTTTAAGAACAGTGTATGTGTCCCACACATACACTGGTGGTAATCATGGTAATCCACACCATGAACTATTCAAATAGCTTTTTTTTCTAATATGTACAGATGTATATGAATATATGTATATATGTATAGATATGGTAATATTATTGATGAGTATATTAGTAAGCGTGCTTTATAAGTGAGTGTATGACGTGTTTTTCCCAACACTGCAATGCCTTTGGCAATTTTGGTTCTGACTTGCTTTATTTGTGGCTTCCACCTTATTTTGTGGTCCATGTGCTCACTATTGTTGTGTCATCAGCTTATAAGATATATTCAAATTTGCTTGACACAATATGAATGTCATTTATGTATAATATAAGAACTATGTATCTGATCTTGTGGAACTCCGCAGTTTAAACTTAGCAGGGATGATGTAAAATTATCCAGTTGTACAAACTGCTGCCTGTTTTTAATGTAACTGTCTAACCAATTTAATGCCTTGTGAGGAATACTTTTTCCAGTATTTTTGAGAATTGTCAGAGTAAGGACACTGGTCTGTAATTCCTGAGTTGATGTTTGTCCCCTGATTTGTATAATGGAATTACTTTATCTATCTTCATTTCTTCTGGAAACGTACCTGTTTGAAAGGATAAATTGCAGACGTAGGTCAACAATGGCGTTACCTTTTTTATTACTGTCATATTAATTCCATTACGGTCTGTAGATGTTTTGTTTTTGAATTGTTTGGCAATTTCTAGAATGGGAGAATAAGCTCCCAGCTCATGTCAGAGCTGAGTGAAATGTCGGAAACAGTGAAACCCGATGAGAACCAGTGAAGGTGTTTACTGTGGGATTGAATGATGACGTTTGATTCCTCCATGTTCTCTTACAAACACAAGCTTCATGATTAGTATGGAGCTCATTCAGTATCACTTCAAGTCTAATAACTTTCAGTTGAAACGATGAACAACTGTCATCATCCAATCAGAGATGTCTCATATGATTCAGTGTCTGTGTCAGAGTGTTTCATCACTTTAATTTGTTTGAGTGGTTCCATTTGAGACAGGTTTCAAACTGGCGGCCCGCGGGCTGTTTGCAGCGCCAAGTCAATATTTTGAAGCCCTTGCCTTAATATGACACATTTGCTTTGTGTATTTCAGCTTTATGCTTTGTTAAAAAAAACAGAACAACTGATTAGAAATAAAAAAAAAAAAATTTTTGGTTGTTTTCATTTTGATAGTTAATATTTTTTATAACAGTTTTTTGCCCATTCTAATGACATCAACTAGTTTTCTTTTAGAATAAAGAAATACCCAGAAAAGCAAAACTAATATTAATTTTATTTATCAAAAGTACATCCTCCATCATGATAAATATGCCACAAAAACACCATTTTCATTTGAATAGGTCCTTAAAAGCCAGGCTACAGCAGCTTGTCCCGTTTGAAGACGAGTGTTTGTTAAAATAATAAAAATGAACAAATTACAAAAATATAAAGGAGATTTAAGCAAAGTGCAGTCGATCAAATGGGTGTTGTAATTTACAAAACCAAAGTGTCAATATTTTTTAACATCACAAACCTGTAAATGTTGAGCAATTAATATAAATACATTAAAATGTCCATATTTATTTATTTTTATTAAATTAATGGAATCAAAAAACAATGCAGCAGATCCACGTGACATGACACAACATTCAGAAAAGTTTGACAACGAAAAGGAAAAAAACAACAAAGTAATTCTTTAAACCTGAATGTTAGAAAGAAAATGAAAAATCAACAGTTGACAAAAAAAAAAAAAATTAGAAAACAAAGAACACAAGAAAAAAATGAACAAAATGAATCAAACAAGTTATTTTGGTCAAATTTGAAATTTGGAAAAATAAAAAAAGAATATTATAGAAAAGAAAAAAGAGTTTTGAATTAACAGCTGAAGTGTTCCAACAACCGTAAAACCAACTGTAAAGTTTCCCTGCTGACGATTCATTAAATCTTGCGTCATCCTTCAGAATAAACACATTTCAAAGTGTTAAAAAGTTTGATCTTCTCTTTGTTTATCATCAAATACGTTTAAAGCACACACTCTCTTTTACTGAAAAACATATATTTCTCTCCGAAAGGGAAAAACATATATTTATTTGTACTTTTTACAAACATTTTCAATGAGAACATTAACCTGTGACGTTGTAAGGAAGATGATGTTGGCTCAGTAAAGGAGACTTTTTGTGTTGCTTTCTCATTTTTATTGGAACTCTTATTGTGAAAGTACGGTATGTGGAATTCTTTTGCTAGATTTGAGTCATTCCCATGCCAGCGTGTCTCAGGTCTTCCTCCGGTACGCGCCCACGACACCTCCACGGGGAGACACGCAGGAGCCTCTCCTCCTCACCAGGCTTTTGGAACTTGGAATGCCACCAGGAGATGTCTGAGGTTCCTTTTCATTCTCTGTTGTAATTGTGATTTATGGAGCTCACTGAAGGCACTCTTACAAAAACAGTGACACCAGTAAAAATAGCTCACAGACTCCGTGGGCAGATCCAGGTAAAATGCAGTAAGAAGATTAGTGAGTCACTGGCAAGTGAAGACTAGCACAGGAAGGGTGTGCTTATCCCCTCCATCGGTGGGTAAATGCTGCTATTTTTAAACTATTTTAGCTTTTTAATGACGATAGGAGAAAAACCGGCCTGCAGATGTCTGCTCCAAATAATGACGCAGACGTGTGATAGCATGTCTGTGGTAATCTAGATGCAACAAGATGGATGTATCTGTCATATCACTGATGAAATCCACAAACTGTTTACAGTATCGGGAAAACGTGTAGAAGCAGAGCAGGAGCCTTCTGCTTTGAAAGAGGCTTTGGGTTCCGGGAGGTTCTGACCCTGAATCAGCAGTCTGTGGAGTAAAACCCTGACTGTCTTCAGAGGTCGGAACATTCAACACTCTGAGAGTCAAAACTAAAAGCGGGAAATAAAGAGAGTTGGTGGCCTTAATGGACGTAGTGGATGGAAGTAGCAGCGAGTGGAATGTTAGCAGTGATTAAATGAAAATAGTAAATTTCTCTGCCAGAAATGTAGATCTAACAAACCAACAAGAAATCCAAGCTAATTAAATGACTCCCGAAATAGTTTTCGAACACGCCTAAAATGCCTTAATTTTTTCAAAACTGTAAAATTCACTTAACAATCCAGTGGTTGTGCTCATTGATATCCATTGATTTTTTTGTAGTACAGCATAGAAAGCACAAAAATGTGTCAAAATGTTGGAGTTTAACTTGTGATATGCACTGTCCTTCACTACTTTCTCACTTCTTACTCTTCAGCAGGAGATGAAACTCAATCACACAAGGGGCCAAAATCCAAAACACTCCTGAGGTCGCGGGCCGGACAGGATAAACATTTATTGAACAATCTAAAACTACATTTTTAAAACTTAAAAACTGTAACTTTTTACATAAAAATGAACTCGATATATAGCAATTTCTGGGATAATGCTAGTGTGAATGCTGTAAGCTGAATTTGGCCGCTGAAGATGATAGTGCTGATAGCTGAAGATCCTGAAATTGATAGCTAAAAATGCTAAAGCTGATAGCTGAAAATGATGAAAGTGATAGCTGAAAATGATGAAGCTGATAGCTGAAAATGCTAAAGCTGATAGCTGAAAATGATGGAAGTGATAGCTGAAAATGATGAAGCTGATAGCTGAAATGCTAAAGCTGATAGCTATAAATGGCGAAGCTGATAGCTGAAAATGACGAAGCTGATAGCTGAAAATGCTAAAGCTGATAGCTGAAAATGATGAAAGTGATAGCTGAAAATGATGAAGCTGATAGCTGAAAATGCTAAAGCTGATAGCTGAAAATGCTAAAGCTGATAGCTGAAAATGATGAAAGTGATAGCTGAAAATGATGAAGCTGATAGCTGAAAATGACGAAGCTGATAGCTGAAATGCTAAAGCTGATAGCTATAAATGGCGAAGCTGATAGCTGAAAATGACGAAGCTGATAGCTGAAAATGCTAAAGCTGATAGCTGAAAATGATGAAAGTGATAGCTGAAAATGATGAAGCTGATAGCTGAAATGCTAAAGCTGATAGCTGAAAATGACGAAGCTGATAGCTGAAAATGCTAAAGCTGATAGCTGAAAATGATGAAAGTGATAGCTGAAATGCTAAAGCTGATAGCTGAAAATGACGAAGCTGATAGCTGAAATGCTAAAGCTGATAGCTATAAATGGCGAAGCTGATAGCTGAAAATGACGAAGCTGATAGCTGAAAATGCTAAAGCTGATAGCTGAAAATGATGAAAGTGATCGCTGAAAATGATGAAGCTGATAGCTGAAAATGCTAAAGCTGATAGCTGAAAATGATGAAGCTGATAGCTGAAATGCTAAAGCTGATAGCTGAAAATGATGAAGCTGACAGCTGAAATGCTAAAGCTGATAGCTATAAATGGCGAAGCTGATAGCTGAAAATGACGAAGCTGATAGCTGAAAATGCTAAAGCTGATAGCTGAAAATGATGAAGCTGATAGCTGAAAATGACGAAGCTGATAGCTGAAAATGCTAAAGCTGATAGCTGAAAATGATGAAAGTGATAGCTGAAAATGACGAAGCTGATAGCTGAAAATGCTAAAGCTGATAGCTGAAAATGATGAAAGTGATAGCTGAAACGCTAAAGCTGATAGCTGAAAATGACGAAGCTGATATCCAGCTAAAATATTAGCTAAATGCCAGATAAGCCTAAAAAAAACGTAGGTTAGCCAAAACCTCTAGCATGTATCTGAAAAAAACTAGCTAAACTCCAAAACAGTCTAAAAAACTGAAAAAGCCTAATTTGGCCGAAACAGCTCGCAAGTAGCTGAAATATTAGGTAAACTCTATAATAGCCTAAAAAATTTTAGTAAACGCCAAAATAGACCAAAAAGCTAGAACATTTATTTTAAAAACTTTAAAACTGTAACTGTTGAACATAATTATAAATAATGAAAAGGCAGGAATATAATTCCAGAATAAATCAACTTAAACCTTAAATAACTTTCAATACTTTAGTTTCCATAAGCGCAAGATAACATCGGGCCATTAATAACAATAAAATCAAATGATCTGGAGGGCCGGATCTGGCCCCCGGGCCTTGACTTTGACACATGTGCTTTACAGTTACTTTTCAACATTTTTTGATTTTTATTTAGTAAAAGAGCCACAAAGAATGGGTAAAAGCAGCACATGTGGCCCCGGAGCTGCAGGTTGCAGACCTCAGACATAATATAAATATGGTATTGTGAGCTCTGGTATTGTGGAGTCACTGACCTTTATATGAGGACAATGATCACATGACTCACCCCCATCTTGGCCACAGTTTACTCATGGATTTGACCACAGAGAAACCTGGACATTCAGAGACACAAACGGACTTAAAGAAAGCCCCTAGTGCAGGAGTCTGCAGCCTGTGACTCTATAAGAGCCATTTGGTCCAGTTTCACACATATCTAAATCCCCCAAGAGCCCACATTATTGTTCAGAAAAATACACAATATTTATATTTTTGTGATCGTTAAAAATCCCTTCAAAAATGTTGAATTGAAATATTACAATATTGAATGTTGAATGTGTGTTTTTGTTATTGTTTTTATTTCTTTTACTTTTGACAGCATCAAACACGAGTGCCTTTCAAAATAAAATACACCAATTAAGATCCTGCTGCTTCAGCAGAGTAATTTCAAAATAAAATCCAAAACAGTCAAACATGATGCTTTTTAAAATTTGGACTTTGGTGCACCTCCATCATTTCTCTCCTTTTACTTTCAAGTATAAACAACATTGAAGTCGAATTCAATTATTTGACAAAAAAAACATTAAAAATATTCTCGTTTTTTTAAGATAGGGTGCACAAAATGCATCATTCCTCATAATTTTTAATTGTTTTAAACTGCATTTGTTTAAAACTTCAACTACTTTTAAGTAACTTAAAAAAACAAGAATTGAGGAGACTTTCATTTGACTAACATCACAATAAAAACCCAAATTTAAAAAACATTTTTTACAGATTTTTGATTACATCATTTTGCTCTGTGTGCTTTTTTTTATCTAAAGGGAAACGGCAAAACTGAAATAACTAATGGATTATTCATTTGAATTTTTAGCATTTTTCTTTAGGACTCAAGAGCCACATTAGACTGAAAGTTATTTTGATCAGACATGTCTCTGCAGGCATCTTCAGGAATAAACCCACAACCTCTAAAATGAGTATAATTGCTCTATAAAAAGCCTGTCGGTTCCCGGGAAATACCCAGCCCTCGGCTGCCGAGCTGAAACTCTGTGATCATGTGGGAGTGGAAAGGATTTCCCTTTTGGCTTGTGTGGGTGTTTTTTTTTTTTCGTTTTTCCCACTGACTGGAAAATCATTGTGCGTCACCAGGGAGTCCCGGCTCTAAAAATACCTGCATAAGTGCATCAGCCGTTCTCACCTGCGCCTTTGATCAAACTTTTCTTTGGAAATCCAGCAGGATCCCTCTCCTTCTGTCAACATTTGGCAGATCCCTGTCCTTCTTTCTCCCTCTCCTGGTCATGTTTGTTAGTTTTGGGGAGCAATGACTCCATCTCACCCTGGCTTTGTTTCTGGTGTTACCCACAGTCCAGGGGTCTGTCTGCAACCTTTAACATCTGAAGAATCAGTCAAAGTCTTTGCATTTAATGTCACAATTATAATACATAAAAATGAATTTAAAAAAAAATAAATGAAACCTTCATTTTTTCAAAATAGAAAGCAGTTTATAAGTTTTGACAAACATTCAAAGGACTTCCTTTCAAAATAAAAGACACCCTGTGTCTCATAGAATCAAGCAGCAAACACAGCAGTAGGTAGTGTCATGTTTTGAGTCTAATAAGTATAATAATATATTTACCGTTTCAAATTATAATTGGTGGATTTCAGCCAAAAATCTTTCAATCTAACAACAGGTGAGGCAAAACAGGAAGACAAAATACAGAAGTTTTTACCTTCAGAAATGTAGGAGGAGAGAAATATTTAGACTTTTATGAAAATAATAAAAGGTTTATGTAATTTTTCCTCAACAGTTATGTGAAAAAACACATTTAAAACCAGCCAAACCAGAGACGTGTTTTCAGTTTCTTTATTATCCCTTTTTGGTTCGTTTGAATTTATTTTTTTATTTAACTTTTGTTTGCACTTAATTTATTATTATACTGTTTTAGAACCCCTGTGTCTATAATTGTTTCTATGTACAATAAAGTTAAAACTTGTATCAGTCAAATAAAGTTTTTTTTTTTTTTCTGAACAACATTAATGGCAAAAACAACTAGAACAAAAGGCTTTTCTCTGCTCAAATGTAAAAATGAAAATAAGTTATTTGGAGCCAATAAATAATAATTACATCAAATAAAATAAACAATATATTTAAAAAATGTAATTTACTAAGAACTACTTTTTTATTTTTGCTTTTTTTCGTTTCTAATTTGAATATTAACATTTTCTTTTAATGGGCTTTTTTGTCGTTGCAGTTAAAAATCTAAACATAATTAAAGTGGACCCCTCTCTTCTGTTTTTTTAGCTTTTAACATCAATATTGCTAAGTTTCTGTGCTCACAAAAATGCTTGCAGAAAATGCAGCGATGTGCATCTTTCTGACGGTTTTAAATGTGGCTAATGTGAATTTCTATCGGTTTTTGTGCTCGATCGCAATAAGAAACACACCCACATAACATCAGCTGAAACAACCCGTTAAAATAAAATCCACTCAAATGAAAAGTTGATAGTTTTCAATAAAAGATCCAATATTGGAGGAGATAAATTTACATTTTGATTTGTGAACGATCTAAGAAAGGAAATATATTTAGGTCGTGGGGCATCTATAAAATGAATATTTGAAAACAATTATGTCACAATTGCTAAGGTTACCTTATTATTTCTGTAAAATTCAGTTCTCTACTGTTTACCCTTAAACCAGAAGTCACTGTACAGATTTACGGCCCTGTGGGGGTGAAAGAACCACCTGTGGATCCAGAGCAGCAGGTTGTCCTGTCTGGACATGTCAGGAGTCTGAGATCAAACACCTGAGATGGGGGAGGGGAGGGGGCGTGTCCAGGTGTATGGTTTTGGGTCCTCAGTGTCACGCTGTATATTCTACAGCAGCTTTAGTCGATCTAACCCCGCCCACAGGGCTCTGCATGACCTCAGATGTATGAATGAATGCAAGAACGAGTCAGCAGAGCGTCGTGAACGGCCGTATGTGTTTATTACAGACAGTCACAGAGAAACACATGCATGTTGGCTCCACATCAAACCACCAGTGTGCAGAAACTGGAACCAGGACACCAGTTCAGAAAAGTTTCAAGTCAAAAAAATGTCAAAACACAACAACAACATGTATGCAACAGAAGAGCACAACACGGTAAACAAACTGAAGGTCACACATGCACACGCACGCACACGCACAGAGCAGCTTCTGCAGCCATTGATCCCAGCACCCCATCCGTGAAAAGTTCAGTTTTCACAAACAAATCCTGCTGGATCTGTTGAGCTGCAGAGCTGGACGGGTTGTTTGGTCATCATGTTAACAGAGAAACAAACATCAACGCATTTTTTTGTGTCATGAATGATGCTAAAAAGCCCCGACTGTGGACCAGGAGGGGATCGGTCACCACAGTTCTGCCCACAGTGTCTGTTAGCAGCAGTTCTTCATGTCGTCCACCCATGTCTGAGGAAACCGGCACTGCAGGGGCGTGATGATAAACGTCTGGAAGAAAACTCAGCGGGGTCTGCTCAGACCTGAGCCGAAGTCCACGCACCAACAACCAGAGAACATGTTCACTGTGACAGAGCTGTCCTCTGTGTGTGCACGTGAGTGTGCATGTGTGTGTGTGTGTGTGTGTGTGTGTGCTTGAGAGGGGGGGGGCGTCCATTAGCTCAGCAGCTCCAGGTAAGTGACGGGGACTTTGCCCTTCTCGTTCCCTCTTTCTCCAACCAACCAGTCGGGGTCCATTCCCGGGACGGTGTAGACGGTGATCAGCTGCAGGAGGGACAGAGGAACATCTTAAAACAGAGCTGGACACACACACTTCATCACTGCTCTGTGGAGCAGCACAGAAACATCTGCTGGAGACAGTTTTCACCTTCTGGTGAGGTCATAAACACTTCAGACTGGGTTCAACTGAAGCCTGTTTTAAGCTCCATTCACACCGAACGCGATTCGTTTCAATGATAAGTCGATGGTACAGGCGCGCTCTGAGGCGAACTGAAGTCTTGTGGCCCAATTTGAGCGTTGAGGCGCGGCACTGCCAAAAGGTCAACACCTGAAGTGTGACAGATCGCTGCGTCACATCTGCCAATCAGGAAGTCAGCTTTAAGCACGTTTACAGTAACTTTCACTCTCGAGGTGGAGCTCACTCACTCGATATGCCTGCAGGCAGAGAGACGCTGCCAGCTCTGGCTTCATCGAGACATTGAAAAAGAAAGATAAAAGCTCCCCTCGTTTTATTTTTCACAATCTTTCACTTGGTGATTAAAGCACCAAAATTGACACCACTGGCATTTCAAAGTAAATGTTGGAAGAAAAGCGCTTTATCAGAAAAAAAATCCAAGATGGCCACCATTTTTCAAGATGGCCGACTTGTCAATCCTGGTAAATCTTCTTATTGACATACAACTTCAACCAACACAATTATATATATATATATATTTCTATGTTCATATGAATGTATTCTTTGTTTGTCCTCAATTTTAAATAGCCACCAGTTTTCAAAATGGCAGCTTCTACTTGTTGAAAAATGTCTGGAAAGTTCTCTGGTCAACACTCCCCACTGCCCTCTGCAGCTGTAAATGTATGGAGTAAAAGAAGCAACCAGCACAAGGAAGATAGATTCTGCACTACATCACGTGTGGTGTGATCTTGTACATATATGACATCAAGTCATTAGTGTTTTTTTGCATCAAATTCTTTGCATCTAAATCATTATACTACCATAGCATTTTATTATGTGCATTTTTAATGCTGTATTCAAAACCAAATGTTTTGATGAGTATATCCTCAGAGTAGTATTACTATCCAAAAATGCACACCAAATACTGTGAAGGTAGGTTTCCATCTTGAATATTGGCCACCATTTTATTTTTTCAGTTGGATAACGTATTTTTTGGAAAAAGTAGGTTCTGTTGCACATATGTGCCAAAACTGGTGCTTGTATCACCAAGCAAAGCTTGTTCCAGCAATCTGCGGCACTATTGGGTTAACACGAGACAGAGAGCCTTCAAGCTCAGCCACAGAGACACAGAAACACAGTGGAAGCGGCTGTCATACAGACACGGCCCCCTGTACCAGGAAAATCTTTAATAATAATCTTATAAACTCAAACCTGGAGACATGAGCACTGATGATCACTGCAGACACCCTCCCTTACAGCATCAACCTAAATGCCTTAGCTGGTAGCTCCTCCCATATATAGCTGCGCCAACGACCAACAAATTTGTTGCACGATGAAAGAGGGGCGGGGCACGTATTTGTTGCATGAATTACACTTGATGTGAATGCACCTTTACAGCTCCATGGTCTTCGCCAGCTCATGAGGTTTCTAAGGTCACGCTTTCTCAAAAATAGATAAATAGACAGGCATGCCTGTCAATCACACCTAATCACCATAGAAGTTTACATTTAAATGTAAGTAATGATTTTTGTTGTAGCACCACCTTTTTAACCCTTTAACACCTGAGGCGTCACCGGTGACACTAAAAAAATATTTAACATGATGCAACTTTTCTCCTTGAAAATCTACTGGAATATGATCGTGTTAACGGTTGAAAAATGACAGCAAATCAAAGAACATAAACACTGGAGTTCCAGTGTTGAAGGTTGAAGGATAGCTCTGAATATACAGTCACACCGCCATCGGAAACTTGCCTTTAAGCGACTATTTCCAATGAGACGTCCATGAAAATGCTTTCAAAACTCATGTTTGTCCAATACTACGCACTTTTTAAAGACTTCCACTTACAAAACGCGTCCAATAAATATGTTGAAATTTGGATTAAATGTGCTGAAATTCCCTTTTCTCAGCTTCAGAATCCACTGGAATTGTGTTAAATGTCTAGTTCAAAGAACGTGTGCTACTTTGCTGTTGCCAGAAACATTTTTTTAAAAACCACCGTTATGTATATTCAAGCGCTGGAAGCTCTGCGCTAAAGCTAGCGGACTGGCGATTATTGGTGATGTCATTGAGTGAAAGTGACGTCCGACATATGAGACTATTTTTTCATTCCTCTCCGTTTGGAATGAAGGGGAAAGGAGAAGGGAAGAATTCGGATTGGGCTGGATAGTCTTTTTGTTGGTTTAAAGTTGGATCTTGAAGTGGGAGGGGCAAACTGATAGGATTTAACTCCGCCCACCTCAACAACATGCTGAAAATGGCTGATTATGCAGAAAATAAAAATAGAGGTTGTGTCTGAATTCCCCCCTAATTAGTAGTGCTGTCCGGACCTACTAGTTACAACATTGAGTCCACTAGAAATTTCCCAGAAGTCTTCATCGATGCTCACTAGATAAGCAAATATAGACCACAATGCATTGCTGTCAAACAATTGCGAACAAAAAATGTGTTTAAATGTGTTTTTTTAATAAGCCTTCAACATTTATACCATCAGAACACAATGGAGTCATACATAAATGTTGTGAAATTATCATATTGATTTGGTTTTGACTTTGTGATGTCATAACTGGCGTTTAGAAAAACAATAGAAAAGTAGTGAGCTTTAAAATCCAGGACACCATATAGTCCTGCACTATATAGTTTTTTAGTAGTTGGGGGTCATGGAGGGATTCCAGACACGACTAGAAAGTTCCACAGAGTCTGCCAATAGATCAACCAATGGACCCATTTCAAAGGCACTCCTCTGTTAACCCTTTAACACCAGAGCTTTAGCTCCAGTATTTACATCCTTTGAATGACTGTAACTCTTCAACTGTTTAAAAATGTAATGGAAATCCAGTGAAAGCTGAGAAAAGCAGCTTTAATTTGGTTAACAAAATTAAAGTCCTATTTATAAATAAAAATAATCAGGATTTATGTTATTAGCGTAAATGGTTGAAGCTTCAGTGAAAACATTGAAGAGTTAAAGCACAAATCTGAGCCTAAAAAATATCAAAAGGATGATTTAAAAATCTTTCCAATTTCTCATAAATAAGGGTAAAAAAGAACAGTTTTTGGCAGCTGACGGTTCTCCTGGTGTGAAATGATGTCAATGGGAAATCCCTTCGTTCAGACAACACCCTCTAGAGGTCTGTTGAGGAACTGCAACGTTTCCTGGTTTAGATGAGGTCTGGGTTCACATGGATCACTGATCCCATCACACCACAAGCTTTAAGGTTCACCTGATCTTTAGATGCAAACTGTTGGGTGGAAAGAGGTGGAGTCTGGTCAGATAATGTTGGTTTTTTGGAGCTGGACATTCCAGACAGAGCTTTGTAACCTGGACTTGAAATCCTCATCATTCAGCTTCCTACAGTAACACATCGTTTTTCTGTAAGTTTCCTGTACCTCATCCGCTAGGAGGGACAGCTCGCTGGCGTCATGGGCGTCGTAGTCGTACAGGACTTTAGCCTTTCGAGTGCCGGTGGCCGGCGGCTCCATCGACAGCGGTCCGGGCTTCGGATCACACGAGGAGAAGCCTGCCCCGGGAGACGAACGCTCTGATGGAAAGGCGGGGTTGGAGCTCGCAGCAGACGAGTGGGGGGCGCCAACAGCGTTGGCACATCTGACATTTAGAAAACAAATGAACGATACCAGAACCTGTGAGTGACGCTTCACAGGAAGGGATCGTCCTACAGTCGGAGGGTCATCCTCACCTGTGGAGCTCGCGCTGAAGCTCCTGCATGTAGTGATGACACTGAGTGAAGTAAGTGGTCTGAGCTTCTGCAAAGTCCTGCAGACAGCGCAGATGGTTGAGCTGTGGGGACAAAGAGGAAGCTCAGCGTGAGAGGAATCAGACTTCAGCTCTACTAAAATGAAGACATCAGACGCTGCATGGAAACAATCAGCCGTCAGGATGTGACGCTCCGCAGGAGGACAGACTGGACGCCTTGGAGCTTTAACAGCTTTAGCAGGAATTATTTTTCTGCAGCTCCTCCTGCTGCTTCGGTATTATCAAGTAACTTTTAAGAAAGATTTCAACTAATTTAATAGTCGATTGGTCGTTTATTTATTAATTTCCTCTCTTTTTTTTTTAAATGTATCTCAAAACTGTGGTGCAGGCTTTCTAATGCCATTCTCTTTGATACACGTGCACCGGAGCAGTAGTGATGTCACAGGAAGTCATAGGAAGACTCGGGGACCGTAACAACATGCTAAAGGAGCATTAAAGAGGAAACATAAAAAATAAATGAAAGAGTCGGCAGAACTTGAGAGTATGACAACACTGAAGAGAGATCATCGTCTAGATTAGCTAAGGGAACATTACGGCAAACAGAGAGCAAAAAAAGATGGTGGAGTAAAACTGAAGGGCGTTTCCCCACACTGTCGAGGCTAGCTAAATGTTTTTTGTGCATTCCTGCAACTTCTACTCTACTAGTGAAATCTCTATTCTGAAGAAACATTTGAACTCAAAACAGATCAAGTCTTTCAGCAAGAGAAGTAGAAATGCTAACTTTCCTGCATGGAGCAAGAGCATCATCCAGTTTGGAATTCTATAGAGTCAGAGTGTTGTGAAGTTGAACACAGTTGTGAGCGTTCACCACAAAATGCACTTTTGCTCTATTGAGTCAGTGAGAGAAAACTTTATCTTTAGAGAAAAATAGTCTGATTTGATTTAATCTTGCTTTAATACTAGACACTAACGAAGGAATGAAGCTTAATAAATTTAATAAACTATCATCCTAATTGTCTTTGTTTTTAGTGTGTTTGTCCGGTTTATGTTTGACCCGATTAGTCGTCTAATTGAAAAAAAGAATCTCCGATTAGTCGCCTATTGAAATAATCGTTGGCCCCGTCTGCGCGGCGGCCGGCACTCACGTGAGTGCTGCTGATGCCCTCCAGCAGCAGCCTGGTCACCTCCGCCTGCCGGTCGAACTCCGTCTGGGCCACTCGAAGCTCGTGCTCCGCCTGCGAGGAAGCAGGCGTTCAGGAAGCAGCCGGAAAAGATGCAGAAAGGCGCGCGGCAGAGACGGGATACTCACTTTGTCCACTTCCTCACTGAGCAGCTGAGAGGCAGCAGAGGGGAGGAGACCAGAAACGCAGATTACCAAAACATCAAACCAGAGCAGAGCAGTTCATCAGAACCTCCTGCCTCTTTGACCGTCTTCTGTCAAACGAACAAGGACTGATCCAGATTCTGAAACCGTTTCTATGGCAACGTTACAGTGAGGATGGAGCAGATGCTTCGTTTCCGGCTGTTTTAATGTTTCCAAACTTGATAACTCGTGACTAAAAATCAATCGTGAGGGGAAGGGTGGGTGCAGCTGCTACACAACATCTGCTCTACCACAAACACACAACCACACTCAGACTATCCTTTGTCCGACCTTCGTCTGCGCGGCAGCAGAGGAATCGGGCGCCACGTCCCAGCTCTCCCAGCCGCTCTACAGTCGTTCAGGAAACAAGCTCAGCATCACCAAAAAAAGCCACACAACTCTCACTGCAGACCGACACAAACACACAATCCTGACACTGTTGGTGCTCAGACAATTGTGCATCTTCTGTCAACCTGATGAAACCTGAAAGACCTTTGCAGCTTGAGAGGAAGGAAGTCTTTAAAAATATTCCTTCACAGACCTCTGAGACCGGCTTCTTCAGACGGCTTAGATCTCAGGCCAAACAGGAGAAACATTTATTGAAAACTGTAAAACTAATATTTTAAAACTTTAAAACCTGAGCTTTTTAACATAATTATGAACTAGATATATTGCATTTCCTACGATAATGCTAGTGTGAATGCTGTAAGCTGGATTTGGCTGCTGAAGATGCTGAAGCTGATAGCCAGCTAAAATATTAGTTAAATGCCAAACTAGCCTAAAAAAACCTAGGTTAGCCAAAACAGCTAGCATGTAGCTGAAAAAATAGCAAAACTTCAAAATAGCCCAAAAAAAATGAAAAAAGCCTAAATTAGCCAAAACCGCTAGCGTGTATACATTAGCCTAAGTCCAAAACAGACTGAAAAAAGGAAAAAAGCCTAAATTGGCCACAAAAAGCTAACATGTGGCTGAAAAAAATATATAGATAAACTTCAAAATAGCCTAAAAACTAAAAAGAAAAAGCCTAGATTAGCCAAAACAGCTAATGTGTAACCAAAAAAATAGATAAACTTTAAAATAATCTATAAAACTATTAGCATAATTCCAAAACAGCTTTAAAAATGTTAGCTCAAGTCTTAAATAGCCTAAAAATCTTAGAAAATCCCAAAATAGTCCAAAAAGCTAACAGAATGACCATCTTTGAAACTTTAAAACTGTAAATGTATAAAGTATTTGAAAAATAAAAAGGCAGGAATATTATTCCAGAAGAAATCAACTTAAAACATAAATTATTTTCAAATTTTTACACTCCATAAAAATATATTTTGTAAAATTATGCAAATTAGAAATCAGTGCTAGATGACAGCGGATCATTAGTAACAATAAAATAAAATGACCTGGAGGGCCGGATCCGGCCCCTGGGCCTTGACTTTGACACCTGTGGTTTAGTTGTTCTCAGCCCAATTTTCCTGATATTTGTTGCTTGATCTTAACTCTTTAACACCGGAGCTCCAGTGTTCATTATTTGATTTACTGTAACTCTCCAACCGTTAACACCATAGTTCCAGACACAGAAAAGCGGCGCTTTTCCCCGTGACGCTGCTTACCGCGGAGGCGCTGGCAGAAAGGACGTAATTTCGAGGCCTGGTCTCCTGAAAATCTGGGGCTGCCTGGAAAGAGGAAGAAGAAACGGAGCGATCAAAGAATGACCGAGAGGACGATCAGGTTCTTCTTTATTTGAGAGGAGAGGCTGATCCGTCCATCTTTGTTCCGACCATGCATCACATGACGCACTAACCCCGCCCAAATATGAAAACCAAAACCTGTAGGTTAAGCGCCTCCATGCTGGGTTGTTTTTCAGCTTGAAGAACTTTCATATAAACTTATAAAAATGTTGTCTGATTATGTAAGTAGTTACGGGATATCAAAGGGAAAAAAAGGTCAAAAGCTTAAAACGGGGTTCAGTCAACGACTCCCGGCCAATCATTTCAGCCGGGGGGGACTTCCATCTATAAATTTTCTAGCTCAATATTTTTTTCTGTGTCCAGATTCTCTTGGAATCTGTTTCACCAAAACAACATGAAAACAACAAAAAACTGTGAAGAATTGTCCTCTACTGGTTTGTCAGTCTAAATTTAGCATCAATAATGGATTTGTCTCCAACTCAGAGAGGAGGAAGAGGAGGGGAACCATTGACTGTGTAACAGAACTGGACTGAGAGAGTGTGACGCACTTTACTTTACTTTACTTTCAGCTCCAACAAAATGAAGTCAATTTAGTCGACATTTTTGCCATATAAGAACCAAAAATCATCAGATTGGTCAGAGTTGCTCTGAGTCAGTGTTTCTATGGCAACCACTCTCACCAATCAGGAGTGATCTTGTTGGAAGGCCACACCCCTTCCACTTGATAGCAGGTTCAGGTGAATCTGTCAAGCATTTAGAACGTTCTACATAAGACCACATGGTGTTATTGATGCTTGTGATTGGTCCGTTTATAACTTGATTTTTAAAATTAAAGGATAATCAAGAATATGTTAAATAAATGTATCAGAGCAAGAATGTTTATTCCAACCACTAGAATGACTCAGTTTATTTCTCTATAGAAGTCTATGGGATTTTGGCTTCTTGGAACCAGCGGGTACTTCCTGTTTGGAACACCAGGGGGAGGAGTCAGTCAGTCCAGTTCTCGTAAACAGGAACACAGACGTGCAGGCTGGCCTCACCGCAGCTTTGGCCTCGGCCTGCTTGGCTTTCTTCAAGCGAGCTTTGCAGATGTCCAGATCCAGCCGTCGGTTCTCCAGAAGCCGCTTCTCTTTCTGCCACAGAAACCAGGCGTGAGGAGAGAGGCTCACGTGCACGAGCCGCTGGGCTCACGTGCACGCCCGCAGAGGCTTACCGAGATGGTCCTCCAGTCTCCCTCCAGGAAGTTGCGTAGAGGGGAGAGGAAGGCGGCCGCTGAGGTCTGCAGGAACTCTCGCTCGGCCCCCCCCAGCCTCCTCTGGTACTCTCCAACGGTGATCAAGGTGCTGCCTGTGGTCAGACAGACAGACAGACAGTCATTCACACAGACACTGAGGATGAAGGTGAGGAGGAGGAGGAAAGGCTGAAGACTGCATTCTATTCTCAGAGTTTCATGTTAAATTAGTTTGGTTTTTAAAAGTATTTTCAAAACAACTAATGAATTCAACTGTACTGGGCACATGTGTCAAAGTCAAGGCCCGTGGGCCAGAACCGGCCCACTGGGTAATTCTATCCAGCCCTCCAGATCATTTTATTTTAATGTTATAATTGTTATAAATTTTATTGTTATAAATGTTATCTTGCACTTATTTCTAACTTGTATATTTTGACAAATATATATATATATAATTCTTTTTTTTAAACCTTTATTTATTCAGGGTGGATCCCATTGAAATTTAGAACCTCTTTTTCAAAGGAGTCCTGGGCAAGAATCAGTGCAAGAATAAAATCCAACAAATGTTAAACATATACAACTGCTGATCAAAATTTCATATAAATTAATGAGCTAAAACATGTACAATTTAAAGAAGCAGTCTCAAGTGCTCCTAATCTAGATTTAAAAGCATTTATGGAGATAAGTTCTCTTAGTTGCAAGTCCTTTTCAGGCAAATTCAATGAGGACAGAGCGGAGAACAAAAGAAAATTGAGAGTAAAATTCAATAGTAAAATACTGAAAGTTATTTAAGGTTTAAGTTGATTTATTTTGGAATAATATTCCTGCCTTTTTATTATTTGTAATTATGTTAAAACGTTACGGTTTAAAAGTGTTAAAATTAACATTTTGCTAGCTTTTTGGAATATTTCTGCATTTACTACGATTTTTTTTTTTAGACCATTCTGGAGTTTAGCTCATATTTCACCTTTAGCTTTTTGGCTAATTTAGGCTTTTTTAAAGATTTTTTAAGGCTGTTTTGGAGTTAGGCTAATGTATGCTGCTGTAGCTAAGTTAGGGTTTTTTTGTTGTTTTTTTAGGCTATTTTGGAATTTAGCTAATATTTTAGCAACATGCTAGCTGTTCTGCTATTTTGGGTTTTTTTTTTTGTTGTTTTTTAAAGTGTTTTGGATGTAAACTAATGTGTACAGGCTAGCTGTATTAGCTAACTTGGGTTTTTAGGCTATTTTAGAGTTTAGCTAATATTTCTGCTACATGCAAGCTTGGGCTTACCCAAGTATTTTTGTGGATAATTTGGCATTTAGCCAATATTTCATCTATGAATTTCAGCCTCTTCATCTATCAGCACTAGCCTCTTCAGCGGGCAGATTCAGCTTACAGTATTCAAACTAGCATTATTGCATGGAATGCTATATATCTAGTTTATAATTATGTTAAAAAGTTACATATCTTTAAGTTTTAAAAATTCAGTTCTAGATTGTTCAATAAATGTTTATCTTCTTCGGCCGCGACCTAAGGTGTGTTTTGGATTCATTGCAGGAATCCATGACCATACATCATTTCTTCATGCCGTCTGTATGTCTAACCGGTTTTCTGGACGTGATCCTGACTGTCCTGCTCATATTCTGCTGCCATCAGTATTTTCTGATGTACTTCTTGGCTTATGATTAAAACCCTCCAGATGTATCTGCAGAAAATATGCAGAGACTTCTAGAACTGGATACAGTTGTATCTGCCAAAATGACAGATAGCTTCTGCAGCAGCTACAGTCACGGCACTCGCAGAAATAATTCTGATTCAGTTCAATCAATGATGGCTGTGTGACACAAAACCCTCAGAAATCCCCTGAAACCATGGGAACGACATCAGGACACTTCCAAATGTTCTGGATGCTTCCTGCTCACCGTACGGAGAGTCTGCTCCGAACTCCTTAGCCGCGTCCAGCATGTACTGACCCAGCAGCTCCGCGTTGGTCATCCGGGACGGCAGCTTCTTCTCCAGTTTGTCGTAGATGAACTCCTCGATTCGAGCGCCTGAATGATAAAACCAGCTTAGAACTTCAACATCTACTTAAACGGCGGGCATCTCTGACCCAGGTTTGAACCAGCTATGGAGGAAAAGAGTTGGACCAGATCAGAACCGGGCCAGTTTCATCTGGAAGAACATTTTCTGATCGCATGAATCCTGAAATCTAAATGATAACAGAAGGAAGAATCATTTCAGGAGACACGTGATCTCAATATCCTTAAATTGAAAACTTTGCTCTAAGCCCAAAAAGAATAATATTTCATCATTGTTAAACAAATTATACAAAGTCCAACTCTGTCCAATCCATTTATTTTAAATAATAAATGTATTATTAATGATAAAAAGTAATTACCTACAAAATATTTATATAAATTAACAAAATGTTTACATGTTTATATATATATATATATATATATATATATATATATATATATATAAAATAAAAACACATAAACATATATTTACAAATAATAATACATTGAAATTTAATTTATTTAAAAAAATGTATTTTTTATGATAAATGTGGTTTAAAAAAACGTTTATAGTTAACTAGTAAATGATGAAAAAGTAGAACTCTTATGTTAAATAAAACATGACATGCCCCGCCCATTCTAGAGGGCTTCTTCATCTGATTGGTCAACAAACAAACATGCAAATTGTTTATCTTCATAAAACATAAATGCTGCTTTCTGAATGACTGAAGACAAATACAACCTTATTTATAATAAATGTATGAAAATGCAGAGAATAGCAGGACAATCCTCATTCCAGCTGGTTCACTCGGGAGATCTTTGCCGTTTCTAACAGAAAGAATCCGTCTGATCTCACATGTAACTAACAGATTCTCTGTGGTTTCAACACACGAGGAGCAAAGCAGCAGAAACATCTAAATGTTGAAGGCAGAATCAGAATCTTCTGTGTCCTCCAGAGCCGACTGGAAGCCATTTAAAGGGATGTCCATGCATTTTTCAACAGGACCGCGTGTGAGCACGCTCTGCTCACATTACAAAGATGTGCCGAGGAGGAGGAGGAGGAGGAAGAGGAGGACCTGCTGTGGTTACACAAACCCAGAAGATCCCGTGGACAAGAAAGAACCGTCAAAGCTCCTGGCAGAAATGATGAAGTCAGACATTCAGAGCTGGAACATCTAGGTCACGGCTAGAATTCCCAAATCATCTGGCGTCAGAAGTCTTGATTCCAGACAAGAATGAGTTAAATTCCTATTTTCCTTTAACATTTAGTGTTAGAAACAGAACAAAGGTGGAACAAGAATAATCAAATTGCCGAAGCTCACTTTCAAACTAACAGACTTTCTGTCACAAAAAAGGAGCAATACAAGAAAATCTAACCATAAATTTGATAAAATAAGTCATATTTACATTTTTTAATTGTTCTTTAAACCTGGCTCAACAATTAATGTTTTTGGTTTATGGAAGACTAAGAATCAAAGAGTTAACCAGACAAAGCAGGACACTTTTCCAGATCTTTGTCTTCTTTTGTGCAACATGAAAGTTAAAATAAACTTGATATAAAACATTGCCTATTATAATCCAAGTGTGAATGCTGTAAGATGAATGTCGCCACTAAAGAAGCCAGAGTAGTTGAATGAAAATGCTGAACCTGAAAGCTTGCTAAAATATTAGCTAAATACCAGATTTGTCAAAAAATTGGAATCATGTCTTAATTTCCCAAAACAGCTAGCATAATGCTAAAATGTTAGCTATACTCAGGATCAGCAGAAAAACTGGAAACGTGTCTAAATTACTCAAAAACAGCTAGCATAATGCTAAAATGTTAGTTAAACTCTAAATTAGCCGAAAAACTAGAAACATGTCTAAATTAGCCAAAAATAGCTAATATAAATCTAAAATGTAAGCTGAACTCCAAAGTAGCTAAAAAACTGAAAACATGTTGAAATTAGAAAAAAAGAGCTAGTCTAATGTTAAATGTTAGCATGACTCCAAATTAGCCAAAAAACAAATTGGAAACATGTCTAAATTATCCAAAAACCACTAGTATAATGCTAAAATGTTACATTAACTTTAAATTAGCCAAAAAAACAAAACAAAAAAAAAATGGAAACATCTCCAAATTAGCACAAAAACAGCAAGCCTAATGCTAAAATGTTAGCTTGGCTCCAAATTAGCCAAAAAAAAAAACTGGATACATGTCAAAATTACCACAAAAACACAGTTAGCATAATGCTAAAATGTTAGCTTGACTCCAAATTAACCAAAAACTGGAAACATGTCTATATTAGCAAAAGAAACAACTAGCATCATGCTAAAATATTATCTTGACTCCAAATTAGTCATAAGCTTAAGACTATCCAAAATAGCCAAAAACAGCTAGCATAGTGCTAAAATGTTAGTTAAACTCTAAATTAGCCGAAAAACTAGAAACATGTCTAAATTAGCCAAAAATAGCTAATATAAATCTAAAATGTAAGCTGAACTCCAAAGTAGCTAAAAAACTGAAAACATGTTGAAATTAGAAAAAAAGAGCTAGTCTAATGTTAAAATGTTAGCATGACTCCAAATTAGCCAAAAAAACAAATTGGAAACATGTCTAAATTATCCAAAAACCACTAGTATAATGCTAAAATGTTACATTAACTTTAAATTAGCCAAAAAAACAAAACAAAAAAAAAATGGAAACATCTCCAAATTAGCACAAAAACAGCAAGCCTAATGCTAAAATGTTAGCTTGGCTCCAAATTAGCCAAAAAAAAAAAACTGGATACATGTCAAAATTACCACAAAAACACAGTTAGCATAATGCTAAAATGTTAGCTTGACTCCAAATTAACCAAAAACTGGAAACATGTCTATATTAGCAAAAGAAACAACTAGCATCATGCTAAAATATTATCTTGACTCCAAATTAGTCATAAGCTTAAGACTATCCAAAATAGCCAAAAACAGCTAGCGTGCTAAAATATTAGCTAACTGCCAAATTGGTCAAAAAAAAAAAAACAAAAAAAAACAGCTAGTCTTTTTTTTTTATTATTACTAACAAGCTAAATTCCGAGTTAACCTAAAAACCGAGTAGTTACCGACCATTTTAAGATTGAACGGAGTCTCTAGCTGAAAGCATGCAGAAGTTCACAAGTTTCAAAGTGCACACAGTTTTTGAAGGATTTGATCGATTTCTCATTCATTCCCTATGGGGCATAGTTTGCTTAACATTTCAAATTTATACATTTTATGAATTCAAAAAATAAAAGCAATATTGTCCCGAAGAAGCTGAATATTTTGGTTTTTACATGTCAAGAAACGTACAGAAAGGAGCAGGAGAATCACTATTGATGTAAAGCAATCACACAATGACAGATTCTGATTTTTCTCTGTTTCTATACCAGATCCTACAAAGAATCCTCTGGTTGTTTCTGAAAAGAAGCTTCAGAAACAAGAAGAAAAGGCATTTTTTTAGAGCGTGAAGCTGCAGGTTTCCTCAGCTTCAGTCAGAGTCAGAGGAAGTGGAGGAGTCACTTACCTGTGTGGTCGACTGAAGCATGCAAGAACAAAAAAAAAAACAAAAAAAAAAACAAGAGTCACATATTCAGAATCTTTTACTGCAACTTTTGAACTGTTAACACGATCAATGTCATTCCAGTAGATTCTGAAAGCTTTTCTCCTTCAGAATCTACTACAGTGATTGTGGAATGTGATCCGTGGGCCAAATACTATATTTGATTATATTTGTCAATGACTGGACGGGCCAAAAGATAACCTTTGGCGGGCCAAATTTGGCCCCACTTTAGGCACCCATGTTCCAGAGAGTGATTGGAGCAGACATGGAGGAGAGAAACGGAGGAGGTAATGACGGGATGGAGAGGTTTGGAGTTCAGGACAGGAAGGCAGAGGAACAGATTATGGTGGACTTTGGTGAAACGGTGGTGAAGATATTGTTCCAGAGAAGAGAGGAGCATAGGGAGGTATGTAAGAGAGGAGGACACAAGTAGATGAGGTCTTGGGTGGACGATGTAATCTGAAAGAGATCGGTAACTGCAAAGTCATAGCAGGAAGGAGTGTAGCCAGACAGCAGATGATGACTCTGGTGGTGAGGAAGATGAAGAAAACATGAAGAGAGCAGAGAACCAAGTAATGGGAGTTGAAGAAGAAGGAGTGCTGTGTGGCTTTTAGAAAGAGAAGGAACAGACTTTAGAAGATCAGGAGGATCTTCCAGACGACTGGACAGTAGGGCTGTCATGATTATTCAACGACTAATCGACTATTAAAATGGTCGACGACTAATTTAATAGTTGATTAGTCGTCACTTTATATTATATTGAGTCTAAATGTAGCAAAGTTGAAAGTTACAATGGCGTTTTTCAAGCTTTTTTAGACTATTTTGGCATTTATTAAGGTTTTTTAGGTTATTTTGGAGTTTAGCTAATATTTCAGCTACATGCTAGCTATTTTGACTAATTTATGCTTTTTTTGATAATATGGAATTCAGCTAATATTTCAGCTACATGCTAGTTATTTTGACTAATTTAGGCTTTTTTTGGATACTTTGGAGTTTAGCTAATATTTCAGCTACATGCTAGCTAATTTGGCTAATTTAGTTTTAGTTTTTTTGTTTTTTGGGCTATTTTGAAGTTTTGCTAATATTTTAGCTAATTTCTAGCTATTTTGACTAATTTAGGCTTTTTGGTTTCTTTGGCGAATTTGGAGTTCAGCTAATATTTCAGCTTCATGCTAACTAATTTGGCCAATTTAGGCTTTTTTTTTGTTTAGGCTAATTTGGAGTTCAGTCAATATTTTAGCAACATGCTAGCTACTTTGGCTAATTTCAGTTTTTTTTTGTTTATTGGTTAATTTTGAGTTTCGCTAATATTTCAGCTACAAGCTAGCTATTTTCACTAATTTGGTTTTTTTTGTGAATAATTTGGAGTTCAACTAATATTTCAGCCACATGCTAGTTACGTTGGCTAATTTTGGCTTTTTTGTTTTTGCTTAAGTTAGAATTTAGCTAATATTTCAGCAAAGCGCTAGTTGTTTTGGCTAATTTGGTCTTTTTTTAGGCTATTTTGGAGTTTATCTAATGTTTCAGCTACATGCTAGCTATTTTGGATCATTTAAGCTTTTTTTGGACTATTTGGGAGTTTATCTAATATTTTAGCTGCATGCTAGCTGTTTTGACTAACTTAGGGTTTTTGTCCATTTTTTTCTATTTTGGTATTTAACAAATACAGCTGGCTTTCAGCTTCAGCGTGTTTAGCTATCAGTTTCAGCATCTTCTGCTATCAGCACTAGCATCATCAGTTGCCAAATTCAGCTTACAGCATTCAAACTAACATTATCACAGGTAATGCTACATACTTATTTTTTAGTTAGTTTAGATCTAATGATGGTTAACATGTGTGCTTTACATCCACTTTGCGCATGACCTGATTAGTCAAATGTTCTGAGAAAATAATGATTAGTCGACTCTTAAAATAATTGTTTGTGGCAGCACTACTGGACAGCTACAGTGTTCAGGGAGACTGGGAGAAAGAATCTTGAGAAAGCATCAATGGTGGAAATACACCTTAGTTTCTAAAAGACTTCAACCTGTGAGTCTCAACATGTCTGTCAAAGTTGGACAGATATTAATCCAGAAAGCATCAGTGAAGTTCTGGAGATTCCTGCATTCATGCAAAACCATCAGTAGAGGAACTTGGAGGAACTTACTGGGGTTGGGCTGCAGGAGAATTTCTGTCTGTCTCAAGATCTTCTCCGTCCAGTTCTTGGTGCCGTCTGCTCTGGTTATCAGGTTTTCTAAATGAGGATCCAGCTCCGTCTTCTCCGCCTGGCCCAACTTCTCCTCTGTGAACTGAGACACACAGAAGGTGGTTTCTAGAAACAGTAACATTCCCGTGCAGTCCGGAGAAACCACAATAAAAACCAGAAAGTTCCATTCCGATCATCCTTTGATCTGTTTCTAAAATGTTCCCAGTAGCTTTTTAATTATTAGACAGTTTTTAGCCTAAAATTTTAAAATGGTGTTGTTTTTCTAGTACATAGTTTCTGCAGAGCAGCAGAAATGAACCTTTGAGTTGTGGGCGGGACCATTGGCGGGTAGTAAACCCGGTACAGTTCTGATCCAGATGCCAGCTCAGATGAGGAAAACAAAGACATACATGGATCTGTATGTCTACAATTTCTGTCTAAATTAAACTTGATGGTTGGTTGGTTTAGTTTGTTTCTTTAAGATTTTTTTTTTCCCAGAAACCCCTTCAAAGGCCTGAAGAGAAACTTTTGATTTTAACAGAAATTTAAATAATATATCTCTGAGACACAAAGAAGAAGATGACGTTGATGAGGAGGAGAATAAACGTTGATTTAGATCAAGATAGATTTGATGAAAAGAAACATCATGATGGTGAAGAAGAAAAAGAAGGTGAGGAAGGAGAGTGTGTAAGCTGAAGAAGCTTGTTGTCTGCCTGGTCACGTGACTAACGGGCTCCATCGCAGCCATCAATAATGGATGAAGGCTGCACGAGCCTTGATCGGCTTACAGCCGCGCGGCTCGACGTCGATAACCACGCAGAAACCCCCAGAGGTGACATCGGCCCCCAACCCGCGCAGGTACCCCTGCGGGGGGGGGCGGTGCAGTGCGGCTGCGAACCGTCAACGATCCCATCACCTCACGGCGGAGCTGCGGGGGCGCGCGCCCGGGGCCGGGGGCTCACCTGGACGGCGCGCGTGAAGAACACCCCCGCATCCGAGGCCAGCTTCTTCACGTTGAAGTCCATGACGGCGCGCGGGCGGGTTCGGTTCACGCAGCTCGCGGAGGAATCCTCGCGGTCAGACGGGGGGTGAAGATGAGGCAGCAGAGCCGAAATCCTCCGAACGTCGCTCGGAAATCCTCTGAGCGACCTGCGCTTAAAGGGACCGCAGCACCGCCCGCCCGGGAGGGGAGGGGGAGCAGTGACAAGCGCCCACCGCCCTCCACTGAATGTGACCCAAACCAGGAAGAACCAGGAGGAACCAGAACCTCTGCCCTTTCATTTATAATTCCTGACCTCTGAGGGGGGTGGGGTCATTTCCACTCCATAATGTTCTGATTCAGTTTTAACACTAGAGCTCCAGTGTTAATATTCTTTGATTTACTGTAACTTCAAAGACCTGCTATTCTAGCTCTTAAGAACTTTTTGTCTTTCTAAATATTTTAGCTGAAACCATTTTCAGTTAGGCTTGAGGTGATTGATTTATTTGGTACCTGTCGTCTTTCATCTTGTGTGGTTTTAGTATTTTATGTTTTTGAAGTTTTTCTCTTTTTTGTTTTTCTTTTTTTTTAATATATCTCTGAAGGTTTCAACTTTTAACCTCAAAAGTTTTTCAATTTGTTTTTAGTCTCTGAAATGTTTTCTCTTATATTTTTACATCCTGAAGTTTTTGTCTTTTAACTTGTGACGTCTGTCTGGTCTGCAAACCGTACTTTTATTTTATATAAAGTTCAATTTCTTCATAGAGCAACTGTTCAAAAGCAAAGTTGTCCCAAAAACAGGCGCAAAAGACAGAAAAATGAACGAATCACAGCGAAGCTCAGATTTGTTCATAATTTGATCAATTGTAATTCATTAAAATTCTTTCCATTCAATTAAAATGAGACCAGATTGTCTCTATTGTGAAATGATGCTTATAAAAGTACTGAAGGATCAGTGTTATCCCAGAGAAATGTACTCAAACTTTACCCCCAAAAATACATACAAACCTTTCTGAAACAGAGAGTCCTGCAAAGGGCTAGCAGTTTGAAAGAACACATTTGCTTAGTCTGCCTTTAGTTCTACATTATTAATAATGAATAATGATCCTCCTCTATGTAAAGACGCTGATTTCTCACCAAAGTTATCAACAATGACAAGCTCGGAAACAGATATCAATAGAATTGTTACATTTCCAGATGATCTCTTACCTCATGGAAGAATGTCCCATTTTCACTGAGTCGTTCCATGTTTATTATTATTTAATGTTAAAGAAAAATCAAATTACACATTTTTTAACAAATCTAGTCAGATTTTGAAGTAATAACCAACTCTGCAGCGTTTGTAACTAAATTAATGATCTTTGAACTGGAGTAGGTCAGAGGTCACCTAAATGTATCTGAAGTTCATGTATCATCGACATATTTTAAGACTTTTTAATTAAAAAATCTGTGTAAATGCAAACGTAATTACAAAAAAATTAGAAACAGAATACAATTTAATTTTAGATGCAACTCACAACTAATGCAATATTGGCTCAAATAGAACAAATGTTATTTGTGTAGAAGCTCGTGAGATTAGGAAAACATTACTCAGTAGAACAGTGATGTTCACAGATGTTCTTTTTTGCCTCGATACAAAAAATGTTCTAGCATTTCAAATCAAATGGGAATGAGACCCTCCTCTCATCTGTCCTCTTACATTCTCCTTGAGAAGATCAGGAAGATCCAGTATTGAACACTGATGTCATTTCCCATCAACCAGTGGAGAAGAAAGGAGCTGTCCGTGGTGCTGAATCCTCCTCCACGAGTCTGAGTGAACGTTTGAATTCTCCTTTAGAATCTACTGGAATTATCTTGTTAACGGTTGAAAAGTTACAGTAAATCAAAGAACAGAAACACAGGAGCTCCGGCGTGAAAGGGTTAAACCCGTTACTTGTGTGGCCTCTGCCTTTTCCATCATCATCGCTGCTCTTTAACTGGATACTTCGCTACCGTCAGTCACAGATTCAGCATCAATCGATTTATCTCAATATTCTTCAGCAATAAAAGAAACTTTATTCAGATCCAAATGTTGAAACACAATCAAATCCTGTTAGTCGGTGGTCAGTAAACGCAGCACGACCATTCAGGTGATGTTCAGCTGCAGAGTTTTCACAATAAAGACAATATTTAGATCCTTATCAAACCACGTGGTGAGAACATTTTGTTTGTTCAGGTTAGAAAAGAGTTCACACTTTTAAAAACAATCCAATATTCATTGGAACCTTTTTTCTTCTGTTTTGTATTGCCAGACTAAACGGTTGAAGCCGCTTTCAGACTCCAGAGGAGCTCATTTGGAGTCTGACCGCTTCCACCTGTGGAAACACAAACGTGGACTCAGGCTTCTCTGGGTTTATTGCTTATTCTCTTTTACATTTATGTCATTGAGTTACTGAGAACAAAAAACTGGAGCTTCTCGATGGTGGAGGTCAAAGTTCTTCCTCCATTGAGTTGAACTGATCAGCAGCATGAAGATCAAAACTGAGAGCTGGAGAAATATAAAAAGAGCCGATGAGGTGGAGGAGCTGTGACATCGCTCTCCTGCTTTTCCAGGTTTCAACACAAACATCTTGAATATTTAATTGTCTTCTGCAGATGTTTGCTGGGAAACACCTCCGACCTCAGAATCCAAGACCTGCAGCTTCCTGTTGTCCGAGCGCTGCGTCAAAGTCAGAGTTCCGTCCAAGCAGGTGTTGAATCAAGCCCCGCCCACCACTGGAAACACCCCCCTCCCCACCTGCAGCAGAACCCGCTGGAAGTCAGCCAGAAAAATCCAGCCAGCTGACCTGGATTGTCTATAGACACAAAAACCGGGACAGCGCTCCAGCGGGGGTCCGACACCGCCGGGTCCAACGGCCGACCCGCTCCACCAGCAGGACGGTCCTGATAGAAGGTCTGAAGCAGACCCAACATCCATAGAAAACCCAATCTGAACTGGTGATGAAGACTGGAGGTGGAGCTCTACCTCTACTGCTGTCTGGAGGAGGAGGCGGGGCTAACTTTCATTGCTCCGCCTCCTCTGTAGCTTGTTTGTTCAGTGCTCAGTCTTAAAGCTCTGATGCTGGAAGGTTCTGTTGTTCTGGGCTCTGAAGCTGAAGGTCTTTGGGCACGTGGACGGGTTCTGAGGTCTGCAGAAACATGGGCCCGCTGGCCTCAGAACCATGAAGACGAGGGCCGGCCTTCACAAACCTTAAAAATCTGTCAAAACTAACTTAGAATAAATAGTAAAATCTGAAGACACAGTCTCTGCTCAGAATCCTCGGAGGTCCAAACCAGCTGAGGAACACGGGGGTCGTCTCAGGTCAGAGTCCAGACCTGGAATCCCAAACCCACAGGACCCCCCCCTTTAAATCAGACAGAAATGCACGTGGTCAGAGCGTCACTGCCTCAGGGAGGCGTGGCCTGTTCTTGTCCGTCAGTAGATGGAGATGCGTCCACGCTCCGGAGGGACGGGCCTGCTGGAGCGAGACGCTCTCCACCATCTTCTGAATCCCTTTGAGCACGTTTGAGGGGAACGTGAGTCCTGCTCTCTGAGCCATCCGGCTGACAGAGGAGAATCACAAAATCAGGAAGACGTCAGCGTGTCCGAGGCTGCAGGGAACCGAGCGTCTGTACGTGAAGAGTCCGGGAACTCCAGAGCGGCTCCACAGAGGCTCCGCCCCCGGTCCGGATCAGAGCGTCCGCCGCAGGAGCGGCTCCGCCCCCGGTCCGGATCAGGGCGTCCGCCGCAGGAGCGGCTCCGTCTCCGGTCCGGATCACGGCGTCCGCCGCAGGAGCGGCTCCGCCTCCGGTCCGGATCAGAGCGTCCGCCGCAGGAGCGGGTCCGTCACCGGTCCAGATCACGGCGTCCGCCGCAGGAGCGGCTCCGCCTCCGGTCCGGATCAGAGCGTCCGCCGCAGGAGCGGCTCCGCCTCCGGTCCGGATCACGGCGTCCGCAGCAGGAGCGGGTCCGTCTCCGGTCCGGATCACGGCGTCCGCCGCAGGTGCGGCTCCGCCTCCGGTCCGGATCACGGCGTCCGCCGCAGGTGCGGCTCCGCCTCCGGTCCGGATCAGAGCGTCCGCTGCAGGAGCGGCTCCGCCTCCGGTCCGGATCAGGGCGTCCGCCGCAGGAGCGGCTCCGCCCCCGGTCCGGATCAGAGCGTCCGCTGCAGGAGCGGCTCCGCCTCCGGTCCGGATCAGAGCGTCCGCTGCAGGAGCGGCTCCGCCTCCGGTCCGGATCAGAGCGTCCGCTGCAGGAGCGGCTCCGCCCCCGGTCCGGATCACGGCGTCCGCCGCAGGTGCGGCTCCGCCTCCGGTCCGGATCAGAGTGACCGCAGCAGGAGCGGCTCCGCCCCCGGTCCGGATCACGGCGTCCGCCGCAGGTGCGGCTCCGCCTCCGGTCCGGATCACGGCGTCCGCAGCAGGAGCGGCTCCGCCTCCGGTCCGGATCAGGGCGTCCGCCGCAGGAGCGGCTCCGCCTCCGGTCCGGATCACGGCGTCCGCTGCAGAAGCGGCTCCGCCTCCGGTCCGGATCAGGGCGTCCGCCGCAGGAGCGGCTCCGCCTCCGGTCCGGATCACGGCGTCCGCAGCAGGAGCGGGTCCGTCTCCGGTCCGGATCACGGCGTCCGCCGCAGGTGCGGCTCCGCCTCCGGTCCGGATCACGGCGTCCGCCGCAGGTGCGGCTCCGCCTCCGGTCCGGATCAGAGCGTCCGCTGCAGGAGCGGCTCCGCCTCCGGTCCGGATCAGGGCGTCCGCCGCAGGAGCGGCTCCGCCCCCGGTCCGGATCACGGCGTCCGCCGCAGGTGCGGCTCCGCCTCCGGTCCGGATCAGAGCGACCGCAGCAGGAGCGGCTCCGCCCCCGGTCCGGATCACGGCGTCCGCCGCAGGTGCGGCTCCGCCTCCGGTCCGGATCACGGCGTCCGCAGCAGGAGCGGCTCCGCCTCCGGTCCGGATCAGGGCGTCCGCCGCAGGAGCGGCTCCGCCTCCGGTCCGGATCACGGCGTCCGCTGCAGAAGCGGCTCCGCCTCCGGTCCGGATCAGGGCGTCCGCCGCAGGAGCGGCTCCGCCTCCGGTCCGGATCACGGCGTCCGCAGCAGGAGCGGCTCCGCCTCCGGTCCGGATCAGGGCGTCCGCCGCAGGAGCGGCTCCGCCTCCGGTCCGGATCAGAGCGTCCGCTGCAGGAGCGGCTCCGCCTCCGGTCCGGATCAGGGCGTCCGCTGCAGGAGCGGCTCCGCCTCCGGTCCGGATCAGGGCGTCCGCTGCAGGAGCTGATGGAGGACAGGGCGTGCACGAGCCACACACTTCACAGTTTAGAAAACAGTAAAAGAATGAGATGAATATTTACAAACATCTGCTGCAGCAGCAGGCGTGTGCACGTGTAGGAGCGCACGAGGCCAACACCCCCCACACATTTGGTTAGGGGGGGTCAGTCCAAAAGTCCCTGACAGACACGCGTGCACACACAATCACACTGAGACATGAGTCGACCCAAACCCCGCCCCCCCCACAGCAGAAACGCTGGCGTCCAGGAGAAGTGACCCCACCCCCCCCACCCCCCACACACACACATAAAGCCCACAGCTGAAGTGACGGATGAAGGTCAGAAATGCCTCTGCTCTACACAGGGGGAGGGGGGGCGCAGAGGCAGGACCCTCCAGGTTGGTGGTGGGGGGGGGTGGGGGGTTGGCAGAACACGGGGGAACGGCGCCTCCTGCAGGTCAGCCTCTGTGCTCGTAGTTGACCTCCTGTCCGTTGTTGGTCTCCATCGGGTCTTCGTGGAAACTTTCACACTGTTCCATGACTTTCCTGCAAAAGACGCACAGAGAACGCCAAAGAGAAATGATTACCGCCTTCATCTCATTGTTCATCTATAACTGTCAAATTCAGTCAAAGTCAGAGTTATTTATTTTCCAGCAGGAACTTCCTTTGCCAATAGGAAGACAGAGCAGACACAATGATTGGTCAAATCAGAGAACCCCTCTCTGGTCGCTGAGTGTGTGTCGTGCATCAGTCATGTGACATCATCGGTGTTTGTGTTGTAGCTCTAAACAGAACTGACTCAAACGGCGGGAAAGGTCATGTCTGTTGAGCTTGTCGTCATCATAAACTGCATTGGACAGTGAAACAAGGTTCATCATACGAGTGTTCAGAAGCTTATGGTTCATATGTTTTGGATTTGGACAGTTTCTTTTTCACCACCACTGCAGTAAAAATGAATATTAACGTTAAAGGAAACTGTGCATAAATAAAAAAATATGTCTGCAAATAAAAAATGATCACAACAAAAAATCAAAAAAGTAAAAAATGTGATGCAAAGAAGAAAGAGTGGAGGTCGATCATCAGGGATTGTTTTTATCCTCTGACAGACGGTCTGGGCTGTATCTATGCACTGCTGTGAAAAGCATATTCAATAAATCTCCTAATGTTTTTAACCAAGTGTTAAATTCACTAAATTTAACAATAAAGATCAGATTTTTTCTGATTTATTGGCATTCATTTTCATTTTTACATACTATTTTCCCCAGTACAAAAAAAACAAACTAAAACATTTCAAACCTGTCATCTTACTCAGCTTTAGAATCTAACATAATGTTATGTTTGTGTGTGAACCCCTGCTGCTGTTTATTAGGAAGAATTGATCTATAGTTTATTGTTCTTTGCTTCTCCCTGTATATCATTTATGTTTTGAATAAAAACTAAAGTAAGTGAAGAGTTTCGTCTTCAATGTCACCATTTAAATATGTTATTAGAAGGAGGAGAATCGAGTTCTGTGTTCCACCCCACACACCTCTCAACAACAAACCGACATCCTCCCATCGACCTTCAAAGCTACGTGGTTTCAGCAAATAACGTATTTAAATAGTTATTTTGAAGACCAAACCCTTCCCTTCCTGTCTTGACTCGTACTGCTCTTCTCCTCCACAGCAGTGAATATTGAACAAACCGTTCCACTTCTGGTGCGTCCGTCAGCAAAAACGATCCCCGATAATCAACCTAAGTTGTAGCTTTCTTGTTCACGTTTTTTTTTTTTTTTTTTGTGGTTATTTTTACATTTTTGCTGCGATCACTGTTTTGCAGAAACTTTTTTATTTTATTTCTTTCTTTCACAGGGACCGTGCACATCAATAGCATCGCTGCAATGCACCAGAATGAGCTAAAAGCTCTTTTTCATTGGTCGTCCCTGGACAGGTGTTAAAAATTGTCAACCTAAAAATCTCAAAACATCAATTAAATACTCCAGTCAAAAATATGGTAATACATAAAAAATAAAAGTTTGAAAATCAGTCATAATACATATAAAATACATATAACAATAATAAATGAATAATTTTTGCTGAGATCGCTTTTTTGTCTGCAGATATTTTTTCACTGTTTCTCATTTATTTGCTGTTACTCTTTTTCTTCAATGGCGGTTCTCGGCCACCATATTTACTGAACCACAACTTCATGAAAATATCTCAAAATGAGGCTTTTGACACCAATTATTAGGTTGGATTCAAAATAGATTAGATTCAGGTCATTATTAATTAATGGAAAGAAAGTAATTGCATGACTAGTTTTTAGTGATTCACACATAAAATATTGTTTTACAATAAAAAGAAAGTAAAAAAATAATGAACTTAAACATAAAAGATAAAAAGGATTAGGACTCCTGCTGCACTGCATTGTGGGAATCAGCAGTGAGAAAGACACAGATGTTTTCTTCTTCAGCATTAGGATTAATCTTTACATGTTATTGATCATTTGATCTTCCTCTTCTTCTTATCGTGATGTTTACAGCTGTTCTGTGAAATCGCCACGAGAGCACAAATTATTTATGAATTTGTAGTTCTTATTTTCTTATTTTACCCAGACGTAAGACAATTTGATCTCTGGTTCTGATGTCATGATGTTTTAGTGGATTAGGAAGGGCTGGTGCTCAGAGAGCCGGTTTTCAGAGAAAATAATACTTTGGAGTTGTTTTGTGAGGAATTAATAATAAAATTCACTTAAAAG
This sequence comes from Oryzias javanicus, assembly GCA_003999625.1. NCBI lineage: Eukaryota > Metazoa > Chordata > Actinopteri > Beloniformes > Adrianichthyidae > Oryzias > Oryzias javanicus. Next base: position 770,328 of record CM012448.1, read on the forward strand.
TTTTTAAAAAGTTGGTTTTACATAACATAGGCCTTTTAAAGCATGGTTCTATGGACTCCACAGAAGCAAGGTGAAGAGTACACACTGCCACCTAGTGGACTGGAGTAAAATCTGCACTCAAACTCAAGAAATCTGACCTCAGAAATGAGAGATTTAAGTCCACGGCTGCTTTTATGGAGGACTAAAAGAGCCAAAATGAAATAAATATATATACCACGTAATAAATACATAAATATGTCAATTATTTATTTTAGCATTAAATAAATAAAAGTGGAAATCAATTAATAAATGTTTAAATATATATGCCATTAAAATAGCATTTAAAAAGCACATATTGACATATTCAATTATCTCATGGTCCAGTATGGACTCAGAGACAAACAGAAATAAACATGTTTAATATGAAATAATTAAATAAATGTGTCATTAATTACTAAAAATTGACATTAAACAAATAAAAGTGTGAAAATTTAATTAAAATTTAGTTTTAAATTATTTCAGCGACATTTATTGATTTCCTGATTTAATGAAATATTTCATGAATGAGGAGGTGGACAAACCATTTCAATGAATCTGTCAAACTCAGTGGGCGGGCCTAACTCACATTGGATCCTTCTGAGAATTTGAGAGCTGCGCTTCTGTTTCATGAAACTCTGGAGTTTATTAAAGTTTTGGGGTTTTGTCTGGAGCCTGACTCACAAACACGCTGTAAACATTGTTTTGGTGAACCGTAGGGTCACTTGGTCTTTTCGTTCAAGGTGTCGGATGCTTCCTTACGGAGAGTTTGGCTCTTGTCCGGCCCGGTAGCAGGAGTCACCGATCACTCCTGGCTGCAGTGTTTTGGTGGAACTCGCTCTGTTTCCCCCCTCGCTAAGGGGGGGAAACAGAGCAGAATGCAGAAACTCGACTGTCTGCACCGAGAGTGTCGATTCTGTGACACACACTGCAGCTGCACTGAAGAGCAGGAATCGGCCTCACCTGGCCATGTCCTTGGTCTCTGGATGAGAACTTTCCAGCTCCAGAACTTTCTCCAACAGAGTTATTCCCCCCTCCTTGATGAGCAGCGGACAGTATTTGCTTGCTGCAAGAAAAGAGAAGGATTGGAATTCGTTCTGAGTGGCGCGATGCAGAAAACCACGGCAACAACGAGCGTTTCCACTCACGGTAAACGGACACCAGGTTGAAGAGCGCCCAGGTGGCCCAGTGCTGGCTGACGGGGGAGATGCTCTGTGGCAGCAGGCGCAGGATAGGCTCGAACGACCTGAGAGACAGACCAGAGCTTCAGGACCGCAGTTTGCTTCGACTCCTCCAACCTCCCCTTCTTCATAGGGAGGGGGTAATAGTGCACGTGTGGGGGAGCTGCAGCTCAGCAGACCTCGATGAATGGTTTAGGTCAGAGATTCTCAAAGTGAGAAGTTCTTCTAGCCCTCAATAAATCATATTTCATGGTTATTAAACCAGCTTTACATTTGAAAAAAAAAGTTTTTGTTTTGTGGTTTCTGGCGACATCTGCAGGAACAAAAAGGTAATTAGACCCAGGTGTCAGTTTCACCACCAGAAAGCAGACAACATTTTCGATGTCACTGCTTCTGCACCACAAGGAAGAATCCGGACGACGGCAGTGGAAATGGAGTCAGAGCGAGAAGACGGGCGGGATTCAGAGAGATTCCCAGCACAACGTGTTAGCGGGGACAAAAGATGCTTTCAAGCTTTGCTAACTTTGTTGTAGCAAATGGGCTGGATAAAGTCATGTTCCTGATTTGAAAGTGGGCTAATGTGATGGTCAAAGAATTCAATACAAATCCTCACTATGTTACAAATCATAAAAACTATAAAAAATTTACCAGTCAGAAACAAACAAAAAAACTCCAACAACTACATCGAGGCTTCGCTGCACAGCAGAGAATGTTTACAAAAATGGCAAAATCCAGTGAGGCTGTGACAGAAGCTAGCTACGCTGTGTCTTTGGAAATGACCCGGTGTTGTGCCAAGGTACGTTGCCCCCGCCAGAATGTGTTTCCCCGCTATGTAGCATCGTTGATTTGTTCTTTTAACGCTCATATTTTGTCTCAAACAGTGTTAAAAAAGGTGGATGCTAACAATGTTCTTCATTCTGGAGCTTTTGGGAGTTTATTGTAATATTTGAAAACGCAGATCAGCTCCGTCCTCCTCTCTTAACCGCCGTCTGTTCCAGCCCCTCCTCAGTGGAGGTCTGCGGTCCAGACCTCAGCTCTCTGATTGGTCAGAACCGTTCCGTTCTGGACTGAATCAGAGATGGAATCAGAGCAGACCTCGGACCCTGGTCCCACCTGTAGTTGATGTTGCGGCGTGAGCTGACGTCCCAGCTGCGGATGGCCTCCCACATCTTCTCCATGACCAGCTCCCTGCGCGGCTCCTGCATGGCCCAAACCTCGGAGCCGTCGAACATGATGTGTGACAGGACGCCGCACGCGTTGTACGACACCTCGATGCCGTCTGCCTTGCTGTCCAGCAGGTTGCTGCGTCAGAGAGACGAGGAGGAAACAGCTCAGATGAGGCTTTATTTTACCTAAATAACCATAAACAACTGAAGAAATAATCATAAAAGACCACTGGGAATTATTCCAAAACAGAGTGAGACTTTAATCTCTGCACAGGATATGGATCCATCACGTCATCAAACAAAGCCGCCTTCATTCTCTCATTGACTCCACACAGACAGAAGAACAGGCTGCAGCGTTTGATGCAGACAGAGTGAACGCCTGCATTATATAGAAGGAGGAAACATCATTTCTCGGGATCAGAGGGATTCCAAACTGGAAACCAGATGGGAGAACCTGTACATCTGATATCTTTGTGGTGGAAACGGAACCTCAGAGAATCTTTACACATTTGAAAATCCTAACTCTGACTGTATGACTGTATGAGGTTAAAATGCGACTCAGATCCCGCCTGCGACTGAAATCCCGTCTGCGTCTAAGTTCATTTTACAATTAATTGTAACAATTGTAACTATAACACACAACAAGTTAATGTTGTGTGATTATGGGTTGTATGTGTTAATGGAGGGGAGGGGGAGGGTGGGTTTAGTTTTTGCTATATATGTTTTTGTTTTTAAATGTAAAGCGCTTCCAGTTGCGTGAAGTATGAGAAGCGCTTTTATGAATAAAGTTTGATTGATTGAACTGAGACTAACTCTGGAGGTGATGTACTGCAATCCTTTTTCTAAGGTGATGAGTAATCAGACTACATAGTGTACTTCCAGTAACAGTCATTGACCAACAGGGAACTGTGTTTCTGAAGCTCCAGCTGCAGACAGCAGAGAGAGCGCCCCCTGCTGACGACTTACCTGAAGACAGAGATGAACTGCGGCGTGAGCAGCTGTGGCCGCAGAGCCTTGACCTCAGCCACGTTTCCCAGCAGCCCCAGCATGTTGCGGTGAAGCTCCTGTTTGTCCGGAAACTCCTGCAGGGAGAATAGAAGAGACGTTCACACCTCCAGAAGAATCTTTCACACTGCAGTGATTAATCACAACTACAACCCTGGAAGAACTAAACTGTCCCTCCACTCTCACATTCTGCACAAATACAAACTCCTGACCTCTGAAAACCTTAAACAGATTCAATCAGCTCGTCTTACATGGTTTATGTGAACTGTCCTCAACTTTTGACCTCAACCTGCTAAAGGCTCTCTAGATGGAAATTAGCCTGCAGCTATACTCTGATACATTTATGTTTTAATGTTCATTAAGATGCATTGTTCCTTTTTTCAATAAAGTTTTTTCATCAAACTTTTTCATCACATTCCCTCCTCCGTATGTGTTTCTAATACAAGTCATAGAAGGTAGGGGGCGCTAGTTTCTTAAAGCTAACATGTCAGGCTTTTGTCAGACAGAGCAGATCAATGATCATTGATCACACTATTAAGTGAAAAAGTGAAAACCTGATCGTGTGAAAATCTGATGTGAAGCTGTGATTTGAGCTGATGTGTTTGTGAGAACAGACACAATTCTCTGGTTTACTCTATGAAATACTATTCTTATTATAGTGTCGACTTTTAAATGATCAAAAGTCAAATAAAATAGAATTCAATAAAATAAAAGCTAAATAAAGAATCTTGTTATTTAAGTCTGTTTTTCCTTTTTAAACATACACAACATAAAGTTGTGAAAAAGATGTACTTAAACAAGAATCATTTTCTAAAACATGACACCTGACTGTCTGTGCCATCGTCTGCCCGTCTGCGCCATCGACTGCGCCATCGTCTGCCTTTCTGTGCCATTGTCCGTCTGCGCCATTGTCTGCCTGACTGTATGCGCCATGGCTGCTGATTCTGGTCAGTACACAGTCCTCATTCTCTTAGATCTAAAATCTGCTTTTGATACTGTTGATCATAGTATTCTGATTGATCGACTCCGCTGTGATTATGGCGTTTCTGGGACTGTACTGGGTTGGTTTGTTTCCTACCTCAGTGACAGAACCTACAATGTCACAGTTAACACTTTGTCTTCCGAAACACAAAAGCTTTCCTGTGGTGTTCCCCAAGGATCTGTTCTGGGCCCTATTTTATTCATGTTGTACATGATTCCGCTAGGGAAGCTTATCAGTAAATTTAAGCATATTTCTTACAATCTCTATGCCGATGACATCCAGCTCTATTGTTCATTCACTGAAAACAATTATCACAAGCTATCCTCTCTCTTTGATTGTCTGGCCACTATCAAAGCATGGTTGATTGAAAATCACCTACTCCTTAATTCGCAAAAGACAGAGACTATGATTTTTGCTCCTGATGCTAAAATTCCCTCAATCAAAACACTCCTCGCATCTATGTTCTCCTCTTTTCAATCTAGTGTGAGGAACCTCGGTGTCTGGTTTGACAATTCAATGTCTTTTGATCAACACTCGAGAAAGCTTGTGAAAAATTGTTATTTTCATCTGAGGAATGTGGCTAAATTAAAATCAGTTGTATCTAAATCTGATCTTGAGCTGATAATACATGCTTTTATTTCATCTCGCTTAGATTACTGCAATTCCCTTTTTACCTGTCTCAACAAACAATCTGTGAAACGTCTCCAAATGGTTCAGAATTCTGCTGCAAGACTTTTATCAGGAGCCAATAAACGCGCACACGTCACGCCTCTCCTTTCATCGTTACACTGGCTTCCTATTAGTTTTAGAATAGAATTTAAGATTTTAACTTTAGTTTTTAGAACTTTGCATGGACAGACCCCTGGTTACCTTTCTGAACTTCTACAGCCCTATGCTCCTGCTCGATCCTTAAGATCTGAAGCTTTGAACCTTTTAACCGTTCCAAAAACTCGTTTCAAAACCAGAGGTGATCTTGCATTTCAGACAGTTGCCCCAAAACTCTGGAACGCTCTCCCACTGTCACTGCGTCAGACTGACTCTGTTGAGTGTTTTAAAAGCCAATTGAAGACGTTTCTTTTTAGTAAAGCTTTTAGATGATATCTTAAGTTTATTTTATCTTCCCCCTACCTGAAGTTTTGTTTGTTATTAGTATTTTATCTCTTATTTTTACTGTTTTATTGATTCGTCCTGTATTTTATCTTGTGTGAAGCACTTTGTGAGTGGCCCTCTGTGAAAAGCGCTATATAAATAAAGACTTACTTACTTACGCCATCGTCTGCCTATCTGCGCCAACTGTGCTTGATGTATTATATTTAGCTCCGCCCATACCTACTCCATCCTATGCTACAACAAAGCAGAGTGGCTCACCTGTAGACAGTCCAGGAAGAGAGTCATGCCGCGACAGTTGAGGAACATCTGACAGTTGTCTGGCGTCTCATCTGTGATGTTCCACAGAGCGCTCCAGGAGAACTCCATCACCTGATCGCACTGAAAGCAAACGGTTTCTTTACAAATGACGGGCAGACAGGACGGCAGGGGCCGGACCGTCGGCTGACACGCCGTCAGTCGTGCAGGTTCAGACTCACCATTCTGTCCAGCAGCTTCTTCTGAATCAAGTTCAGCATCGTCTGAAATCAAGACACACATTTTTGTTTCAAAAGGGAACCGAAATGCAGATTCTTCCAAAAGCGTCTGTGGCAGCAGAGTAACCCTAACCCAGAGATCTGCTGAGGTTTGCTCTGACCAGAGTCACTTGGGTGAAGCTTATAGAACAGGAAACTGGTTCTTTCTAGTCAGTCAGACACTGGACTGAAAACAAGAGGCAAAGCAACCAGAACCAGGAAACAAAAAGATCAGAATCTTTACTAGCGATGTCCCAATCAGGTTATTTTTTATCCTGGATTTGACTCCAAGTCCTTTGAGTACACCACCAAAATGCTTCTCTATACCCCAGGGGATGGGACAAATGCTGAATGCTGAACACATCCAGGTAAGAGGCAACTAGCGCGGTTTTGCCTGAACTACTTAGTGGAGACTACCTTGACAAATCCCATCTTGCCCACGGCCTCCTTGTGGTGGTTGTCCACCTGGCAGACCAGAGCGTTGCACAGGTGGACGGCGATCCTCTGGATGGACTCGTCCTGCCGGGCCGGCTCCAGGATCTTCAGCAGCAGCTGGTTGACACGCCGGTACTGGAACTCCAGCTCCTCCGGGATGCTGAAGTTACACAGAGTCAGGCAGCAGTTCCTCTGGACCTGGAGGGGGGGTGTTACAGTTAGTATTTGTGTGTCTCATCACCACCACTTATAAGAAAGACCCCCCAGCCTGACTCACTGTGACCTCCTGGTACTGCTCCATCCCGTTCAGAACCACGTGGATCACCTCTCGGCGGAGCAGCACGCTCTGGTCGCTCCGGTACTCGGTGTTGGTCAGGTAGAACAGAGCCGCGCTGCCCGTCACCTGAATGCTTTTGTCGTATTTGTGGCACTTGAGAGCAGCGATCACGAGCTGAGACAGAGGCGGGACCGTGAGCGCGGCGCCTCAGCAGAACCTCAACCCCCCCCCCCCCCCCTCCACGCCCGAGAGCATACCTGCAGGGCGCGCAGCAGCTGGTTGCAGTGCTGGATCCTGGCGATGTCGAACAGCTGGTTGATGGCTCTGTGGGCCAGCTCGGGCCGAAACTCCGTGTACGCCTCGATGGCGTTCAGAACCTGCTCCTCGTTTTTTGACCCGGTCACCTGAGGAGAGGCGGGAAAGTATGGAGTGATGTTAGTGCCACCATGTTACAGCAAAAGTCACAGTTTTAGGTTAAAAATGTTCTAAATTGCAAACAAAATGTGAAATAATAAGAATAAAAAATCATAAAATGCAAATAAAAATAGTGACTTTCCTTTACTTTCAAAAAAAATAATTGCATTTGCAAACTTTTTGTTTGCTTTAAAAAATATATTTTTGCGATTGCAAACTTTTTTTTTTTAATTTCAAAAAATATTTTGAATTTGCAAACTTTTCTTTTGGTTTCAAAAAATGTTTAAAGTCGCAGCAAATTTGATGGCAGAGAAATAAAAGAGCAAAGAATCTAAAACCTAAAAATCTATCTTTGATAAAATAAGAACCCCCGTGGCGCAGGCGGCGGCGTTCACAGCTGGACGTGTACCTTGTAGGCGGGGATGTGCGTGACGTTGCACAGCGTGGTGTCGTACAGGCCCAGAAACTGCAGCGGCCTCTTCAGCTCCCTGAACGGGAAGATGCTGCTCTTGCACGGCTCAGTGCTGCGAGATTGAGAAAGAAGTTCAGGTCAGGCGCTCGTCCACAGGCCCCTCCCCCTTCACCGCTCGTCCTCACAGCCACCTGGGACGCCCCATCGCTTCCTCAAAGTGCGGGACGGTGCAGTTGTCCAGCATGATGTGGCCGGAGATGTCCAGGGAAACCAGGTGGAGCAGACGCTGCACGATGGCCGTCAGGATCTTCCTGGTCATCTTGAACTTGGTGACCCTCATGCTCTCCTGTGAGATGTCCAGATGCCTGAGGAAACCGAAGCGGCAAACACAGAAACATCATCAGACTGAAAACAAACGGCGGGTTTTATTCTCTCTGCTCCATTTTGATCTTTCTACTGCCACAGGCTCCGCCCCCTCACCTGAGATGAACCAGCTCCAGCGCGGTGCCGATCAGCTCCTCAGAGAGGTCCACGTTGTACAGAACCAGAGACGCCAGCCTGTCCTTCCACTGCGTCAGGAAGGCCGTCCCCAGCAGGTGCACGTTGGACAGGTCCAGGGAGGTGACGCACCTGAGGGGTCGGAGGAGCGCCTCGGCGTCCACCTCGTCCGGGAGCCCCCCCAGGTTCAGCAGCCGGAGGCGGTTGAACCCCTGGAAGCTGAAGTCTGTTTCTAAGGCCTGTCTGGAGGCGGGGCTCTCCTCCTCCTCATCCTCGGTGCTCTCGTTGCAGGCCAGCGGAGCCCCCCCCTTCTTGTAAAAGATGTTGCTGCAGCCGAACAGACACAGAGACACCAGCGTGTCCCTGAAGCAGGCCAGCGTCTTCAGGCTGCGGGACGACAGCCCGTTGCAGTAGGTCAGGTGGAGCTCGATCAAGTCCTGCAGAAAAGTATTCAACCAGGGAGGGGGTCACGCTTGAGAAGTGACATGACAGAAATGAAAAGAGCTCAGCTTCTCTTACTGTTGGTGTGTTTGGTGATCATAAATTTACATTTCTGGCTCAACAATTGATGAATTAACAAAACTTCAAACCATAAAAATAAAGGATTTTTCTCTCTGGTGTGTTTTTGTTCAAAAGCTGCAGATTTTCTTCAAATAAATCTAGTAAAACGCTTGATCAATCACGACACAAAAGTGTCATTAATCAGTTTTTTTTTAGTCGGTTTACAACCATAATTTAAAATAAATGCTCCAAATATACAGTTTTGTGTGTGATTTCATATTGTGATTATTAAAAAATATTGTTAATAAAAAAAAAGGTAACTGCGATTAATTAGTTAATTTTTGTAATCGATTCCCGGCCCTAATATAAATGTTTTTAATAAATATAGATAATTTAAAATTATTATGGGATGCCCAAAAGACCTACACCAGGGGTGTTAAACTCAATCACACAAGGGGCCGAAATCCAGAACACACCTGAGGTCGCGGGACAAACAAGGTAAACATTTATTCAACACTTTAAAACTACATTTTTAAACACTTTAAAACGGTAACTTTGTAACATAATTTACATGCAGTAATGCTAGTGTGAATGCTAACAGCTGAATTTGCCCGCTGAAGATGTTAGTGTTGATAGCTAAAGATGCTGAAAATGAAAGCTAAAAACACTGAAGCTGAAATAAGTCAAATTAAGTCTACAACCACAAGCAAAGTTTTGTTGACATTTGACCTTCGGGAAAAAAAACATCTTGAATATTTCTTTTAAAAAATCCCCTTTAGTGCCAACTACAAATCTACACCCCTCGAGGGGATTTCGATCTATGGCTGCTTAGGACGGTGTTGCTGTGGCGAGCTCACAATGGAATCATTTTCCTATTGGTCCCAAAATGTAACCAGAAAACGTTTCCATGAATTAACCTGAACAAACAACAACGTGAACGTATTAGGAATGTGTCATTTGTAACTCAAATGTAGATGTTTTAAAATACTTTCTATTCATACTTTTTCAAGATCAGCTTTAAAAAAAACATTTTCAGACTTCCAGATTGAAGCTCTTTTAAAAACCAAACTAACCGGCTTCAAGCTGAGTCAGAGCTGCACTGAGGTGAAGGGAGGCGTGGCCTTTGATTGACAGCCATGTTTGTTTTTCTTACCCATCTGTTAAAGAGAGGTCAGCTCTTTGTTTGATGGCATCAGCTCACCTGAAAACATCTCTGAATCATCAGAGATGTTCTCCTGACAAGCGGCTGTTAGAGAACCCGTGTCTGACTCTGACCTGCTTGCGTATGGCCTCCAGGTCTCTGTCCCGCACAAAGTCCTCCCTCAGCTGCACTCGGGTCAGTCTGGTGCTCCGGGGGTCGGAGAAGAGCTGGAAGAAGCTCTCCTCGGGTTCAAAGTTACTGTCTGTGTGGACCAGCTCCATGTACCTGCAGAAGACGGGGGCGCGGTCAGTGTGGCAGCTGTGGCGGGGCGGGGCGCGGCGTGCATGCGAGCACACGTACGTGTTGACCAGCTTGTCACAGATTTCGCTCGGGAGGAAGATGTCGGAGCGCAGACACAGCTTGTTCTGGAGTCCCTGATAGCACATGGTCCTCCTGAGGTTCCTGAGGCAGAAGACGGTGGTCAGGGTCATGAGGCTGTCGGGGTCGTCGCCCGCTTTGGTCGCCATGCTTGCCTCCTCGTCCTCGCCGGCTCAAAACCGGCAGCAACGGGAAACCTTTGAGGACACGAAAAAAAGAGAGAATAAAAAAAATTCAGAGAAAATGTTAAGAACAGTGAGATAAATCAGTAGAGATGAGACGCAGGCTTTACAGCAAGAGAGACGCCATATTGGAATGGTATAAAAACAATCAGACATGGTTTAGCAGACAGTAAAATGACCATAAATTATTCATTTTGGTCTGAATTTAAGGAAGAAAAACTCTGATCATCAGAAAAAGAATTCTCAAGTCATGAGAATAATGTGTTTGTTCAAAGAGCAACAAATGAACGACATTTCAAACTTTTCTATAACTTATATGGGAAACTCGACGCATACCTGATGCATGGTTGTTAATTTATTCTAATCTACACACAGACTGAGATTTACATAAACTGTTAGACTCCTCAGTCTGTGTTTATGGGTTTATGGGTAGCCGACATCGCCGTAGACCGCTAGCGTCCGTTATACATGGACCGGATCAGCGTGACACGGTCTGCTCCGACTGAGAACAGAACAGCCCGGTCCTGTTGGTCCAGAAGACGGGAGAGAGGGGTCAGTGAGACCTCCATTTACGGCGAGGTCCAGGCGGCGTCCGCTTTAAAGCACGCAGCCAGTCGCAACGCCACAGGTGAAATTCACCCGGCGGGGGCGGCAACGCTGGGCTGAGGTTCTACCCAACCTCCACCAGAAGGACTCAGACACCAACGTGACAGCAGTCAGGCGGTCACCAGCTCAGCGGCCTTGTGGTAGAGTGTCCGCCCTGAGATTAGAAGGTCGTGGGTTCAAGTCCAGGCCGAGTCATACCAAAGACTCTAAAAATGGAACCCAGTGCCTCCCTGCTTGGCACTCAGCATTAAGGGGTTGGATTGGGGGGTTAAACCACCAAACGGTTCCTGCGCGCAGCTGCAGCTCACCGCTCCCTTAGGGGATGGGTCACATGCGGAGAACAAATTTTGTACACCTAGATGTGTGACAACTAATGGAACTTTCAATTAGTGCCCACTGGACAGAGATTCAGCGCTGATGGACTCTTCACTACTGAGGAAATCCTGGTTATCTTATTTTTCTCCTCTTAGTAATCTGATTACCAGTAGGTCATCTGGTCTGATCTGAGGTCTAACACATACAAATACCACGATCATCCTCCATAAAACACAAAGATCGCTGGTTCTGCCAGAAAACATGGAAATAGTGAGAAGTTTAAAGATGTCATTGACTTTGAATAGAAGACTAGATCAGTCTAAACGTTCATTATTGAGAGTAAACCCACTCAGATCTGGTTCAAATGTTTTCTAGAAGTTCTCCTTTATCAGCTGACAGACATCATTTACTATTGAAAAGTCACATTCTGTTAGTACAATTATAACACAGCAGTAAACAGAGATCTGACCATTCCAATATGGCGACTGGCTTTGTGTACGCAACAAGCTAGCATGCGGTCTGTAGTGATATAGAACAGCAGAAACTTTGAGACAGACACTCAGACTGTGTCTTACTAAGATCTTCTCCTCTCCAGGATCCTCCTGTAGACTCCAGCAGGAACGATGACAAATGTCAAACAGGAGGACCATCAGAGGAACCCCGCTCTGGATCCGACCTGCTGCAGGAGGCACCACAGGGTGAGACCCGGTGAGGAGTGACAGAGCTTCTGCTGAAGGAAAACATCGTCAGTTTAGGGAAAAGAATCAGAAGAGTGTGAGAATCTATTTATGCAACTAAAGGTGAGTGGAGATGTTTCTGCTGGAACATTAAAGAAGCAAACAGGTTCCTGACCCTCAGAGGTTCCTGTTCCAGCCCAGCTGAGCACGTTATACAGTATCTGTAGCGTTTTCAACACATCAAAGACTGGAACAGGAGCCATCAAAACCGCCCCTGACTGCAGGTGAGGTCCAGTTGCTGGTAAGACACGCAGCATTAAGACTCTTTTAAGTCATAATTCAAAGTATAATGTATTATTCAATTGACAATTCAATTAAGCCTGAATATTGAATTTGCACATTGAAAAATGCTTGAATAATACTTTGAATTATGAGTTAAAAAAAACTTCCATAGCAGGACAAGTTTAGGAGCAAGTTTGTGCCGTGAAGGTTTCATTTTCTATTCGTGTTGCAGGAACCACACCTGTCTCCTAAACAAACACGCCCCTCACCCACCGTTCAGGTGAGCGTCTGCAGCTGATCTCAGTGAACAACTTCCTTCTGACGTCTCTGCACAATCTGCACGCTGTGCTTTACCAACTCATCCATTTAAACGTTCCCTCATCAAGTGTGATCTTGATTAATGAAATGAGAAGATCCATTTTCATTTAAAGGTATTTGTAAAAATTATTAACAACTTTTCTGGTGTTTTTTTTTCCCTCATTTCCTCAGTCTAAAGATTTCCTCGTTTATGAAGTCCAACCTTCACAAGGTTTAAATAACTTATTCACTAAAAAATGAACATTTTAAAAAGAAATTAATTAGTTCTGATAAAATCTTATCTATAGCAATTTCAACTATTTGACAAACAGGAGCAGAGATAATCAACTCCTGATCATGATACTTCCTCCTCAGGCTGCATGGACTATGGAGGTATTGTTTAAACTCTGATTTTAATCTATTTTAAAATTATTCCTTGTAGTATTTTAATTATGAATATGTCTTTTATAGCCTAAATTAAAAAAAAAAAACTGTTGTTTTATAGGACATAGTTCCTGCAAAGCAGCATGAGTTCATTAGAATTCACCTCTGAGTCGTGGGCGGGAGCAACTCTCCACTGATATCCCATCATCCCTCTCACACCCCAAACTTAGCATTAGGAAGACAACAAAATTATGAGCAAAACCGTAGAAATTGATCCAGATTCCAGCTCAGACGAGGAAAACAAAAACATTCACAGATCTGTTTGTGATTGAATACATCAGAATGGAGCGGAACAGGGAGATAGTGATTTGCCCGGCGAATTTGTGACATCACAAAAGACACCTTTTTTGAAGCAAAGTATCAGTCTGCTCCTGATTCACAATGATTTGAATAAAGAAACACTATTTTATTCTTCCTTTTCTTTATACATCTCCTCCATAATGAGAAAAATGAACATGTTAAAAACTGCATTTTCACTGGAGTGGGTATTCAAATGTAGGAACTTCTCCCCATTTGATTTAATCAATTCAGAGATCTTTGATTCTATTTGTTTGTGTTTTCATTCCAGCTCCTCCTCTACGACTAAGATGTTACCGTTGAATCTGAAGAGTTCAACACTTAAACTCTTCCCGACGTGACCAAACCTGGTTCTTTAACACCAACTAGCTGCTTCTAACATTTGAAATATATATATTTCGATGGCTGACACGTGATGAGAATGTTACTGTTGAACTTGTTGATACAGTTTTCGGGGAGAGATAACAAAAACATTCTAAAATCGGATCAGAAATGTACATTTCAGCACAAAAAGGAGGAAGAAAGGGCTTGCCAGCTTGTGGGTTAAATAAATGATCGCTGAAGTAAAATTTAGATGAACAGAAACTTAAGAAAAAGAGGATGTTCATTTAAGTTGTTATTTAGTAATTACAGACGTTCCAAGTAAATACACAGAATTTATAAGAGACCTCAACAATATAGTTGGATCATCTGGGACTGAAAACTCCAGCATGTTACAGAGAAATGACTTAAAATCACCAAACTTCCTGATAGAAGTATTAGACCACAAATCCTGGATTAATATCCAAAATATTTTGATTTTAAATTGTGAATGGCTGAAGTTTGACACTGATCCCTGATGAGATCGATTGAACTCGGAATTAATCTGGAACTTGGATCTGACCGATCAAACCAACCACAGGTGGGTGGACAGGTGAGACCATCCGAGCGCAGGTTTGTTTACATGTTTACCTGGCGCGCGTGGACGGGATTTCCAGCTTTAAAGAGAACTTCCAGTGAAACGTTGTCATTTCAGAACCAGCGTGGACGTTCCGGGGTTTTTCTCCCCACTCACCCCACGGCCTTCGTGCAGACACGGACCCATCGCAGCTCCGCAGACCTGACTGCTCACCTTTGCTCCTGCTAGCTGCCCTGCTAGCCAACCGCGCTAGCAACTTAGCCGTAACTTCTTTAAAAGTTGGAAACAAATGTTAAACTGCAGCTAGGCCGGAGTTCGGGGACCCGTCCCGGTCCATTTCTCGGCTGGTTTTGGTACTTTTTAGGCTAACGGCACAAACAGAACCGGATGAGCTGATAGATTCGGTTAGCGAGCTAGCTAGCTGCACCATGGATGTGGTTTCTCAAACATTTACGACAGGCAGCCGCCGGACACCCCGAACCGACCGTCTGCGCTGCGGGACCGAGCCAGAACCCGATCCGGACCTCAACCCAAATGAGCTCCAACAGTCGTCCAGACTCCAGCCGAACCCCGATGCGCTGTCACCGGTCACCTCACTGTCGGGTTAGCGCCATGCTAGCGGTGACTTTCCCCGGCAGAGCCCGGCTCTGTCCGCCCAGAGGCCGGCGTGGAGCGGGCGCTCAGCGCCTCGTCTGCAGGTGACTCACCTGTCCCGAGTCCCGAGTCCCGATGACGGCCAGAAAAGACAAATGATTATCGCCAGCAGCCGCTCATCTGATTTTCGATTTTACCTGATGTCAACAAACAGGCTCCTCCTTCTAACCTCAGTCAGCCCCTCCCACTTTTCACCCCTCCTCGTGCGTTTCCTCCACCTGACCCCCCTCTTTCTGCTCCTCCTGGATAAGAAAATAAAGTCCTAATCGTTTGTTTACATTATGTAAAATAAAACCAAATAAATATTCTTCCAAACATTTGCTATGGACGAGAAATAACAGACATGTGTGATGGAAGCTGTGCAAACTGGGATGCAGGTGCAGCGCATGAATCCACCCGGAAACCATCATGGGAATGTGGTTTGTTTTAAACTTCTCTAACATTTCTGCTCAAACTTTTTATTCTATATTTTTTTTAGCGGCAGATCATCAATTTTGCTTTGAAAATTCGTTGCTGTCTTACCTCTGACTTATGAAAATTGCATCATCATCATATCCATCCATCCATCCATCCATCCATCCATCCATCCATCCATCCATCCATCCATTGGGGTTTCTACAGTCCAGGAGTGTTAAACTCAATCTCACAAGGGGCCGAAATCCAAAACACAACTTAGGTCGCGGGCCGAACAGGACAAACATTTATTAAACACTCTAAAACTAGATTTTTAAAACTGTACAACCATGACTTTTTAACATAATTCTGAACAAGATATATAACATTATCTGCGATAATGCTGGTGTGAATATTGTAAGCTGAATTTGGTGCTAGTGCTAATAGCTGAAGATGCTGAAGTTGATAGCTGAAATCACTGAAGCTAAAGCTGAAAACGCTAAAGCTGATAGCCGGCTAAAATATTATCTCAGAGCTAAATTAGCCTAAAAAGCCCTAAATTAGCCAAAACAGCAAATGTTAGCCTAACTCCAAAACAAAAAAAAAAATCCTAAATTAGACAAAAAAGCTGGCATGCAGCTGAAATACTAGATCATCTTAAACGTTCACTATTGAGATTAAACTCATTCAGATCTTGTTAAATGTTTCCTAGAAGTTCTCCTTTATCAGCTAACAGCAATAATTTACTAGTAACAAGGTACATTCCGTTTTTGCAGTTGTAACACAGCAGTAAACAGGCATATATACCATTCCAATATGGCGTCCAACTTTGCATATACAACAAGCTAGTATGCCATCTCTAGTGATACAACTCATTGGTTGAAATATTAGCTTAACTCCATAATAGCCTTAAAAACTGAAAAAAGCCTAAATTAGCCAAAAAAATAAAAATAAAAGCAAGCATTGTCCAAAATCTCTTCATATGAGGATCCATTTACCTTTTCGTTAATAAGGATCAGTCCTCCTGTATCTTTTGCAGGAAAGCACCCCAAAACATGATGCTTCTACCCCCATGCTGCACAATGGGTACATAATAGTCTTGAGATGTAAAATTCTTCTTCCTCCAGACAACTTATACGGAATAGTTTCATTTTGGTCTCATCTGACCACTTGACCTTCTACCAGTCCTCCTCCAGATGTTCTCTGGAGAACTTTAGATGCTCCTGGACATGTGCTGGTTCAAGCTGGAGGACCTTTGAAGCACTTCAGGATTTGAATCCATGACAGCGTTTCATGTTGCTTTAGTAACCTTTAATACTGTAAATAGCTATTTTTCACTTTTATTTAATGCACTTTAGTTAGCCAAACCAGTTATTATGAATATTTCAAATCAACAAAGATATTAAAATGTCAATGTATTGACAAGTCAGAATTGACACTGGAACATAAGAACATGCAATATATGCATATTTACAAGAATACACACTATAAAAAGCACTTAGACATTATACACACTACTGTGAGACATTTAACTTGCTAAACCTTAAGAAACCCGAGAAATACATTCCAACACTCAGATTCTTTGCTTTAGTGAAAAAACATCTGCAGATCTGCCGTCATGCAGGACGGTAAGAGTCCAAATGTAAAAAAAGGTCCAGTACTTCCCAAATTTGCTAAGACTGCATGACTACAATAAAAGACAAACTTTTACCTAAAAGAGGCTAAGCAAAATTCCCACTTACCCTTTCCCTGAAAGAATTACTGTCAACTTCTCTGGAATTTCAAAGCATCCACCACGACAGAACAGAGAAACTCCACACTGGTATGAACTGACGTTTCATTTCATGCATGATCACCTTCTATGAATCAATATTCTAGGCATCAGTTTTTAGATTTGCTCATGTTGCATTGGATTAATTTAATCATGAAATATATTTCAATTCACATCACTGAATATGCTGAGCATTTAAGAGGAATACGTTGGAAACATGTTTCTTTTTTAATTAACTTGACTGGTTAAACATGAAGCTAATATTGCCCATAGAAATGTGTGTATGCAGCCAAAGGTCAACAGATGAGACTGTCTCTTGATTCGTAAGGTTTAGTATACACTGAGGAGAAAGGATAAGGAGTCAAACGGAAGAGAAAAGAGGTTTCTCCTTTTTTTGGTCTCTTTCTTTAATTCTGAAATCTTCCCAAGGTACTAAGTTTGTCCCAACCAATCAGTTTACATATTACTTCCTTCCTTATGAGCTGTCTCCATATATATCTATCAATGAACACTGTCTTCATCAATTAAATGATTTAAAAAAAATACCATGTGTGTGAACCAAACAGAAAAAATCGAGTTTGAAGTTAAAAACAGATAAAGAAAGGAAAAAAACAGTTCATTTATATAGAAATTTAGACTTAGAAATGTGTGCGTTTAACAGCAACTGACATACGTGATGACATGAGTGTGCAGAGATGAACCCATTGATTGTACAGGAGAACTGGACTGAGTGAGTGTGATGCCATAGAAATAAGCAGTGATTGGTTCAAGTCGGTCTGAGTCAACGTTTCTATGGCAACCAGTCTCACCAATCAGGACTGAGCTTGTTGGAGAGCACTTGAAAGCAGGCTCTGGAGAACCTGTCAATCAAACATTTTGAATGTTTGACATGAGACGACCATCGACTGTATAATAGAACTGGACTGGGTGACCCCTCCCCCACTTGCATTTAAAAAATGAAGTACCTGCTGGCTCCAAGAACCCAAAATCTCATAGACTGAAATAAACCGCTATTAGTCAGTCATTCCATTTGTCAGAAATATCCTTAATATATTTTTAAAACATGTTCTTGATGGTCCAAAAAAAATTGCGATATATTTTCTGTAGTCTAAGTTATTCAAGTTATACACCGACCAATCAGACGCCTCAAAAAAAGCATGAGGTCTCATGTTCTATATTTCACGTAGCCCTCTTTTCAGTGGTGGGGGTGTGGCCTTCCTACAAGTTCAATCCTTATTGGTGAGAGTGGTTACCATAGAAACGATGGCTCAGGACAATTTGGACCGATCACTGATTACTGATGTCATCTAGCCCCATATGGCGGTGTCCGTATCACAGAGAAATGGTTACTGAATTGACTCAACTGCTTTCTATGGATGACATCACATTCATTTAGTCCAGTTCTCCTTTACAATCAATAGAGAGCACATGCTTTTATAGAGTTGTCAGTGTATAACTTGAATAACTGGCACTGCAGAGAAAAGAAAATATCATAAAAAAAGGGAAGTCTGTGGGATTTAGGCTTCTTGGAGCCAGCAGGTTTCTGTTTGGAACGCCAGAATGTAGAGATGACGCAGTCCAGTTCTCATGTACAGTTATTGGATGAACCCATGTAAACGATGAAAGCCAAGCTGGCAGAGATGAAGAATGGAGGGAACAGGAAGTAGAATCAACCAGAAAAAGTGAGGTAAAGACCATGACAAAGATGATGCAATACAGCCCTTCAAACCGTAGAATACATCATCATATTTGATTTTTGCTTTCATTTTTTTTCTTCACAGGTCACAAGGTCCAAGTGAAATTTACTTGCAGTTACACCAAATGGCCGCTATATTGATACCAATGGAAGACGGCAGCAGAGAGCACAATGGACTCCTTATTTTCTGAATTCATATTAATACTTTAAGCTGTTAATCATAATTAAGGCAACCCAGTCTCAGTGAAATGCGTACATATTCCATGACTTTGCACCCTGAATTAAGGAGTTTTACAAGTTAGGCAACTTAATTTATTTTACTCTTGTGTAGTTAAATGATTCATGTTTTTCTAATAACTGACACAGTTTTAAAATCTGCTGCTCTTATTTGAGGAAATGTTGACCAAATGAAACCCAGCAAATTCAAATATCTGAACCTTTAAACTTTTTTTTTTTTTTTTTTTTTAAATACGTTTTTTGTTTACCTCTTAAGAACAATCTGCATTCATGAACAAAAATGTGGATTTATGCTGACATCAGATAGATCGCATGTGTCAAAGTCAAGGCCCGGGGCCCTCCAGATCATTTTATTTTATTCGTAGCACAATATTATCTTGCACTTATTTCTAACTTGTATCATTTTCACAAAATATATTTTTATGGAGACGGAAATATTGAAAGTTATTTATGGTTTAAGTTGATTTATTTTGGAATAATATTTCTGCCTTTTTACTATTCCTAATTAAGGGGGGTTTTTGTTTGTTTTTTTCTGTTTTTTTTTTTATCTTGTTGCAATTTTGAAGTTGAGCATTTTTTTCAGCTATAACAGCTGTTTTAGCTGACTTAAGTTTTTTTGTTTTGATTGTTAGGGTAATTTGGCATTTAGCATTTAGCCAATATTTTTAGCAGCCTATCAGCTTCCATTTTTTTAGCTAACAATTTCAGCATCTTCAGCTATCTGCACTAGCATCTTCAGCGGCCAAATTATCTTACAGCATTCCCACTAGCATTATTGCAGGTAATGCTTTATATATATTTCATAATTATGTTATAAAGTTACGCTTTTAAAGAAAAAAAAAATAACAACTTAGTTTTAGAGTGTTCAATAAATGTTTATCCTGTTCTCCCGCGACCTAAAGTGTAATTTGGATTTTGGCCCCTTTGTGCCATTGAGTTTGTTACCCCTGAGACAGATAAACAAACAAACAAATAAAGAAATAAATAGCTAAATGACAAATTTTTTTGCATGTTTTTTTAAATTACGGTAATTAAATGGGACCCCCCCCCCCCCCAAAAAAAAAAAAAAAAGAAAAAAAAATAATAATTTTAATCCAGAAGCAAAACAATATTTTAAATATTCTCTGCATATTAAGGCCATGTCATCTTATTCCAAAGGGAGTCTTTAATTTTTTAAATATTCATATTTAAACTCGGGTTCAGGTTCCAGGTATAAAATCGTGTTTTTTTGGGTGCGTTTCTATGCGGTGCCGCCGCGGCGGGGCGGAGGGGGAAGCAGCCGGCGGAGCTGCGGGCGGACATGCACGCTGACGGCGGAAGAGGCTGCAGGACTTCCTCTGGCCAGTGATTCGCTCCCCGTGGAAGCAGTTTCGGGAGTCACCTGTGCAGACATGTCGACCGCGTACAGAAACAGGTGAGAGCCGCCGCCGCCGCAGCGGCAGCCGCAGCGGCTACAGCGGACGCGGTTTCCACCGGAATCTGCCGCGTTAGCATCGCTAATGCTAACGCTAATGGAAGACAGAAGAGAGGCACTGCCCGGTGACCAGACCGCAGACGAAAATCCGCTTTAACGCGACACTTTTAGAGACAAAACTACAATGAATGCCGGGTGGTTGGATCAGAAATGTCAAATGTTGCTTTAGAACGGACAGGATCCAGTTAGCCGGGTGCTAGCTGACGCGTTAGCAGGTCAGCTGACCGTTAGCTGCAGCTGTGTCCGGCCCGCGCGCGCTCACACACGGACACGGAGCAGCACGGAGGTCCGCTTCACACCACCGCCCATCATTTATCAGCTCCTTATAAACCGGGAAGGTTCCCGAAGCATCGGATCGGAGGGTTAAAGATCTGATCATTGGAAGCTGTTTCATGGATTGATTTGACTTTTCAATACATGTTTAGCAGCAATAATCATTTACTTTGAGAAAACATGGAACATGTCTTCGTTTGTTTAGTCTCCACATACATTTTGATATAATGTGTTGTGATAGTAATATGTCTGTCATTCATGGGTTTAGAAATAAAGTGAGATGGATGAAAGAGAACACATAAACTGTGCTGCCACAAACGATTAGTCGACAAATCCACGATCAGTTTTCCAATTAATCGACTAATCGGGTCACGTGCAAACTGGATGTACAGCACACATCTTAACCGACATTAGCTATAAACTAACTAAAAAAAAATAGAAGTGTAGCATTACCTGCAATAATGCTAATGTGAATGCTGTAAGCTGAATTTGGCTGCTGAGGATGCTAGTGCTGATAGTTGAAGATGCTGAAATTGATAGCTGAAATCACTCAAGCTAATAGCTGAAAACGCTAAAGTTGATAGCGTTAACTAAAATATTAGTTAAATCTGAAATTTGCCTTAACAACTGAATAAAACCATAGTTAGCCAAAACAGGTAGCATGTAGCTGAATTATTAGCTGAACTCCAAAATAGCCTAAGAAGCTTTTTAAAAGCCTAAATTAGCCAATATAGCTAGCATGTTGCTGAAATATTAGCTAAACTCCTAATTAGCTTATAAAACCTTAATAAATACCAAAATATTCAAAAAAAATCTAGAAGAATGCCATTTTAACTTTCAACTTTACTACACTCCGACTCCATATAATATAAAGTAACAACTAATCGAGTATTAAATTAGTTTAATAGTGGATTATTCGTCGATTAGTCAACCAATCGTGGCAGCCCTGCTGTAAAGGTCACTCCAATGAAAGTGGTGTTTTTAACGTGTTCTCTTAGCAATTTTGTCATGATGGAGGACACATCTAGTGACCGTTACAATTATATCTTTATTTAAATCATGATGACTCAGGAGTCTAAGGGTTAGGAACATGAAGGAGGAAGGAGCGCCAGATATTTCTGTCGGGAAAAGATTTCAATCATTCGCCAGTTTGGCAAATGCCTTGGGAAGATACGAATGTGGAGTCTTTTTGCGGTCAAATGAGCCGCCGTTCGGATTTCCGTGGTCAAATCAGCCGTCACTGGATTTTTTTTTCTGAGAGTTTCATACAAAACATGCGGTAGCAGGTCTGTGCTCACTGGAAAAGACTCCGTGGAGCTTCAGGAAATGTGATATTGCTCTTCATGAATGCATATTACTATTAAAGCATATGATAATTATGTGAAATGGATGGTCTAGAAATCCAATCACAAAATCTTTTGTAGCACTGGTATAAAATTGGTTAAATTTGGCTGTGAAAGAACCCCAATAATCAATTTACATTTTAAATCCTTCACAGACCTACTTAGTACTTTTAACAAAATTTCTCTTGGAAATGTTCAGCATTTTTACTGTAGTTTTTAAGAAATCCACTTATGAATAATCATTAAAGGTGAAATAAATGACACAGTTTACTGACTTTGGCTGAGAATATATCTTGACTGTAAATTTAGTACACCAGCATTCCTTTACAAACCTACTTTGTACTTCAAGAAGTACTCCTGAAAATATGAAGCATTTTTACTGTATAGTTTTTGAGAAATAAACATCTAAAATACCATAAAAATGTTTTTTTTATGTAATTTAAAAAACTTTGGGTGGGACTTGTTCTTGATTCTTAATTTAGTAAACACTTAAAACATGAATTTACATCAGTTATTGCTCTTGGACGCGCGTAAATGTGTGCGCAATTCGGCAGCGTGCACGTTGGCCACGCTTAAAACGTATGACAGAGAAAACAGAATAACCTCGTAAAATACGTGTGGACGAACAGCAGTGTGATTTTCCACACGTTTTTGTGCTGCTCGCACGTATTTAGGCACAAATAACATCAGCCTTTTAAGAATGAGAATAAAAATCATTTGAAGAGTTAAACTCTTGAAACACTGATGTTAATCATTTGTGACTTTTTTCCATCCGTCCATCTCTTCCTCCCTCCAACCAACCAATCAGGAACTCAGATCTGGTGGAAATGGTTGGTGCACAGGCTGAGCAGAAGTCTGTTCTATCAAACCATTCTTTCAGATCATGATGTCCGCGTGGGAGAACTCCCCTCGTTGACTCATGAGCCGAGCTTCTCATTGTTCTTTCTCTGTGCCGTTTCCTTGTTGTAGAATCCAGGAATTCAAAGCAGCTCTGAGTGAAAAACACATCAACCTGGAGACGCTGAGGGAGCTGTGCTTCAACGGTAACTTTCCCTCCTGCATCTGAGTAAACCCGTTTCTGTGTGAGCTTGACTGACCTTCTGTGTGCTTTCATGGACTCAGGGATCCCGTTTGAGGGAGGCATCCGGGCGCTCTGCTGGAAGGTTAGTATCTGCTGCTGCTCTGGAGAACGTGGATCACTAGTGTTTGGCAGTATGGCAAAAATTCAAATGAAAGAGTTTAAAAATCTGAATTTTTCTGAAGAATTTGCATCGTGGACACCAATCAGGAACTGTGGAGAGAAATAAGTATCACCCCGATGTGTGTAGTTCTTGATTTGTGCATACGTAATACTTGATTTGTAACTCCCATAATATATTGTGTGCATAAGTACAAAAATGACAAAATTTAAATATGGAAAATACAATTCCCACATGCACAAATTAAAATGACTAAATACACACAAATCTTTAAAAATTACACACAAATCCCTTGTTACGCACACACACAACCTCAGTTACAAACAAATCTGTGGTGAGACTCTTCTCACGTCTCAGAGATTCATCCATGAGTGATGCGTTCAAGTACTGCTAGGATGCTGGGTCATCAGAGTTTCTTATTAGCCATTTTGAAGCATAAACTGTCATTCAGAGACGGCGCCTGCAGTAGATGGTGAACCTCATCGTACTGAGAGAGTCTGAATGATCTCATGAACCTAGACATGGAGATGCTTTTAACATAAATAGACCTGATGATCTCTTAACATCATCCGTGTCTTCCATGCACTGTGCATAAGTTATATCAGAGGTGTCAAACTCACACAGGGGGCCAAAATCCAAAACACACCTTAGATCACGGGCTGAACCGGATAAACATTTATTTAACACACTAAAATGGAATTTTTACAACTTTAAAAGCATAACTTTTTAACATAATTATGAACTAGATATGTAGCATTACCTGAGATAATGCTAGTGTGAATTCTGTAAGATGAATTTTAATGCTGAAGATGCTGAAACTGATAGCTAAAAATGCTGAAGCTGATAAGACAGCTAAAACATTAGCTGAATGCCAAGTTAGCCTAAAAAAAATTAGATTAACCAAAGCAGCTAGCATGTAAATATTAGTTTAACTCCAAAATAGGCTAAAAAAATCTTAGTAAATGCCTAAATAGTCCAAAAAGCACAATTACATTTTTTAAACATTAAAACTGTTAAAATGTTAAATTAGCCTAAAAAATGTAGGTTAGTAAAAACAGCTAGCATGTATCTGAAAAAATAGCTAAACTTCAAACTATCTTAAAAAACTGAAAAAGCCTAAATGAGCTAAAACAGCTAGCATGTAGCTGAAATATAAGCCTGACTCCAAAAGAGCCTAAAAAAACAAAAGAAAGCCTAAATTAAACAAAACAGCTAGCATGTAAATATTAGCTAAACTCCTGAATAGCTTTAAAAATCTTAGTAAAATAGTCCAAAGAGCTAACAGAATGCCAATAAATATTATTCTAGAATAAATCAATTTAAACATGAAATAACTTTAAATATTTTACCCTCCAAAACAATGTTTTTGTCAAAATTATACAAGTTAGAAATAAGTGCAAGATTGGGCCGTTAATAACAATAAAATAAATTGATCTGGAGGGCCGGATGGAATGACCCGCCACCGGAGGGCCGGATCCGGCCCCCGGGCCTTGACTTTAACATACGCGAGTCATGCAGACGACGATTCAAGTTCTTGACAGAGTCTCCGCCCACATGCTTTATGAAGTTTCTGAGTACATTTTTGGACCAGCATCCAGCGGTGAACACACACGCGTGTGCAGGCAGCATCACGTGCAGCGGGCTGCCAGCTGAACACGGCAGCTGGAGGCTCTGGCTGCTTCCTGCCTGGGATTCCTGCATGGAATCTGTCCGGCTGCATGATGAAATCCCAGCTGATGGAGGGCAGATGAGTTCGTGTTACGATGGGCACTGAAGGAGCTCCTTTGTTTTGTCATCTGCTGCTTCCCAGATCCTGCTCAACTACCTTCCTCTGGATCAGACGCTATGGGAGTCGTTCCTCAAGAAGCAGAGGTAGGAACCTCCGTCTGAACCTTCTGAGCTTCTCCACAGGCTCCTGCTTGGTTTAATGCTGTTTCCTCACAAAAACAAAGAGAAGTTTACTCTCAGTCTTCTGCTGACTCAAACGAACTTTACTGGATGAACTTTTAACAGTTTAGTTAGCTCGACGTTCTCCAACTTTTATTGCTAAAAGAGCCAGTTTATATTCTGACCAAGACTTAGCAAGAGCTGCAAAGTAACTGTTCAAAAAATACACTTTATGTTTTTGTGTTTATTAATTTAGGATCTACTCAAAAGCTAAAACACAAGTTTATTTTTCAAAGCAGGAAATAAATTCAGGCATCAAGGGCCATTTTTTAAAGAAAATGTTTAACGATTGAATTATTATCATTTTACCCTCTTTTACTCATGACATGCAGCACATTCAAGTGTTGTTACTTGCTGTCAAATAATTTGACTTGGTCTTAAAGATCGTCCTGCAAGTTTTATCTAAATAAAAAAATCAAGAAGACCAAATCAAACATTTTCTATCATTATGACTTCAGTGTGCCGCCATCTTTTTTCTCCTTTACTATTGAATCTAAACATGACAACATTGGTGTAGAATTCAATTTTTGAAATAAATGTGTATGTGCTTTAAACTTATTCCAATACAGTAAAATGAAAAAGAAACGGAATCAAAAGATCAGGAAGAGACGGAGAGTTCTCCACCAACTGCTGTTGGGGGGGGGTAAGATCTGGTTGGGGGCAGTTCTGATGGGACGGGTGGGTGTCATAGGGAGGGGGCAGCAGTTACAGGATGTCAGTGGTATAAAGGTTTCTATGGCGAGCTGTTCTATCATTAAATCAATATCTGTTTGTCGCCTAAACAGTCGTGTCAAAAGGATAACTAGTTAACTAGTGTGAGTCAAAAATGTGAACTAGTTAATTAATGGGCTTTTTGCACTGCACTAGTTAACTAGTGGAGTTTTTGCTCTCACTAGTCAACTAGTTAACACATTGCATATCACTAATAAACTAGTGGAATATTTTGGCTGCACTAGTTAACTAGTGAGCTTTACAGGAGCCTCACTAGTGAAACTTGCATAACTAGTGGCCTTTATAGTGTGTCACTAGTTAGCTAATGAGCACAAACGTGACCCACTAGTAAACTGTTGCTCATTTTAAGTCAATCCTAGTTAACTACTTCACATATTTTGCTCACACTATTTAACTAGTTGTCCTTTTGGATTACCATTACCACTTAGGCTTAAAACAGCCGGATAAAGCATAGTGATTAATATGCTCTCCCTGCACATTCATTTTATGTTATTTCTTTAATCTATGTACAGTTTTATCCTTTGTTCTCCTTTGTATTTATTGTTATAAATAGTTTGTCTGATTTGTGCTAAATTAACAAAAGATAAACCGGATCACCACAGACCTCCTCTAACCCAGCAGCTCTGCTGTCAGGCTGCACAGTTTGAGTTTTTCTTCTTCTGCTCTTTAACTCCAGTGTTTAGAGTCGTGGTTCCTGATCCTCCCTCAAGTTTAAGTGTTTGGATCTCAGCCAATCACAGCAGGATAGTTCACTTGTTGTTGTTGACGTGGTCTTGTTTACATAAATAGAGGAAGGACAGAGTTTCTATCAGTGACTGAGACGAGTCTCTATTGTAATAAACCAGAAGAGATTAAACATTTCTCTGATCGTGGGGTTGAAAAAAAAAATCACAGTGAAAGTTTTGGTCCCAAAGTTTAGTATTGTTTCTCATCTGTTACCACGGTAACGGTGTTGAGCTACTGCTCTGTGTTTGATCTTTGTCCTCAGAGATCTGTACTCTCAGTTCCTGAAGGAGATGATCATCCAGCCGGGCATCGCCAAAGCTAACCTGGGTCTTTCCAGAGAAGATGTGACCATGGAGGATCACGTGAGTCCTGCTCCTGCATCTTTGTCAGGATTTATCCAGAAGAGCCCTGTGGATCAGACGGCCTCCCTCTCCATCCACAATCTCCATCAAATGAACATCACTGGTTCAAATAAACATCTGTGGAGCTGGTTTTCAGTGAGCTGCTGCAGAAAGAAACAGTCAAACTTTTTCTGAAGTTCTATCACAAACTTGAGAGCAGAAATAGAAGAAAGCTGCTTCCTAAACCAGAGAGAGTTTGAAGTGACCAGGAGCCTGCTGAGAAACACACATACAAATGAATTCAAAATAAATGTTTTTAGTGAATCCCAAAGAATGAAGTTTCAAATGCTGGCTGAAGATGAACCATGATTGATCAGTGTTGGTTTACACATGTACATTTGAGTTGTGCTGAAGGTTGTCATGGCAACCTTCCAGACTTTTGTTGCATCGTTCAACATGAATCGATATCGTCTATGAATCAGATCAGCAACCTCTAATTATAATGTGAATAGAATTGTTCAAACGAGTCGTTTCACCTCCACCAGGCTGTGATTTCTGATGCAAAGACAGATGAGGAACGTTTCCGTGTGGCTTCGGTGTCTGGATGCTAAATTCATCCATTTTCATTTGAGACGTTCATTATTATTCAGCAATAATTCAGGTTTTATCTTTACAGGTGTTCTCTGTAGAAAATCCTGCATTATTCTCAACAAAAGAGAAACTGTTTTGGCTGTTACCTCTATAAATGAGGCATTTAAAGTGCTGTCTGTGGGTCATTGCCAAATTTGTGAAAAATTCAACTAAACTTTTATTAATTCCTTGAATATTAAAGGGTATGCTGCCATCTACAGGTTGAATCGAGGTATTACAGTTAGATTTCATTTAGGTCCCAGTCATTTCAGAAGTTCCATGTTCTGATCTGCAGCTCCAGTTATGAGAACCGTCCTGTTCCCCAGCCCCACCACTCTGACTTCTCTGTTTGGTAACCCTTTAATGATAAAAAATGACAACATCAGTATGGAGATCTTAAGGAGACAAAATGAAATAAACATATTTAATGTGAAATGATTAAATAAGTGTGTCGTTAATTAATTTATTAAATACATTTTTAAAAAGTGGAAATCAATAAATAAATGTTAATACGTGGCATTAAAATAGCATTTAAAAAGCACATTCAAATGTTTCATTCTAAATTTAATTATTTTATGGCTCATTGTGTCATTAACTTTTTAAAATTGGCATTAAATAAATAAAAGTTTCAATAAATGTTTTGATATTTAATTAAAATGTATTTTTTAAGTATTTTTTAAAATGTATTTCTAATCTAGTTTTAAATAATTAATGACACATTTATTTAATTATTTTATATTAAATGGATTTATTTCAATTAGTCTTTTTTACCCCTTACTGAGGTAAAAGATTAAATATGTCATGAATTATTTAAATCTGCTATTTTAATATTTTAATGCCATATATATTACAACGTTTATTTGATTTCAACTTTTTTTATTTAATGCCAAAGTTGAATTTAATTATTAAATAATTTAGTCATTTAATTGTGTATATATGTATTTTATTTCAGCTGTTAAAGAACTCAATGCATCAGTGGTATTTTTAAAGTCAATAAAAAGAAAAAAGTTCCACAAAACTGCAGAATGAACCATTTCTAACCTGATGGACGCTGGAACAAAATGATGATAGTGATGCTCTCATCCTGGATGTTGATCTCCTCTAGAGCTGGAGAACCTCATAGATGGTCTGGGAGCATTTGTCAACAGAGAAAATGGAACAAATTTCAATGACTGCCAGACCGAAGGCTGAAACTCTCGTGTTTCACTTTACTGCGCTTCTCTTTTCAGCCTCTGAACCCAAATCCAGACAGCAGGTGGAACACCTACTTCAAAGACAATGAGATCCTTCTGCAGATCGACAAAGACGTCAGGTGAGGAAGAAGATCCGTTTCTATGATAATCATGAAGGACAGAGCAGGAAACGTGTGGAGAATAAACGTGTATATTTATATTCATGTATTTCCACTTTATAGTGTGAATTCTTCATAAGTGTTCTCTCTATAGTGATTCTCCTGCTTCTTTCTGTTCGTTTTTCCACACGTGAAAACCCAATCACACTTTCGACCAATCATTTTGGAGTTTAGTTAGTATTTAAGTAACAAGCTAGCTTCATTTTTTTTTGCTAATTTGACATCTACTGAGGTTTTTTAAATGCTAATTTAGAGTTTAGCTTCTATTTTAGCAACATGCTAACGTTTTTGACTAATTTAGTTTATTGAGGAATTTTAAACTGGACTTTAGCTAATATTTGAGCAACACACTTAATATTTTTGTAAAGTTGGCATGTATTTTTAGGGATTTTTAAACAGTATTACTACAAATTTTTCAGAAATGAAGGTCAACTTCAGCGCTTTTCTATAGTTCTGTTACAACATTTCCAGCCTTTTTAGCAAATTATACATTTTTCTAACAGATTTTGTATTTTCAGCAAGTCCTTTCAGCAATTAAAGGTAACTGCGTCACTATTTTCAGCAAAAAGCTTCAGCATCTTCAGTAACTACTTTCAGCAAAAAGCGTTCACACTAGCATTATTGTAGATAATGCAGCTTTTCTAGTTTCTATATTTGTTCCACTGTATGTAAACTTAGTGGGCGGAGCTGTGGCAGCAGATGACCTCTCGTAAAACTTTTAATGCATAAAAATGTATTACTAATAATGATTACATATTTATGTTTCTTAAGAAGTAATTTCAGAGAAAAATCTGTCCAAAGAAACCCTGTAGAAGTTTTCAGCCGTGAACCCTTTCACACCTGAGGCGCCGTCGTGACGTACTGTGACTTTTGATGCACCGGTCTCCCTACCTTGATGGTGTCTGCTCAGCTGTGACTCACGTCTCTCGTTTGCAGGCGCCTGTACCCGGACATGGCGTTCTTCCAGCGCCCCACGGACTACCCGAGCCAACTGATCCTGGACCCCCAAAACGATTACGAGACGCTGCGTCGGCGAGTGGAGCAGACCACCCTGAAGGCTCAGACGGTGAACCGTAACCGCAGCGGCGTGACCAATGTGAGTGACGGTTGCTTGTTTTTCACAATAAAAGCTCCGACTCGGCTGCACGCACATCAGAGTGCTGGAGCCGCCCCTCAGGAAGCTGGCCAGGTTCTGGAAGAGTTTCTGCAGCTGGAGACCAGACTGTGACCTGCAGGTGTGTCCTCCTGCAGGTCAGCTCTCCAGGGAAGGCTCTTAACTTGTACCCGTCAAACGAGTATGAGGTTCTGCCCAGCGGCAGCGAGGCCCACTGGGAGGTGGTGGAGCGCATTCTCTTCATCTACGCCAAACTCAACCCCGGCATCGCCTACGTCCAGGGCATGAATGAGATCGTCGGGCCGATCTACTACACATTCGTCACTGACCCGAACACGGAGTGGAAAGGTCTGGAAGAACTAGAGATGACTAGTGATTATAATCTCCAGAAACTCTTCGATTCATAAGAGCCTCAATCGATTTGATTCACATTTTTTTCTATTTTTCAATTTAATTTAATTTTGACTTTAGGCAGATATACACATTTGTTTAAAATAAATTATAATGTTTCGTATATTTTTGATGAGATTGTTAATATCATCCAGTGTTACTTGGATTCTCTAAAGGAGAAGTTCTAACAAAAATGTTCAGCTCATTAACATTATAAACATTGTTCTGCTTCTCCTGGAGGCTGTTTAAGTTTAGCCACAAGGTGGCGATCGCGCTACAGCCTTACATCATATTCCAGAAGGAGAAGAAAGTCTGAGAAAAAAACTGTTTTAGACCACAAATGGTTATTTTCAAAAATATTTCCTTAAAAAGTTTGGAAAATTCATGTTTGAGTTTATAAAGAAGTTTATGAAATGTATGTTTAGATCAATTGAGTGTTAGCTTTTGTTTCCATTAAACGTTAGCATCAAGCTAGCGGACTTTAGTTTCATGTGCTAAATCGATTATTAATATATTAAGCTTAAATCAGTTCTAATCGATTTGATGAACCCAGAACTCTGCTCTATGAAATCAGCTTTTGTTCAGTTTTGCATGAAGGCGGTTCTGACTCATCCTGCTGCGGTCCACAGAGCACGCCGAAGCAGACACCTTCTTCTGTTTCACCAACCTGATGTCAGAGAACAGAGACAACTTCATCAAGAGCCTGGACGACTCCCAGTGCGGCATCACCTACAAAATGGAGAGCGTCTACTCCATGCTCCGGGACAAAGACCCTCAGCTCTTCCTCAAACTGGTCAGACTCCCCTCAGTATGCCCCGTCACATACAGGGTCTGCACCGACCCGCATTCAACTATTTCAGACTTTTCAGCTGCAGAGATCCTTTTTTTCTCATTTTTGCTTTAAAAGTTGGTCTGCTCAATAATGTGGAACCTCTTTCTTTTGTAATTTTTCCTTTAATTGAACTCACCAGTGATCAAATACACAATATCATCCATGAGATTCATTGAAAAACAAAGAATTTGATCTTTTTAAAACTTAAATGCAATTTTTATAATAATTTGGAACACAATGTATTGGTGAGCATATGGGGGAAGAACCGCCTCCAACAGTGTTTACCGAAACAGTCATTCACTCTCTGAGTGAAGGTCGTCATGGTTCTGGCCAGCAGAACATGAAGAAACAGAAATATTTTATGTCTATGACCTGGTACCGATGACCCACACACCAGTACAGCAGAATAAACAAACCCTCTGATCTCGTAACATTCCGGTGAGCAGACCTAAAGTGACGAGTGATCCTCTCTGCCCATCAGGAGGAGCAGAACATCAAGCCTCAGTACTTCACCTTCCGCTGGCTCACCCTGCTGCTCTCGCAGGAGTTCCTGCTGCCAGACGTCATCCGCATCTGGGACACGCTGTTCTCTGACAAGGACCGCTTCCATTTCCTCATCCTGGTGTGCTGCGCCATGCTGATGTGAGGCTCCGCTCTTCCCCGCTCCGCTCTGCTCTTCCTGCTCACCTGAATCCCTCTGACCTCTGTCTGCAGGCTCATCCGCAGCGACCTGCTGGCAGGAGACTTCACGGTCAACATGAGGTTACTGCAGGTACGTGACAGCCGCCTTCCGTCCGAGTGTTCACGCGCGCAGCTCATCCTCACGTTTAAACCCTCAGGATTACCCCATCTCAGACGTGCACACCATCCTGACCAAGGCCAAGGAGCTGCAGGACACCTCCTAACCTGCTGGGGTTGTCCTGCTGGTGGAGGGTTATGTGAAAAACTTTAATGTTGTGGACGGACCTGAAGAAAGTGGATGGAGACTCCCACAGGTCTCCAGAAACGCCTGGGCGTGTGGGCGTGTCCTGGGCGGAGCCGCCTTCAGCGGGGAGATGAACTGAGACTGGACCAAGACTCCCTGAGCAGACGCCATCAGGAAGACTTTTCTGTTCGTTAAGGGTTCATTTGTAAGTCAAACACGTCTGCCTTACCTGGACGTGAACACACG
Source organism: Oryzias javanicus (assembly GCA_003999625.1). Lineage (NCBI taxonomy): Eukaryota > Metazoa > Chordata > Actinopteri > Beloniformes > Adrianichthyidae > Oryzias > Oryzias javanicus. The sequence goes on from CM012448.1 coordinate 802,627, forward strand.
GAGGTCAGAGGGCGCCCCGGAAGCAGTCACATGTCTACGTCTGACCTCCGTGAAGAACCTGACGTTCAGGCTTTCAAACTCACATCAGTTTGATGCCCCGGCTCTGGCCGGTTCTGGTCGGATCCAGTCAAAGTGTGATTCTGAAGGAGGAGAAGTCATGAAGAAGTTTGATGAAACTGCCGTAATCTGGAGTCAGTTTAGTTTCAATGAACCCTTTAACACCGGAGCTCCAACTTTCCAACCGTTAACAAGATGATTCCAGTTTGTTCTGAATGTTTACTTCAGAATCCACTGGAATCATCTTGTTAACGGTTGAAAAGTTACAGTATGTTAAAGATTTTTTCTTCAAGCGTGTCCGGCGGCGCCTCGGGTGTTAAATGGTTAACGATTTGTTTCAGGATTGATCCAGTTTTTTATGAAACTTTCTCACAATCGGAAATTAAACCCAAACAAAGGAAGAATCTTTATTACCAAATTATAAATAAAAATAAAGATTTTTTTTTTTAAATATTAAAATATAAGGAATAGCTCTGAATGTGAATGGACATGATTCCACATTGAAGCATCTTCATGAAGGCCAGTCCAAACACCTGAACAGGTTTCAGGGAAAAACCTCAAAGCAGAGGAAAGCAGGCAGACTTCTGAAAGTATTTATGCGCCCAAAGTTCTTTTTAAAGAAAAACCCTGCTCAACTTTGTACGGTGTTTGTATTTCTGACAGCTTGGTGCGTGCGCATGAGATGTTCAGTGTCTCCGTCTTCTGTCAGTCATTTGCATGATTTTGTAAACAGATTTTGTATTAAAAAAAAAAAGAAGTGGTGAAACTTCCATGAATGTTTTCATGTTTGCTGATGATGTGCATTAAAATCAGTGGAGGAGAAAAACTACCAGAATTCAGGTAAGCAAAAGTGCATGCTGACCCCTCTGCTTCCCTAGGGCATTATGGGAATTTTTCCCTCACAATTTACAAACTAAAGTGATGCTTATATGTTTAAGAACTTTAGGAGAAAGAAGTGTTTTTTTTAACATCTATGTGGAAAAACACTGAACATCCTAACGGTCCACATCTCCACTGAGTTCAGGTTCTGATGGTGAAGCAGAGAAGATGCCAGAACCAGCCTCTTTCAAAGTAAAAGTATTTTTAATATCAGGTTGTGCTTGAGTTTTCCTAAAAAAAAAAAAACCAAACATTTCAATCCAGGTGATGCTGGGAAGTCCTGACAATAAAGAGCATCCAGGAAAATTTAATAATCATAAAATCCGAATGTGATCAGAACTGCAAAAGGAAAAAAAGGAAAGATTAATGTAAATCTTTGTGAGACCAACCAGCTTAGAGAAGGTTCCCTTAAACTGAAAACTCAATTTTTGAAATTCACAGACTCCAAATTCCTTTAATCTTCTGATTAAACCAATCTGGACATTTGGATTTGTTTTTCAATCAAAACAAACAGAGATATGTCAAATTTAAGATAATTGGTCATGAGGTGATAGAAAAATACAATCAATTATAAATCCTATTAACTCTTCTGCATACAGAACATGACAAAAAAAATGTTTGTCTAAAAGAATGTAATGAAAGGTAGTGGAAGAAGCGAACTCTTGTAAACTGACCTGTTACATTGAATAAATAAGAATAAACCTACAGAAAACTGAAAATTATGGTTTGAAATGATTAAATCAGTAATTAAACTGTTTTTAACTTCGCCTTTTACAGTAGTTGCTGATGCTTTTGTACTTTTGATGCTTTCCTCCCCTGTAAACAATGACTGTTTATATATTTATACTACTTTTATTTATTTTTGTGTTGTTGCAAACGTGTGCACGTGCCGTAAGCTCCGCCCCCTTGACTAACAACCAGCCAATGAGCGGCCGCGTCAGAGCGTAGGACCTGTCACTCAAGCCGAGGTAAGCTAGCTTCTTCTGAGAAAGACTTTTACCTTTTTTTGTTCGTGTGAATATAAATGCGTTTGATCCTTTTCGCTTGCCGTATCTGCGAGGTCGGAGCGCGCGTGCGCTCTACGCTGAAGTTCATTTGTGTTTAGTTGTTTTCTGTGAGTTTACTGAAGCAGTTCGAGCTGCAGTTATGGAACAGAAGTTCAGAAGATGGACTTCAAGCCTGTATGTATGTCACGTCATGCAGTAATGGCAGGATGTATTTTTACCTCCAGTTCTTCTATTCATTTGTGTTGGATAAATAGAACCAGATAGTGGCTAAAGAAGATCAATTGCCCGTCCGTCAGATTTTTATGCCTCTGAAGAGTGATCTTTGACAACCTTACAGGTTAATAAAGGAAGAAAACATCAACAAACTTCTTCCATCAGGAAAAAACACATTTGAGGTTTCTTTTTAAAGAATACTTGAATAAAATATAGTAGAGCAGGAAGTAGACTGACTGAATACTATTTTAGACTAAAATGCAACATTTTAAACTCAAACTCCCATCATATTTTGATCTATTGTAAAAGTGTTCTCAGTGGTCTTTTAATTAATTTACATTTTTAATTGTCATTATTTATTTAAAAAAATATATTTAGACAAAATAATGATAATTTCTAGAACACACTTTCTACATAGAGCCAAGAATGTGTTAGAAACTGACCTCAGAGTTGTGGGCGGGACCTGTTGCTTTTTATACATGTCCTCCAGTATCAGAACAGTTAAAACTACACAAAACCTTTTTTTATTGGGTCTTTAAGTTTACAATATAGCTATTACAAAAAGTGAACTTTAAGTATACTTCCTCACACTTGTAGTACACTTAAATAGACTACTTTTGGCTAAGGGTTCCTTATATTGTGGCTAGTGATTCTTGGAAGCCTTAACTTTAAAAACAATGTAAATGAGTATTTCTAATAAAATTGAATAATTAATATTCTGAGTATTCAGCATGATAACATTTAAATATAAATGTATTTGGGGTGGGGGTCACATGACCGGGTGGAGCTTTAAATGAACACATTTGCAGATTCTCAGAAGTAAACATGAACAGTATCTCAGCGTGTTGCTCCAAAGTAGACTGAAGCTGCAGCAAACCTGCTCACCTGACTGATAAGATCTCATTCTTGTCTGTACTGTCTCCCTCATGCTCTGCGAAATGTCAAATTATAATACATGAAGCGGAGATCTTTGCTCTGATGCAAAGTGTTGATTTGATTAGTTAACCATGTGTGGTAAAAAAAAAAAAAAAAAAAAAAAGGTTCATGCAGTTTTGATAAACACTGGTGCAACTGTTCAGCCAGCAGTTGACCTTTGACCTCAGATCACAAACTGAAGGGATAATCTCACCCACAGGATCAAAACGCCGTTGCACGCATGAGCTGTTGTAAGGTCACTTGTTTGAAGTAAAAGGTTGACTTTTTAACATGAAAGTTAACAGGAAATATCGTTATAATCTGTCCCCGATGGTCGTTTCAGGAACTGCAACCTTAATGCTTTTACGTTCAGGAACAGCAGGTGGAGATGAAGGGAGCTCCGCGTCTAAAGTCACAAAAACTTGTTAGAGCTGGAATTTATTGAAGACATGATGTAGTTGGAAGATAAACGGTATTCTGTATCTAGAATGAAAGTTTTTTGCTGATCACCACTAGATCTGTGGAGAAATTAAGTGTTAGTGTTAGACTGGGGGCGGAGCTGTCAGAGCAGACTCTTTCTGAAAGGGGCGGTCTCACTCTGTGACATCAGATAGTGAGGACACACTTGTTTTCGTGGGTATGGGAGGGGCTTCTGCAGAGAGAGACGGTTTTTAGAGGATTACTCAGAAATGCATGATCGGATCAAAGGGATTCTTTATAAAATACACTTAAAAACTCAAAAAGTTGAACTTTCATGGCGTGGTCTCTTTAAAGTTACCCGTAAGTTGCCAGATGTTTTTGTGATCGGTGTGTGAACAACTTAATAATTTTGAGCTATGTTAAACCAAAAGATTTTAGACAACCTTCCTGGCTCCGCCCCCCCGGAGTAAACAATACAATGAACTGAACCAGAACACAACTACCATGATAGAAAAATCAGGGTCAAGGCCCGGGGGCCGGATCCGGCCCTCCGGGTAATTCTCTCCGGCCCTCCAGATCATTTTATTTTATTGTTATTAGGCCCGATGTTATCCTGTGCTCATTTTTAACTTGTAGAATTTTGACAAAATATATTTTTATAGAGAGTAAAATACTGAAAGTTATTTAAAGTTTAAGTTGATTTATTCTGGAATAATATTCCTGCCTTTTTATTTTTCATAACTATCTTAAAAAGTTACGGTTTTCAAGTTTAAAAAAATTTGCATTCTCTTAGCTTTTTGGACTATTTTGCCATTTATTACAATTTTTTTGTCTACTTTGGAGTTTAGCTGATATTTACACGCTAGCTGTTTTGGCTCTTTAGGCTTTTTTCAGTTTTTTAAAACAGTTTGGAGTTTAGCTATTTTTCAGATACATGCTAGCTGTTTTGGCTAACCTAAGTTTTTTTTTTTTGTTTTATTGGCTAATTTAACATTTAGCTAAATAACATTTAGCAGGCTATCAGCTTCAGCGTTTTTAGCTATCAATTTCAGCATTTTCAGCTATCAGCACTAGCATTTTCTGCAGCCAAATTCAGTTAACAGCATTCACACTAGTATTATTGCAGGTAATACTATATATCTGGTTCATTATTACGCTAAAAAGCTCCAGTTTTGAAGTTTTAAAGATTTTGTTTTAGAGTGTTCAATAAATGTTTATCTCATTTAACTCGCAACCTAAAGTGTGTTTTGGATCTTGCCCCCCTGTGTGATTGAGTTTGACACCCCCGCTTTATAAGAAGTTACTGCAGAGAGACCTTAATGCAGTTTTGGGGTTTTAGAGTGTTTTTAGGTTTTTGTGTCTGAATAAAAATAAATCTATACTAAAGTAAGAATCAGAGGAAAAGAGTGGGCGTGACCTTCAGCGTGATCACCTGCATGTGTTGTATTAGAACATTGTGACCTCATGACCTCTGGTGTGTTCATGATCATGTGTCATTCACAGAGCCGGACCATGCAGTACTGCAGCACCCGCGGCGGGGTGGGGGGCTGGAGCTTCAGGGATGTGTTGTTCTCCGGCTACGCTCCGGACGGAGGCATGTTCATGCCGGAAACGCTGCCTGTGCTGGACCCCGACACGCTGAGGAGCTGGAGGGGGCTGTCCTACCCCAAAGTGGTGGTGGAGGTGGCGTCCCTCTTCATCCCCCCTCAGTTCATCCCCAGAGACGATCTGGCGGGTGAGTGAGACCCTCATACGCTGAAGGACGATCGAGGCATTGATCAAAATCATCCCAGGAACAAACGTCTTTCTCCCTGCAGGCCTGGTGGGGGAGGCCCTCTCTGGTTTCTCTGTGCCTGAGGTGGTCCGAGTCGCTCGACTAGAAGACGGCCTGACCGTGTTGGAGCTTTTCCATGGAGAAACTCTAGCTTTTAAGGATCTAGCCATGAGCTGTACCGTCCACTTTCTCTCCTACTTCCTGAAGAAAGAGAGCCGCAGAGCTGTAGTTGTTGTAGGTGAGAAGATCTTCTGGATAACAGATCCGTCACTGTAGAAGGACACATGCTGAGTCAGCATACGTCTGTCCATGCGTCTCATAATCTGTGAGATTTAAGGGGAGCACTGTGGTTTCTTCTCCTGAAGACTGGATCAACTCTCCACTCTCAAACATTGACTGTATATGAGAACTGGACCGAGTGAGTTTGACATCACTATAAGAAATACATCACCTCCGCTAACCGCATGAAGCCAATTTAGTTGCCATTTTTTCATGATACGGCTGTCGTCATGTTGGAGCCGAACGATCTCAGTAAGCAGTGATTGGTTTTAATCAATGTTTCTATGGCAACCACTCTCACCAATCAGGAGTGAGCTTGTTGGAAGTCCACACGTCTTCCACTTAAAGCAAGCTCAGGAGAGTCTATTGACTTGAGACCAGATGATTTTATTGAGGTCAGTTTATAACTTGAATAACTTGCACTACAGAAAAAATATGAAAAAAAAATAAGATTATGAAAAAGAAAAAGTATCACATCAATAATGGTAATTCTAACCAATAGAATGACTGAGTAATAAATGTTTATTCCTCTATAGAAGTCTATGGGATTTTGGCTTCTTGGAGCTAATTGGTACTTTTGGAACACCAGGGCCACTCTTTCCAGTTCTCATGTACTGTCGATGCTCTCACATGATGTAGTTTTCCAGCTGGTTCCAGTTCAACAGCAGATCTTGACTTTTTTAATTGCTTCTGAACATCCAATAATAAACGGGTCCAAGCCAGACAAAAATGGCTTTTTTTTTTTCAGTCAAGGTTTTCTCAATGAATTTATCTTCTTAGAGACATAATTGTGAAAATGAGTTTCTGGGCCGCCCTGAATTTGACCTAAAATCCAACATGGCTGCCCTCAACATTTCAATGTACAGAAAACCTTTTTTTGGTTCACTTTACATCCATAAATGTTTTACAAACAGATACAAACATGATGGGTTACTGCGGTAGAGCAGCATAATGTTTGTAGTTATTTATGAGGGATAAGATGGACCAGGAAAACGATGGACAGTTCATTGATGTCAGGGGGTCATTGCACTGACGTCGTTTTGGCATCAAAGCCTCGTCATGGAATACTTTTAATTGGTTTATTGGATAAATTGGCATTATGTCTGTGTCTGTTTATAATACATTTATGGGTGTAAAGTGAACCAGAAAAAAAGTTTTCTGTACATTGAAATGTTGAGGGCAGCCATATTGGATTTCTGGCAGCCATGTTGGATTTTAGGCAGAAATCAGGGTGGCCCAGAAGGATATTTTTAAAAGAATGCTCCTAGGAAGAAAAATTAATCAAGAAAACCTTGACTGAGAAGAAGGGAAATTTGTCTGGCTTGGATGTGTCTGTAAGTCTTTGGTCAAATTAAGGAACCATTTCACTTTGGTGACATCAACAGTCAAGCAAAGATTTTGCTTGGTTTAAAAATGCGTCTTAACACCAAATTCTTTCTTAAAACAAATAAATTATTGATTTTAGGACTGAATGATTGTGCGTCCGTGAGAAGGTGCCGCAAGGTTTCCCTGGCAACAGTCCGTCACCTTTCTGTCTACGTTAACATCAGACGGAGCAGCTGCTCAGCTCTTCCAACCACGTTATGCTAACAGTTAGCTTCCAGTCTCTCTCTGTTACTCTGATCCACCGTGTACTTTGACCCAGCACAGCAATAAATGGACAATCTCATTGCTGCTATAAACATTCCTGAAACTTCTTCTCCATGGTGTCTGCAGATATGGGCGTCAGCCAGAACTCACAGAAAAACTGGACTCTCATTAGAAAAAAAAAAAAAAGATTTTTCTCTGATCAAATGTATTCAGTACAGGACTGGATCGTACAACCAAATCACTCTGTCCTAGTCCTTATCTGAATGAACTCTACTTATATACAGTATGTAGGTTTAGAAGCTAACTTTTAACTTTTCTTTAACAGTTCTGGGATTGCCTGTTCGTCCCGGGATAGGATGTGGGAATCCCTAAGGTTTCTTTGTTTTTTAGGTTTTTTAGGAGTTTTTCCTTACCGAGAGGGCGAGTCTAAAGGCAGGGATGACCAGTTTTAATTAGTCTGTTTAGTTTTTAGCTATTATGCATACTTTATGACAAATTTTGTGCATTTGTGTAAGCCCAATGAGGCAAATTTACCTTGTGCTACTGGGCTTTAGAAATAAAATTGAAATTGAAATTGAATTGAAATTTGTGGCAGGTGTGCCCATAGGGAGCGGAGCACCTGCACCAGCATCAGTTCTTATAGGAACTTACAATGAGGTTTACGATCAACCATATATACCAAACGGGTGCTGATGGTCACCAGTGTTACACGTAGGTTACAACCCAGTCATGAACTGAAACAGAAACAGATGTGTAGGACGATTCAAACTGGATGAGGAACAACCAAACTCTGCTTCTAACGTAATGTCATGGTAACTTGGCGAAGCAGCAAAACACATGGTAGTTCTACTGCATCAGCAAGGTCTCTCCATGACAAAGAACTCAAAGCAGACTGAAGCTTCAAAATGTTCAAGCTCTTTTGAAGAAGCACAAAGAAACCAAGAACACTTTGTGAGAGACATCAAGCTAGGTAGAAACGTGTGATGCTAGTTTGAACGCTTTTTACTGAAAGTAGTGGCTGAAGATGCTGAAGCTTTTTGCTGAAAAATGACAATGCATTTTACTTTAACAGATTAAAACGCAAAAAGCTATTTGTAAAAATTTTGAATTTGCTAAAAGACTGGAAATTTAATTAAAAACTATGAAAAAGCGCTGAAATTTGTAGTAAAATTTCTTTAAAATCTCTAATGCATACACAAATAAAAGCTGCTTCACAGGTTAATTGTTGAGTAAATTGTCCCTTTTGTGGAAGTGTGTTATTCTGTCTGTGTGGTAAACTGTCAGGGCTGAACCCCGCCTTCACCCTTCAGTATGTGGGTCGAACCTCGTCACCCTGGACTGGACTGCTGTAGAACCCAGATGGAGAGAACTAGCAGAATCTGTGGCTTCACATCCGTAAATCCACGAGAACGTTCACTCAGGTGTGAATGTTCTCTCTGCTCAGGTACTTCTGGTGATACCGGGGGCTCGGCCATCCAGAGTGCCAAGGGCGTGCCGGGTTTGGATGTGGTGGTGGTCTACCCTCGAGGACGCGTCACGCCGGTGCAGGAGAAGCACATGACCACATGTCTGGAGGATAACGTGCACGTGTTTGCAGGTACATCATCAGAATCAGCCAGATGTTGGTGAGGTTAACTTAGGGTGACGTCATGCGGTGGCGCCTGCAGCCGACGGCAGCTCCGACGACATCGACCAGCCTTTGAGGCGCCTGTTTGCTGACCAGCAGCTGGTTCTGGATCATGGCTTGATGAGCCTCAACTCGGTCAACTGGTCCAGAATCCTGGTCCAGCTGGCACACTTCATCTATGCTTACCTGGAGCTCAGCGGGGTGGAGCGGGCCGGGGTGGGGGCGGCCCTGCCGGAGCTGGAGGTTGTTGTTCCCACGGGGGGAGCGGGAAACATTGCAGGTAAAACTATTTCACCAAATATTCTGTTGTTTCTACAGCACAACGGGAAATAAACTGAAATGTTGAACAAAACGACAAATTAAAGATGAACTTTTAGTTATTAAATTTCACTCTTTGACCCATTACGATGATTTTTTTTTTTAGCAGGGACACGTCTCTGTTATTTTTTTACTAATCTTAAAATCCAGGAATCTGAAAAGGTGGACAGGCAGGTTATATATTGTTTTACCCCATTCTATTTCACATTTCGAGCAGGATTATTGTCTTTATAGATCCAGAGTCCTACATAAAATGAAATGAACGCATTTGTCCCTCTTCCTGTATCTCAGCTGGTTTCATAGTGAAACAGATGGGCGTGCCTCTGAGGCTGGTTGCCATGGTGAACTCCAACGACATTGTGCACAGGACGGTTACCCACGGCGACTTCTCCATGGCTGATGAGGTCACACAGACTTTGGCCACGGCCATAGACATCCAGGTACCAAAGAGAGATTCATGACTGTTGGGGGGGGCAGAGGGCATTAATTGTGGACACTAAAAAAAAAAAAAAACACACACAAATATATCAAACTCATTTAAGAAATAAGAAATGCATTGATTAAACAAATGAAGAAAAATTGACAAAAATTAAAGAAGAAAACAACTGTAACTAGAAAAGTTGCATTACCTGTGATAACGCTTGTGAAAATGCTTTTTGCTGAAAGTAGTTGCTGAAACTGTTTGCTGAAAATGGTGATGCAATTGACTTTAATTGCTGAAGGGATTTGCTGAAAATACAAAAGCTATTTGCAAAATGTTAAATTAGCTAAAACACTGGACATTTCAAATGAAAGAGCTCTAAAGTTAACCTAAATTTCTGAAAATGTTTTAGTAAAATTGCTTAAAAATCCCTAATACATGTCAATTTTGCAAATCTAGTTAGTGTCTTGGATAAAAACCAGCTAAACCACAGAATAGCCTAAAATTCCTCAGCAAACTAAATCAGTCAAAAATGTTAGAATGTTAGAACTAAACTCTAAATTTGCCTATAAAAACCCCAGTAGACAGAAAATTAGCTTAAAATTTTGGAACGTTGCTAAAATATTAGCTAAACTGAAATTAGCATAAAAAACCTTAGTAGAGCTCAAATTATTCAAAAAAGCTATCACATTGCTTAAATACCAGCTAATCTTCAAAATAGCCTAAAATTCCTCTGTAAACTAAATTAGTCTGAGATATCAGCATGTTGCTAAAATAAATTAGCCTTTAAAACTCTAACAGATAACAAATTAGACAACGTTGATAGCATGTTTCTAAACTATTAACTAAACTCTAATTTTTTTAAATGACAAGAAAAGATGAAAACATTACTCATGAATATATTTAAAGGCTTGTTGCTAATCTAATTTATTTTTAATTGGAAGACTTTCTCATTCATTTCCTATGAGGCATATTTTGCTCAATATTTCAAAGACTTGAAGAAGAGCTTCGAATGTTGACGCGTTAGCGCTCGTGATTAATAAAACATAATTGATTCATTAATATTTATCAATTGCACTCAGGCGTGCTGCCGTTCACCTGTGAGATCAGTGTAATAAAACTCCTAATGCCTAAAATAAACGTAAACTTTTTATTAAATTAAAGAGATAATATGGCATTTATTTTTAGCTTTTGGACTAAACCGATCTTCTATTGTAATAAATAAAGCGGAGAATAATCGTCTATCTAATGAAGGCTACAGCGCAGAGCAGCACCTCACCTGCTTTTGGGGGGTGGGGGTGGGGGGTGTTCTCCACCTTATTTGTTAAGATAAAAGATCGCTTGTGTCCAAAAACTGCTAATTAATGCCATATTTTCTTTTTAATGTAAGCAAATCTCAACTACAGAAGGATAAGAAGTTTATTTTAGTCAGAGTTTTATGACACTGATCTCACAGCAGAACAGCTGAGGTGTTATTACATGTTAACACATTCATTCTGGTGGATTAATCACGTGTGTTAACATTCACAGCCCAAATCATTTCATTTCCTAGTTTTTCATATTAGTCTTAATCGGGTTCCATGTGTGCATGTGTCGTCCTCCTCTTAACATGTTCTGGTTCTGAATCCAGATTCAGTAAAGGCTCCTCCCTCCTCCGTCACATCAATGAGTCGCGCGTTCATCCCTGCAGCAGATTTTAGCTCCGCAGATTCCATCTCTGTGGTTCTTTTGACCCGTGTTCCCCGCGGCCCCCCAGGACCCGTACAACATGGAGCGAGTGTTCTGGCTGCTGCTGGGCAGAGACGGCGCCTCAGTCAAAGCCATGATGGAGGAGTTTCAGCGTTCACACCGCCACTCGCTGTCAGAGGAGCAGCGCAGACTGGTACCGGTCACCCGACACTTCCTGCCCCCGTGTGACCCCCCCCCCCCGGACACAAACCGCAGGTCTCACCGTGTTCCCACAGCTGTCGAGCGTCCTGACCACGGGGGCGGTGAGCGATGAGGGCATCCTGGAGACCATGAGGAGGTGCTGGGAGGAGAACCGGTACCTGCTGTGTCCTCACACCGCTGTGGCGGTCTGGCATCACTACCACTGTCCTCACAGTGGGGGGGTCAACAGGTCAGACCTTTAGTCTCTTTTCCTTGAGTGGGGGGGGGTTGGCAGCCATGGTGATTAGCAAGAATTAAATTAGCTAAAGAGAAAAATCAAAGCTGACACGAATTGTTTTATTACACTTTAAAACTCTTTAACAACTCAACACAAACATTAAAATTATTACTACAAAATACTCTCTATTACTTACTACCACTGTTGAATAACACAAAAGTCTTCAGTGAGGATTCAGTGGATTAGGTTGCTACACTAGCTAGCCGACCGGTGGACAGCGTAGCGTACTAGCGAGTTCTGCTGTAGCATGCTAGTGAGCTCTTGTGTATCATCCTAGTGAGCTCCACAATAGTATGCTAGAAAGTTCCACCGTAGTATGCTAGCGAGCTCCTCTGTATGAGCTAGTGAGAGCTACTATAGCATGATAGCAAGCTCCTCTACAGTGAGCTAGCAAGCTCCACTGTAGCATGCTAGAAAGTTCCACTGTAGCATGCTGCTGAGCTCCACTGTAGCATGCTAGCGAGCTCCACTGTAGCATGCTAGCGAGCTCCACTGTAGCATGCTAGTGAGCTCCACTGTAGCATGCTAGAAAGTTCCACTGTAGCATGCTACCGAGCTCCACTGTAGCATGCTAGCGAGCTCCACTGTAGCATGCTAGCGAGCTCCACTGTAGCATAGTGAGCTTCACTGTAGCATGCTAGAAAGTTCCACCGTAGTATGCTAGCGAGCTCCTCTGTATGAGCTAGTGAGCGCTACTATAGCATGATAGCAAGCTCCTCTACAGCGAGCTAGCAAGCTCCACTGTAGCATGCTAGAAAGTTCCACTGTAGCATGCTAGCAAGCTCCACTGTAGCATGCTACCAAACTCCACTGTAGCATGCTAGAAAGTTCCACTGTAGCATGCTAGCGAGCTCCACTGTAGCATGCTAGCAAGCTCCACTGTAGCATGCTAGCAAGCTCCACTGTAGCATGCTACCGAGCTCAACTGTAGCATCCTAGCAAGCTCCAATGTAGCATGCTAGTGAGTTCCTCTGTAGAAGCTAGTGAGGGCTACTATAGCATGATAGCAAGGTCCCCTACAGCAAGCTAGTGAACACTGCTTTATAGAGCTAGCGAGCTCTACTATAGCATGATAGCAAGCTCCTCTATAGCGAGCTAGTGAACACTGCTTTATCGAGCTAGCGAGCTCTTTTGTCTTGAGCTAGCGAGCTCCGATGTAGCACGGCAGTGAGCTCCCCTCTAGCAAGCTAGCATGCTCTGCTCCCAGGAAACATTTGAGTGGTCTGGGTCCCCACACTAACCGGCTGCCCGGCGGACAGCATAGCGAGATAGCGAGCTCCACTGCTCAGTGAGTCAGACCACTAAATACCCACTCTAGCCAGCGCGGGCAAACACCATGGAACCCACTGATAAACCCCCCCCCTGGGGCCCCCCAATTCAGCCAAGTAAACCATGTGGGGCCCGCATTGAAATGTTTACTGGGAACATGCAGTCAAAGGGTTAAAAGGAAATAATGGTGGATTTTGTGTTTTAAAAATAACTAAAGTGAAGTCAAAATATTGTACAGAGGACATAGAAGTGTCCATAGAGGGAGTAATTCAGCTGCTCAGGATGCTCAGAAATGCTAAAAATTAGGGGAAGTGTCCACTGGTGACAAGAAGCCAAAATCCCATAGACTTCTATAGTCATAAATATATTTGTCAGAATGACCAATCTCACTCTGATACTTTTTAAACTTTATATCTAACCCTTAATTTTTTTAGGATTTTTTTTCCTGTAGTGCAAATTATAAACTGACCAATCACATGCCTCAATAAAAGCATCTGGTCTCACGTCAAGCAATTGAAACTTTGATTGACTGATTTCAAGTGGTAGGGGTGTGGTCTTCTAACAAGCTCACTTCTGATTGGTTAGAGACTGATTGCCATAAAAAACATTGACTCAGACTGATGAGAGCCAATCGCTGCTAACTGATGTCTTTCCTGGTTCCAACATGGCGCCGTCTGTTTACCATAACGTTATTTAAATGTTTTTAGGGTTTTATATTTTAGAATGTGCTTATTTCTGATTCTATTCAATTTTATTTCTTGTAACCTCTTCTTCTCAAAAGGTCTTGTCTTTTTCCAGGTCACAGTTGTCAAATAAGAAAGCTGTTCTTAATCAGTCCAGCTTGGAGAAATAAATGTTACATAAAAAATTAATTAAAATAAAAATATATATATCTTAATTTGGTTAGAACTGTAAGTAAGACATTGTCAACACTTACTCTGTCCAGTTCTCACATACATCAAATGGATGTACTCCCAGCTTCTCCCATCTGTAACTGGGATAGGCTCCAGCAACACTGTGACTCTGAAAGGGATTTAGTGGATTCAGAGGATGTGTGGATGGATCGAGTTACTGGGCAGAAACTGAATTTTAGTCTAGTCAAACATCCTCCTATGAAGTGTTATCATCTCCAGAACCTTCAGAAAACCTTTCATTAACAAATGTTCAACACACTTGAGCTGGAAACACCTGAGAGAATCTGAAAAAACAACCAAACGTTTGCTGAAATGTTCAGAGTCTGAGTGACTGGAACGTTTGCTTCAAACACCTGAAGCAGCTTTTTCGCTTCATGTTTCATGAATGCGCGGCGCTCTCTTTCAGGTGTTACGTTGCAACGGCGTCTCCGGCCAAGTTCCAGGCGGCGGTGCAGAGGGCCGGCCTCCCCTTCAGCCCCCCCGCGGCGCTGCGGGCTCTGGACGGGCTGCCCAGCCGCTGCCGGGAGCTGCGGCGCGGCGCCGACTGGAGCCGGGACTGGGAGGACAGACTGCGGCGCCACATCCAGGATCTAGACGCTGCCAGGAAGAGCAGGTCTGCTCCGCCCCCCTGAACCTTCAGACACCAGGAAGGCCACGCACGGACACGTGCACGCCGTCAGCAAGCATGAAGAACAGACCGCAGAGAAAATGAAAGAAATGACAGATTTATTTTTGATTTGAATATTTGATCAAAAACTACAGGTTTGATCAAATAGAGAAAAAAACTGCAGAAATGATAAATTGATCTAAAAATAAATAAATAAACAGATCTATGGCCAAATGATGTTTTGTCTGAACTTTTGTGCTTACGGATAGGTTATAATTAAGAAACGTATTAGAATAATAACCCAGAAAAGGTTAATTAACATACTTAATAAGTTTCATCCCCATCTAAACTGAGACCGTTGTCGTATTAATAAACTACTTTCAAACTAAATAAATATATTAGTTATCTTGTCAACATTATATTGAGTGGTTTGCAGCACTTCACCTTAAGATAAGAATTAAACAATAGAAGTCTTTGTGTTCAGAGTTTTAATGATGGTCGTGCTGGAAAGCATCAGCTCAAAGAATCGCTGCCTGGTAGGGAGTTTTGCTTTGCTCCGTGCTTTATGCCTGACTGCTCACACTATAACCCGCATGTGTCAAAGTTAAGGCCCGGGGGCCTGGAGGATCACTCCAGATGTTCTCATCCTGAACTTCCATACATTTACATTTTGCCTGTCGTTTAATTCTTTAAAACAATAAATGAAAAGCTTAAGTTAAAAAAAAAAACAAAGCAAAAGATCTAGCATCCCAAAATGTAATAAAATATTTAACAAATTACATTACAAGTTTGTTATGTAATAAATACACAAAATTTGGCAATTCTACTACACATTAAAGCATTATTAATATATAAAACCTTGTTTTCTGCAAAGTTATGGTAAAATAAAGGTTCACAATATTCCCTTTGTAAAGCGTCGAATCAAAAGAATCGATCAATAAAGAATGGAAGTGCCCATCACTGCAGAGTATCATTTAACTCACAATGAAGCAACAACAGTCAATGAAAAGCATCTACAGTGATGACAGAGTTCGTCTGAGAATGTTCGCAGTAATCCAGACTGCAGATCACCGATCAATCATCCCAGACTCCACAGAAATGACCAGCACAGAACAGTCACATTCTCCCTGTCAGCTTCTACCTGCTGTGCTGTTCTGACTCACGGGTTTTAATCTCACTGGTTGCATCCCTGAAGACTCTGCAGCGATGTAGACGTTGGAACACAAAGACCCCGAGAGGTCTGCATGAAAGGACAACAAGGAGACTGAGCAGATACAAACTACTGTCTGCTAAATGAAATCTTATTATATTATGAAGTTCAGCAAGAAGTTAAATCATTTGATTTAACAAGCATTTATTGTGTTACAAACAATAGCAGTGACGGTCCTGTCTGGTATTTGTAAATAGAAAATGTTATTTTAGCTCATCTCTCTATTCTGTCCTTTAATAAAATAAATATAAAAAAGCATAATAGTCATAAAAAATTGTAACAAAAAGGAGGGTCAATCCAGCACTTTCAGGTTCTGGTTCTACTGGAGGTTCTCTTTGGGAGTGACCAGGATGGATCGGGAATGAATCCATCAGAGGAACAGATGATGGTAGATGGAGATGAGGAGGAACAGAGATGATGATGATGAAAGGAAGCTGAGGTGGGAAATACCAGGAAATAGAGGAATTTCAAAGAGAGGGTTGGTCGGTGTAGTGGAGGAGGACATGAGGGTGGATGTGTGAGGGAGGACGACGAGGGATTGAGGACGAGCCGCTGATGGAGACAACGCCATCACCGTGGCAACCACAGAAGCAGCATAGAAATTTAGGGAAATGTGAACAAGAAATCAATAAAGTCCATATTTGTATTATTTATAAAGCTGAACGTATTAAAGTTTAAAGACTTATTCGATCATTCCATCCTAAAACTCACGTATAGAGAACATCACAAAAGTCTGCCACATGACAGCCATAAAAAAGTTTGAAAAAAGAAAGAGCAATACCAATCTAAAAGGAAATGACATTTTCAAAATTAATAAATTTGAAAAAGAATGAAGGAAAAGGGAGTTTCTGTGCAGAAGATTGGACTATGGAATAATCTTGAAAAATCAATAAAAGAGTCGAGTTCAATTATTACATTTTAAAAAACTATGAAAAACAAAACAAAAGCTCACACTATATGAATTATAAGGTCGTTGGGAACGGGTGGAAAAAATTCTGAGGTACTTGGTTCATTTGGATTATTTATTATGTTCTTCTTGATTTTGTTGTTAGTTTCTTAATTTATTTGTCTGCTTTTGTTGTTCTTTTTTCAACCAGTTGACATATTATGGTTAAGAAACAAAGAGATAGATTTGGTTGTAAAGTTTAATTGATTTGGTTAAATGAGGCAGAGACAAAAAGTCTTCTTCTTTCTGTCATCTATGTAAACAGTATGAAAAGAAATTCAAAAATAAAATAACATAAAATGCCAGGGGTAGAAACAAACAAAAACCATGAGTAAATAAAAGTAGAACTAGAGAAATTGCAGATTTTACATTTTAAATTATTCTATATTGAAAACAAATTTCAAGATATTTTACAGCCTTTTTGGTTTTTTGAACAAATGTAGATATTTGGGTTGAGGTCGAATAGAATGACGTCATAGGAGCGCTCTGCTCTGTGTTTGGTTCTCTGGTGGAGGGTTCACGTACCATCGTAAATGTGGAATTTTCAGTTCTCGATCCTCTTGTTTTCTATGAATCGATACTTTCTGCCATCGACAAAGAGATAGAAGAGAGACTGGCTGCAGATCTTACTGCAGATCTTACAGAGGATCAGAATCACACCAACCATCTCCCATCACATCAAATATATTCCGAGTGGACGTGAACGCAGCACGGGATTTGACATTTGAAGAAGCAAACATGGCGGCTGCTACGTAGACGCGACCGCCGCCTCCGATAATCGTCAGCGGGGAGAAGCGACCGTCCTCCGGCAGAGACAGTCCGCAGGAGCCGCCGCTCCTTCCCGGGATGTTCGACGGAAGCCGAGGAGAGAGCCGGAGTCACGCGCCCTGCCTGCGGGGCTTCCTCACCTGAGCCGGTATGTGTCCCAGGTAAGGCGGCTGGCGCGTCCTTGCTGTCCCGGAAGGCACGCGGGCCTGTGTCATCACGCTCAGAGAGTTCATCCGTGACGCAATCAGCCCGACCGAACCCACCGGAGCCCCACAGGTGTTCTGACCTGACCTGACCCGACCCCCACACCCCCAGCAGGGGTGCAGCCCCGTCACCGCCCGGGGCTGATCAGCTGGATCAGGTGATCCTCGATTCTGACAGTCAGAACCGAGGATCACCTGATCTAGGAGGGTGAGGATGATCATCAAGTTCTGCAGGAGCAGACCAACACCTCCTCCTGATGGGTTCAACCTGCAGCTCTCCTCCAGGTCCAGCTGGGATCTGGATGAAGTAATCTGATAGTTTCACGAGATCCTTTGAAATGATCTGAACTGTGTTAACTCAAAGAGAACAGCAGATCCAGTGTGACCCTTCAGGCCTCAGTGGTGGAACCAGAACATCTGATACAGGAGGCAGAAGAAGATGAGAACAGCAGAGTGCATCAGCGCTTTAGGGCTAAACTGACAAACATGTTGGAGTTTCAGCTTCATCAAAAATTCTGTCATAGAAAAAAATCATAATCTGGAATTAAACTTAAAATAAACAAATATATATTTTTGAAAGATGGTTTTGATCAAATTCTTTGGTTAAATGATAAACTAATTTAATGAATTTGATGCAGCCAAAAAAAAAAAAGGACAAAAAGTCTCAACCATAAGGTCTCGTTAAAGATTAATGGATGAAATAACAAAAGAGAACAAAACCATTGAATACAACCTGAATGATGGTAAACAGACCTGGAAACACTATAAATATAACATTTATGCAACAAATAAAATGGTTTGAATGTCAAACTAAGTTTGATGACGTTCTGATCGTGGCTGCACAACATAAAAAAACTTAGTGATCAATATTGCAATAACGATACGACTTGGAATAAATGTAAAAAAAAAAAGCTAATTAAAAATGGAATAATGCAACGTTTCCATTTAGCTTCAACAGTTTTATCTAAATAAAGGTTGCATTACCTAATAAAATGCTTGTGTGAATTCTTTTTGCTGAAAGTAGTCTCTGAAGATGCTGAAGCTTTTTGCTGAAAATGATGACCCAATTTACTTTAACTGCTGTAGGGATTTGCTGAAAATGTAAAAGATATTTGGAAAAATGTTAAATTTGCAATAGACTGGAAATGTCATTAAAGAACTATGAAAAAGTGCTGAAGTTGACCTAAATTTTTGAAAAAGTTGTAGTAAAATTACTTAAAAATCTCCAATAAATGCCGATTTTGAAAAAAAAAAAAAATAGTGTGTTACTTGAATATGAGCTTAACTCCAAATTAGCCCAAAAAACTTCGGTAGATGCCAAATTAGCCAAAGAAGCTAACTTGTTGCTTATATACTAGCAAAACTTCAAAACAGCCAAAAATTCTTCAATAAACTAAATTAGTCAAAATGTTAGCTTGTTGCTTAAACAGAAGCTAAATTAGCCTAAATCGCTTCAGTGGATAAAAAATTAGCCAAAAGCGTTAGCATGTTGCTTCAATATTAGCTAAACTCCAAATAAGCATAAAGAAACCTCTGTAGATGCTAAATTAGCAAAAAAAAAGTCAGCACATTGCTCGAATACTAGCTAAACTCCAAAATAGCCTCAAATTACCTGCGATAATGCTAGTGTGAATGCTGTAAGCTGAATTAAGATGCTGAAAATGATGAAATTGATAGCTGAAATCACTGAAGCTAATAGCTAAAAACGCTGAAGCTAATAACAAACTTATTTTGACTCATTGTCAAATTAACCTAGAAACAAAAAAAAAAAAAAACAGGTTGGCTAAAACAGCTAGCATATAGCTGTGTAGCTGAAGAAATAGCTAAACTTTAAAATAGCCTAAAAAACAGTAATGAAAACCTAAACTTGTCAAAACATCAAACGTGTACTTACCAGCCTAAAAAATCTTAGTAAATGCCAAAATAATCTAAAAAGCTAGCAGAATGCAAATATTTCAAACTTTAAAACCATAACTTTTCATCCTAATTATGAATAACAAAGAGGCAGGAATATGATTCCAGAATAAATCAACTTTCAATATTTTACTCTCCATTTAAATATATTTCGTCAAAATATACAAGTTAGAAATGAACGCAAGATAACATCGGGCCATTAAATACAACAAATAAAATGATCTGGAGGGCCGGATAGAACTCCCAGGAGGGCCGGATCCGGCCCTCGGGCCTTGACTTTGACCCATGTGGTGTAAACAAAATGCATGGCTTCTGTTTTGTTCTGAAAGCTTCTGAAAGTCAAAGTGTCCGGTGAGTTTGATGCTCGCAGGCTGGAATGCGCTCCGTGATCCAGGCAGGATTGAGCCGTCAGCTGAATGCCACGCATGTCTCAGCCCCCCCACCCCCCCCGGGGAATGCTAGGAGCTCCTGATGGAGGAATGCTGCCGAAGAACAAGTCCGTCTCTCATTCTGTCTTTGTGTCTCTGCAGGAAGACCCGGCCCCACCTCTGACCTGACACCCCCCTCCCCTGAAGCTCAGGATGTCTTCAAACCCCTCCTCTCCGGCGCGCCCCCCCTCAGCCCTGGACTCCCTGTCCGTGACCTCCCTGCTGTCCGGGAATCTCGAGGATGAGGAGGATGGAGGCGGAGAGGATGCTGAGGGACTGGGAGACCTGGAGGTGAACCCGTACGACGGTCTGCCCTTCTCCTCGCGCTACTACGCCCTTCTGGAGGAGCGGCAGCGGCTCCCCGTGTGGGGGCTCCGGCAGAGTCTGCTGGAGAGCATGGAGAGCCACAGCATGGTGCTGCTGAGCGCCGCCGGCGGGGCGGGAAAGAGCACGCAGGTGGGAAAAGCCAGCTCTTTACACAGCTTCTGATCCGAGTTTGTGTGGAATTCAGGGAAGAATTTGATGAACGTTTAAATCTAAAAATGTTTTCAAAGTGCAGCTTCATGCAGGAGCTTCTGTACCTTCAGTCAGCTGTTAGAGTCCCACTCCAATCAGCTGTTGTAAAATCATTTCCTGTAGACTTTTCATTATAACTATGTTGATTTTAGCCACAAAAAAAAAAAAATGTCGACATAATTTCTTCAGAGAGGTAACAGTTTATTGGAAATTTACCTCTGAGTTGTGGGCGGGACTGTTGCCGCAGAGTAACCCCGCCCCCACTTCTGTTTTCCGTTGCTGAGCAGGGAGCTTTTGACCGGTCCGCATATTTACTTCATCACAAATAACACCTGGTTCACATGAAACGTGGAAACGGCGTGGAACGGAGGCCGCTTCCATTCAGCGCCCACGGTGCAGCGGATGGCTTCAGGCGTCTGGTCTATTTTGTGCGCGAGTGATCTGCTTCAATTTGGGCATGAAGTTACATCAAGATGAGAAAATCTGGTTAATTTTCAAAATCTAACCAATTTCCACAATTAAACTCAGCGATTGATAAATGTGATCACAACACGCTCACAAAAAAACCCAAACCTAGCTTTAGCTATCTGTTAAACTGCATTTCTTAAGTAATTTTTATTTATATAGCACCTTCCACAGACAAAAGTCACAAGGTTCTTCACGAGTTAAAAGCATAAAAAAATACTTCAAAAGGTAAAATCATAAAAACCTCACAAGTTAAGAGACATAAAAGACAAGGCTCCTGTTCCCCAATCATTTAAATAAAGAAATATAAATGTCATCAATCAATAAGTTGTTTAAAATACCAAATTTCATCAGAATGGGTCCTTTAAGTCCCACTGCAACTATATGTCTTCAATGGTCTTTTAATAATAACCGTACAAGTTTTAGCCAAAATCAAAAATCCTGTTTTGTTTTTTAAAATCCCCTCTTTTTTGAGTCCAGTTCAGACATTTCAAAATAAAAGTAGTGGCATCGAACAATAAAACCTCTGCAAGAGAGAAAGCTCAAAGAAAAGAAATGACTCAGAAACGGAGCTAAAAGACAGATGTGTGGGATTTGTTTGGGATAGCTGCACTAACAAAGGCCGACAGTTTCCACTGAAACCGGCTCGATATCCTTCACTGTTTTGGGTCATAATTCCAGCACAATGGGATCCGAGTTCCCTTTAGCACTGTGGGGGGGGCAGCCTCAGGGGGCGGAGCTTCAGTGTTCTTTCAGCCTGTGATACAGTTTCATGCATTGATGCTGCGAACAACTGATCTGAGAAATATGACCTGAAACTGTATTGCAGGAAGAACCCTGAGCAGAACCAGACTCACCAAGTGTCTAAGAGGACCGGAAAGTGACCCAAGTCCGTCTTATGGAACATCTGCTATTAGTGCAAAATGTTTGTAACTAGAAAAGTTGCATTACCTGCGATAAGGCTAGTAGGAATGATTTTTGCTGAAAGTAGTTGCTAAAGAGCTCTGAAAGAGCGCTGAAGTTGACCTACATTTCTAAAACATTGTAGTTAAATTGCTTAAAAATCCCTTATGCATGCAAATTTAGTAAATTTATTTAGGTTGTTGCTTAAATGTGAGCTAAATGTCACGGTTGAGCAAACCCAGATGCAGGGAAGGGTCACGTGCACACTGAAGGCAAAGTCCAGGGGCTTTAATGTGCATCCGCCATAGAAACAAAACTCACAGGGCAAGAAAACGAGCCGGGAAATAAAAAGAGCCGAAACTGAGGGCTGCGGCAGAGTTCCTTTAATACACCGAGCCTCATTACTGAAGTGCAGGCAGCTGCGACTGCTTAGCAGGATAATGGGCGGAGTTACAGCAGCCTGCACAGAAGCAAAAAAAGAAGTAACTGAAGCAGAACGTGACACTAAACTCCAAATTAGCCCAAAAAAACCTTAGAAAATGGCAAATTAGCCAAAAAAAAGCTAGCTTGTTCCTTAAATACTAGCTAAACTCCAAAATAGCCTAAAACTCCTCAGTAAACTGAATTAGTCATAAATGTTAGCGAGTTGCTAAACTCCAAATTTGCCTAAAAGAACCTCAGTAGACGCCAAACTTGCCAAAAAAGTTAGCTCATTGGTAAATTTCTAGCTAAATTCCAAAATAGCCTAAAACTCCTTAGCGTGGAAATGACTAAATGTAGTCAAAAACGCGGTTAGCCTGTTTTGCCTAAAAGTAGAACTAAAGAAACTTCTAACTAGCCTAAAAAATTCCGCGATAGGAAACAGATATTATCCAAAACGTTAGCTGTTTGCTTATAGAGAGTTATTATGTAAAACTCAAAATTAGCTTGGAAAATCCTTCAGTTAAGATGTCAATTAGTCTCAGTTTGTTAGCCAAAAAAGTTAGCACATTGTTTATTTTCTAGCTGAGCTCCAAAATAGCCTAAAACTCCTCGGTAAACTAAATTCGTCAAAAACATTAGCATGTTGCTAAAATAGAAGCTAAACTCTAAATTATCCTTAAAAGCCACATTAAATAGCAAATTAGCCAAAAAATTTAGCATGCTGCTTGAATGTTCGGTAAACTCCAATTTTTTGAAAGTTATTATAAAAGATGAAATCATGACCCATGAAAATATTTAAATGCTTGTTGCTAATCTTCTTAAAATTTTGAAATTTGAAGACTGTCTCATTCATTTCCAAAACTATAAAGTTTATGAATATCAAAAATACAAGCAGTAATGTCCTGAACGAGCTGAACATTTTGATATCGAGATTGCTGAAATTCCTAAAAGTGTGATTGAGTTTTTATGAACTGAAAAACGTTCAGAAAGGAGCAGGAGAATCACTACAGTGTAAATGTTTACTAATCATTAACACAATTAGGACATTCCCGAATGAGGATGAGAGAGTTGCTGTGGAGTGTGTTCACCTACAGTCACAGGTTTATCAGAACCTTTAATCTTCATACCTGTGGTGCTAATCTGATTGGGCTTCAGTCGTGGTCTGATACAGGTTCGGTTCTGATCCGATTCAGACTTAAAACCGATGAGACTGTCCCTAAAGGAGGAGTCCTATCTGGTCCAGAGGGGTCCGTCTGCTGCCCTTATATCTTTAATCTCCTCTGTCTGTTCAGAATTCATCTATTTAAAAAACCCAACGTTTTCTCAGTCTGCATCATTGGATGTCTGTTGCCAAGGTAACCACGTTCAATCTCCGTAACAGAGCCAAAACAAACATATTTAGAAGTAACAAACATGCTGGACTTGTGCCTGAACTCGACTCGTCATGTGAGTCCCGTAAACTGGGTCATGTGCTTGTTTGAAGTCTGGGCGGGGTCGGGGAGACGCCGGCCGCACCTGTGCGGGGCCTTCAGGTGCAAAGGTGTTTGTGCGAGTGTGCACACATGGTTCAGTGTGACACAACGGGTTTGGATTGATGTTCCAGAACACTTTCATGGAGTTGAAGTCAGCCTGAAGCACTCGCTCACCGGCCGGCCACTGCACTGTTACACCTGTCCAACTGCTCGTTTACACACATTTCTGATCAGCCAATGGCATGGCAGAAAGACACCTGCCGGGTGATTATATCCAGCCCGCCAAATCGTTTTATATTTTTGTTTCTAATGGTGGATCTTATCTTGCACTGAGAACATATTGCACCACATTCTCAGCACATATTGACCTTCAGTTAATTGGCGTTTCCCAGACTCGTTTTTTTTTTTTACGTCCAATTAAATCAAAGCTCCCCAACCTCCAGTTTAAACCGGTACTCGGGCGTGGACCGCCCCAGTGTCCTAACCTGAACCGTTAGTCGGTACCAGGCTAGGGTCAGGCTTCTGGCCACGTCCTGAGATTCAATCCGCCTTAAAAAGCTACGTTTAGAAGTTGTAAAAAAGGATTTTTAGTTTGTTCAGTAAATGTTTATCCTGTGCGATTGAGTTTGACCCCCCCTGAGTTCAGGGATCAAATGGACAATCCTCCAGCAGACGCTGCCTGAAGTCATTCAATGACGTTTCCTCAAATGTTCTGGAAGTTATTGTTATAAAACTCCAGGAAGTGATGTCAAAAACTAATTCATTTGTAGGCTCCACCCACTTTTATATCAATGACAGTCATTCTTTTTCCTGAAGATTTTCATAAAAGAAGAAAGCCAAATTTTGTGGTTATGTCATAAAAAAAAAAAACTTTAAAATGAAAGTTTCTGAACAAATCAACTTTAAAAGTTTGAATAATTCACATTTTGAATCCTCCTCAGCATCTTTGTTCTGCTGATTCTTAGGTCCTTCAGATTCCTTCAGGTCAATCAAATCTGTCTTTTCCATCTTGAATGAAACAACCTCATGGTAGAAGCAGAGATGTAGATCTCGGTCGTTGAGTAGATGAATCCAGGTCAGACTGGTTCTACTGGACAATGTAAATGACCATTTTTCTTTTGTGGTTTTGTGTAGCTGCTATTGTGTAGCTGTGATTGTGTTGCAGTGGAGCATCCAGGGTTTTGTGTCAGGTTAAAAACAAAAATGTTTTATATTTATAGGAACCACAAAATATTCATTCATCAGTTTTCTTTTGGTTTTTTTTCTGTGCAGCAAACAAACAACATTTCCAGTTTAAATGGAAGAATGATCATTAGAAAGATTTCTACTTTTGTTCACTCTCAATCAGTAAAATAAGGAAAATTTTCTTTCTATAACAAAAAAAGAACACAATGGGAATTTGTAACTAACCCCCCCTAGTGGTTACACAGAGAAGTATTTTAGCTCCACCTGTTTATAGTTTCAAACCAGATTATGATGACAAGAAAATTGTGTTTTTTGTCCTTTTAACATATTCTTGTGGTATCTCTCAAATGATTGAGGCTGTAGCCTTAACTAGTCCTGGGCGATATGGAAAAAAAACTGTAATATTGTGATATAGATTATTTTATATCGCGATAACGATGTATATCACAATATACCACAACAAACTATAGTTTCAGTTATTCTTGAAAAAAATAATTGACAAAAACGTCATTACTTACTTTTCTCTGAATTTATTTTTTTCAAGTAACATTTAACAGTTTCAAGTTTTTTAGTTTACTAAAGTTCAGCAATAAAAGTAAAAAAATAAACATGACAGACACTTCTTTATCGCCCACTCCTCATATAGTCCAGCACTAGCTGGAGTTCATTAGAAAGGAGCAAGGCGTCCCCCCCACTTCCCATCATCCATCTGTTTACACTTCCATTACAGCCCTCACATTAGCAGTGCGACAAAAATGGCGAGGAATATTGTGTCTATCCCGTTGTACAGTTTGGATCCGGATTCCAGTTCAGACGAGGAAAACAAAGACGTTCATGGATCTGTTTGTCTGCGAGTGGATGAATCCAAATTGGAGCGGAGCAGGAAGCTGGTGGCCCACCCAGTATATTTGCTACATCATAAACACAGCTCTTTTTCAAACTGATGGTTTCATCAGCAATTTAAATAAAGAAATGATCAAAAAAATGGAAAAGAACATTGTAAATACATGAAAACATTATTTTTATGGGAGTTGATCCTTAACCTCTTAAAGGGCCCTGCCATGATTTTCCATGATAGTGAACTATATCCATCTATATGATCATCTATTACCTACAGAAGACTGAAATTGTTTATGAAATATTTGTTATATTTCGTGAGTTTTTTCCTACCGGAAATTAAACCGACTTGATTCCCGAGGCTCCGCCTACCGCTGCGTGCGGCTGCAGTCCATGTCGTCCCAGAGAAAGCCGTATTTCTGTATTTCTCCCCCAAAAAGAATCCAGACTTGTTCAAAGATTGATGCACATCTTCCTTTAGTAGACCCGCCCCCATAGCTGCTGACCAATACTGAGGAGATCTTTAGTCACGTGGTTTTGTGTACAAAGTTTGACCATGCTTTGATCTTGACGTCGTGAAATGGGCGGGACCGACACGGAGTGAAAGGCGGAGCCTCAGAGATGGAGTTGTTTTACTTCTGTGTGTTAATACAGTCCACAAAAATGAAGAGGTTAAAGGTTCCATTTGCTCCCGTGTCCCCCTCTTCCTGGACCTGCAGCTCATCCAGGTGTTGTCCCGTCTGTCTGCAGGTGCCTCAGTGGTGCGTGGAGTTCGCTTTGTCCTTCGAGTTCTCCCACGGTCTGGTCTGCAGCTCGCAGCCGCACTCAGCCGCCGCCGTCAGCCTGGCTCTGCGCGTGGCTGATGAGATGGACCTGAGCCTGGGCCTGGAGGTGGGATACAGGGTGTCCCACGATGACGGCTGCACCCCCGACACCCTGCTCAGGTCAGAGGGGAGCTCGTGGAGTTTCCTCTCAGAGGTGGAGAGCGTCGTCCTGCAGGTGTGTAACTCTCGCCCCTCCTTCAGGTTTGTGAGCGACGCTCTGCTGCTGGAGGAGATGATGTCCGACCCGCTGCTGCATCAGTACGGCGTGGTGGTTCTGGACGAGCTGCAGGAGCGGACCGTGCCCACGGACGTGCTGCTGGGGCTGCTGTGCGACGTCTGCCGCCAGCGGCCGCACAACTTCCACGTGGTCCTGCTGACCCACCGCGCTCTGGCCCCTCGGCTGGCAGCCTTCCTCGGGCCCTCCGTCCCTCACCTGACCCTGGAGAGCGAGCCCCCTCCCACAGAGGAGGGCGTGACGGGGGTGGAGGTCCTGTATCGGGAGGTGTCTGGGGGGAAGGAGCCCGTGGCCGCTGCCTGTCACATGGTGCTGGACCTTCACCGCAGAGGAGAGGAAGGAGACGTGATGGTGTTCGTGTCCGGCGCACAGGTACACCTGCACCTCGGACACGAGGCTCCGCCCTCTGCTCCCTCCTCTTTTAATGGCATCTTTGTTAAGTTCATAGGATGTAGGAGAAATTAGCATAAGACAGAAATTCTCTCTGACCTGGATTCTAAACGAGTCTCCGTCTTAACTTTGTGTTCTCTAAACAGGAAATTGAAGAGTGTGTTTCTGTGCTGGAGAAGGAGAGCGTGGCTCTGAGTCCGCAGCTCGGACCGCTCCGGATCCTCCCCCTGCACTCTGCGCTGGGCGGGCTGACCCAGCGGGTCTACGAACCGGACCCGGACGCGTCCGCCCTGAAGGCGAGCGAAGGTGTGGAGGCCGGACGCCCCGGAATCAGGAGGAGGGTGATCCTCACGGACACCCTGGCAGAGGCCTCCTTCTCCCTGCAGGACATCCGTTACGTGGTGGACACGGGCCTGCAGCTCAAAACCGTGAGTGTGCACGAGGAGCACGGGAGGCTCCGCCTCTTAGAGGCGGGGTGTCGAACTCAAGGGGCTAAAATCCAAAACACTCCTGAGGTCGCGGGCCGAACAGGAGTAACATTTATTAAACACTCTAAAGCTACATTCTTAAAATAAAAAAAAAACATAAATTATTGAGATAATTATGAGCTATAATGCTGGTGTGAATGCTGTGAGCTGAATTTGAACACTGACGATGCTGAAATTAATAGCTAAAGACATTAAAGCTGATAATTGAAAACATTGAAGCTGATAGCCAAACAAAATATTTACTAAATGCCAAATTAACCAAAAAAACTAGAAAAGAAAACAGCTTAAGTTAGCCAAAACAGCTAATATGTAACTGAACTATTAGCTAAACTCCAAAATAGCCCAAAAAATATTAATAAAATCCAAAAATCTAGCAAAATGCTAATTTTAATAACTTTGAAAAGTAACTTTTTAACACGAATAATAAACAGACAATCAGACCATTAATAAATACTCTAAATGATTTGGAGGTCTGGATATAATCAGCCGGCGGGCCGGATCCGGCCCCCGGGCCTTGACCTTGACACGTGATGTAACGGAACACGCACACGTCCCACATCTTCTTTTCCCCACAGAAATCGCGGTTCTTTGTGGGTCTCCATTTCCAAAACTGAGCCCGTCTTGGAGACTCTGCTTCTCCTTTGTTCTTTATTTCCGTGTTGTGGAGTTTTGCAGCACGTTCTCATCTCCAAGTCGATGAGATGAGACCCTTCCACGTCACTTTTTGAAACCTGTCACTTTTTGACGTGCTCGCTTGGCCCTTGGGATGGGGTACCAGATGCAGGACGGGGTGTGCACTGGTCCTCGGGACGTGTCCTGTACCGATACCTTGCATCTGGTTCGGTTTAGGGTACCGAAACTGGTAGTTTGACCTGGTTCTGGTTTGTGTCCAGCACCGTATCCAGTATACGCCCAGTACTGCAACTGGTGGGGTTAGGGTACCGGAGCGCTACGCGTCGCGGTACTGGACCGGTTGTGGTTTGCTGAGCGGAGGTCGGAGACGGGATTTAATGTGAGCAACCAGTTTGTAAAGAAAAGCTGGCAAAAACCAAAAAGTGACGGGGGGGGGGGGTCGCTAACCAAACATCGACATGGGACGACTTAGGAGTGAGAATGAGTCGAGTGTTGAGGATGTTTTGATGATCTTTGACATTTAAACTGCTCTGAGGATCTGCAACGAGTCAAGAGTGTCAAAAACTCTGAACAAATTCAAAAACAGAAAAATCCCAACAGACTCAGAGAAAACACTCAGACAGCTGAAGGCAAACAGGGAACCTGCAGAACAGATGACGATGGGACGATGAGATGATGAGATCCAGCGGCGCAGAAAGTTTCCCAGAACTGAAGTGAAGCCAAATTCTGCTGATGTGGACCACTGATGTGAACTGCATCTGCTCTGCTCCTCTGCAGGTCTACAACCCTCAGATCCGTGCAAACTCGCAGGTCCTGACGACCATCAGCAAACACCAGGCCGACATGAGAGCCCAGAGGGTCGGCGGCCGGCTCCCAGGTACGCCGCGGCGATGGCGGTTTCCATGGAAACCCTCTGACCAGCTGAAACGGTGAAATCTCTCGTCTTTTTCTGCCCAGGCTTGTGTGTCCGTCTGTACCCCCGCGCCCTGTATGAGGGGGGCATGCAGGAGGCCCACCGCCCCCGGGTTCTGGAGGAGAACCTGAGTCACCTGGTTCTGCTGCTCAAGAGGCTGGACATCGCTGACATGGGCCAGTGCAAGTTCCTGGACCGCCCAGGTACCGACTCTGACATCAGGAGGTCCAGTCATTTCATTAGGAAGCTCCTGCAGGATCTGAGAGGAGATTTTCAGGAGAGATCCGGATCGGAGCGCAGCGGAAGGACGGAAACACGGAGTCTGTTGTCAGGAAACAAAAGCAAAAGAGAAAATCTGAAAAACCCGGGTCGGTTCAAAACCAGAATCAGATTAGAGATCACTCCAGGACCTTTCAATGCGTTGCCATGGTGATGTGTTTGGATGCATTCATCTGTTTCTTCATGTAGATCAGTCTGTCTCTGCACAGATTAACGCTCAGCTGCAGCTTCTTCCCAGATTCAACACCTGAAAGCTTCTTCAGAAGTTTCTTCTTCTGGAAACTTTTGAGACTGCTGCTTGAAGGATTTCTGTTTCTGTCAGTGAAGTCAAGCGGTTTAAAAGTGGGCAGAAATGTGAACCTGAATGTGTTTGTGTGTTTGCCCACATCGACTTAAAGGGCCCTACCATGATTTTCATCAGCATTTCACAGTAAACTACATCCATGTAAATGATCATATATATATAAAAGTCAAATTATTTATGAAATATGAGTTACTTTTGTGGACCGTTTTAATACCTGGAAGTAAAACGACTCGATTTCTGAGGCTCCGCCTTTCGCTCCTTGTTGGTCCCGCCCATTTCATGACATCATCCTTGGACCCGCCTCCTGTCTGGTCCGGTCTGCAAAATCTTGTCTGGATTTTTCCCTTTTTATTTTGCTGATGGATTTTGAGCGTTTGATGAAGGCCAGATTCCACACGGTTTGGTACCGCGCTAAAAGACACGTCTGTAGAAACTGTGGATCACGTTAAAAGTTGTTTTATTGAGCATGAATTCATCCGACCACATTTTAATGAGTTTCCGTGTTTCATCGTTGTGGTTTTATGGTTTGTTTTTAAGAGAATTCAAAACGGTGGAGCTCACTAGCATGCTACAGATTCGTTTGCTATAGCAGAGCTTGCTAGCCCACTGTAGATGAGCTTATTAGCATGCTACATGCTACAGTGGAGCTCGCTAGCATGCTACAGTGGAACTTGCTAGCATGCTACAGTGTCACTCACTACCTCAAAACGGTGGAGCTCACTAGCATGCTACAGATTCGTTTGCTATAGCAGAGCTTGCTAGCCCACTGTAGATGAGCTTATTAGCATGCTACATGCTACAGTGGAGCTCGCTAGCATGCTACAGTGGAACTTGCTAGCATGCTACAGTGTCACTCACTACCTCAAAACGGTGGAGCTCACTAGCATGCTACAGACCCGCTCGCTATAGCAGAGCTTGCTAGCCCACTGTAGAGGAGCTTATTAGCATGCTACATGCTACAGTCGAGCTCACTACACTGTCCACTGGGCAGCTGGCTAGCATAGTGAGCTAACGAGCTAACCCACTGAATCCCCACTTGAGCCAATGAGGGCAAACTCAGGTGGGGCCTCCACAGAATCTGCGGACAAACCCAATCGAGGCCACGTTTTCTGCCCACTGTTAGACCACATGGGGCCCACTTGGCCCTGCTGGTTGGGTTACATCTCTGTCTCTAATGCCCCCTCCCCCCCAGCCCCCGAGGCTTTGATGCAGGCCTTGGAGGATCTGGATTATCTTGCAGCTCTGGACGATGACGGGAACCTGTCCGAGGTGGGCATCATTATGTCCGAGCTGCCGCTGGAGCCGCCGCTGGCCAAAGCCCTGATCGCCGCCTGCGAGTACGACTGTGTGGACGAGCTGCTGACGATCGGCGCCATGCTGACAGGTCAGTCCGTGCTCCTCGGCCCCCCCAATCCTACCCAGAGACGTCTTTGAACTGTCTCTTTGCAGCTCCGCCCTGCTTTGTGGCGCCTGAACCCGGCGGGGAGGAGGCCAGCGTGGCTCTGTGGCGCCCCCTCCTGCATGCAGAGGGAGATCACATGACCCTCGTCAACATTTACAACGCCTTCATGGAGCGTACGTATCAGAAAGCTTCAAACAGGCACGAGTTCTGTGCAGATCATCTCTGTTGTCATGGTAACATCTCTGCCTCTTCCAGATAACCAGGATGAGGCGTGGTGTTCGGCCAACGCCCTGAGTCACGCCGCCCTGCGGCTCGCCGTCGTCATCCGGGCCGAGTTGCTGGAGGTCATGCAGCGAATAGAGCTCCCCGTGTCCCCCCCCGCCTTCGGCTGTCAGGACAACTGCACCAACATCAAGCGCGCGCTGATCTCAGGGTTCTTCCTGAAGGTGAGCATTGGGGGTGAGGGGGTGGCAGAGTTCTCCCCGTCCCGACCGCGTGATTAGAAACGCCGCTGTCTTCCACCCGCAGGTGGCTCACGACGTCGACGGCTCCGGAAACTACCTCCTCCTCACTCACCGCCACGTGGCCCACCTGCACCCGTTCTCCTCCTACCTGTCTCTCCAGCCGTGCCCGGGGCCCCCCAGCTGGGTCCTGTACCACGAGTTCACCGTCTCCAGCGATAACTGCATCCGAATCGCCTCTGAGGTCCACCCGCAGATGTGAGTGTTCGGGATCTCAGACGAAGTAGTGAATGCAACGTAAATGACCAAGCATTCTTTTCCTTTTCATTAAAGAACGTTTATTAACAGAATACGTTTTATCCGTTACTCAATACAACTAAATCTCATTCTGCTAGGTTAGACAACACTGCCACCTTGTGGTCTGGAGAAGTTACTGCAGCTAAACATTGCAAATTAAATCAAAGAAATAAATAACTGAATTAACATCTTCTTAAAGATATAACAGTGAGACCATGAATCGAAGACCCGGCAGAGACTTTCCTTTGTCAAGACTTTATGTTATGTTGTTGACAAACGATTAATTTATTAGTCGACTAATCGGGTCATGCACAGACTAAATGTAAAGCACACATCTTCACCATCATTAACTTTAAACTAATTAAAACTAGATATAGAGCATTACCTGCAATAATGCTAGTGTGAACGCTGTAAACTGAATTTGGTCCATAAAGATACTAGTGCTGAGAGCTGAAGATGCTGAAATTAGTACGCTGAAGCTGATAGCTGAAATCACTGACGCTAGTAACTGAAGCTGATAGCCAGGTAAAATATTAGTTAAATGTCAGATTAGCCTAAAAAACTGGAAAAAAAAGCCTAAGTTAGCCAAAACAGCTAGCATGTAGCTGAAATATTAGCTAAACTCCAAATTAATACCAAATGAATTAGTTAATGACAGTCTTTGGAAGATTCATTTCACGTCTTTATGTCTCTCTCCACTGAAAACACTCTTCATCTTCTGGTTTCACTATTCTAACTGAGTGAAACTAGAGCAGAACATTTCCAGATCCTCTCATCAGGAAATCATTTTTAAACAGAAATCAAATAGAAACAGAACGGTCCCCCCCCAGGACAGAGTTTAGATCCTGACCACCTCCCCCTCCTCGTTCCTGTGCAGGCTGGTGGAGTTGGCCCCCCAGTACTTCCTGGGCAACCTGCCCCCCAGCGATGGCCGGGAGCTGCTGATGGAGCTGAGGCAGAGCGTGGACCCCCCCTCGGGCGAGGCGGCGCTCCGGGAGCAGAACCGGAGCCTCAGAGAGGCGGACGGCGCCGAAGACGGCCGCAGCCAGACCAACACCGAGCTCTGCGCCGTCCAATGAGATGTAGGAGGGGGCGGAGCTTCTCAGGACTCACACTCGTCACTTTATGTTTGATCCAACGGACGCTGTGACAGAAATGCTGGAAGATGAACTCTTTGATGCAGTTTTAAACTTTTCTATTTAATGTTTACATTCATCTCCTCCTTCAGTGGAGTTTTTTTAAAAATCCTCAGAGATGAAGGTTTCAACAAACTGCTGGTGACCTTTAACCTTCCATGTTTCTCCTTCTGAGGCCCAGGTTTATGTGCACGAGTGTGCATGCAGCACCAGCAGACCTCTGGACTCTGCAGAAACTCCTCCTCTTGTTTTATTCCTATTGCAATCAGAACGTGTGTGAAACGTGACTGTTTTTAGAGAACCTCCCTAAATACGGACCGAATTGTCATTGTAGAAAAAAACAAACCATTTTCTACTCAATAAGTGAAGATGGATGATGTTGGGGGCTCAGACGCTCTGAGCTGCTGCTCTAAAGACAAACTCTTAGTTGTAAAATGTTCGTTCTGCTTTTGTTAAACAAAAGAACGTCCGGCTGCAGATCTGCATCCGTCTCACTGAAGAAAAACTGAAAAGAGAAACTCATTTCTCAGAGAAAACAACAATTCTTCTTGATTTTCACACTAAAACTCCTCAGTTCTGCTGAATGAATCGGTTCAGAGACGACAGAGTTGCTCCTGTCAAAAGCGTCCCACTTTAATATCTGTCACTCTCAAACCCCCTCTACGCCCCCTCCCTCAGAAGTGAGTTTCAATAAAACTTTTTCACCTTTTCACCTCTCTTTTTTTGGGGTCACAGGCCGGTTAGTTGGTTGAAGTTAATTAGGAAGTTATTTGAAGTTGGTAAACTAGTTAGTTGCTCAATTAGTTAAGATTAGCCTGTTGGTTCAGGTGTATTCGTTTTTTTTTTTTAATTTAAATTTTAGTTACTTGGTTTATGTTAATTAGTTAGGTAATCATTAAAGTATTTAATTAGTGTAGGTAGGTTAGTTATTTTAGGAACGATTAAGTTACGGTGACTTAGTTAGTTTTAGTTAATTTTGGCAAATTAGTTTTATTTTGATTAGTTTTTTTAGGCTACCTAGTGAGCTGGTGTAACAAACAAACCAACTAGTTAGTTGGTTAAATAAGCAAATCAACTAATTGGTTGGAAAAACAATCTCAAGTTAGTTGGTGTAACAAGCAAACCAACTAGTTAGTTGGTTTAACAAACACACAATATTTAGTGTGATAAGTAAACCAACAAGTTAGTTAGTATAAGAGGGGAATGAACTGGTTAGTTCATTGGTGTAGCAAGGAAAAATAAAATAGTTAGTTACTGTAACCTGCAAAACCAACAGGTTTGTTTGTTGGTGTAACAAGGTAACTCACTGGTGTAACAAATCAGTGGTATAACAAGCAGACCGACTAGTTTGTTAATTCGTTAGATGATGTAACAAATGAACAAACTAATTAGTTATAGTAAGCTTATTAGTGTAACAAGCAAACCAACTAGTTGGTTGGTATAACGAACTAACTAACTAGTTAGCTAGTCAGTTTGTTGGTATAACAAGGGAACAAGCTAGCTAATTAGTTAGTGTCTGCAGAAGAGTGTCAGAAGGTCCAGACTGGTTCCAGCTGACAGAAAGACAACAGTAACTTATATAACTACTGGTTACAACCGAGGTCTGCAGAGAACATCTCTGAACATGGAAGCATGGATCCATCCTGCCTTGCACCAACAGTCCAGGCTGCTGGTGGTGGTGTCATGGTGTGGGGGATATTTTCCTGGCACACTTTGGACCCCTTACTACCGATGACCACGGTTCCAACACCACAGTCTACCAGAGTATTGATGCTGACCATGTCCATCCCTTTATGACCGCAGTGTTCCATCTTCTGATGCTGCTTCCAGCAGGATGTGGATCCATGTCATAAACTGGAATCATCTCAGACTGGTTTCTGGAACAATTAGTTCACTGGACTCTAATGACCTCCACAGTCACCAGAACCCAATAGAACCTTTGGAATATAGTGGACCCGGAGATCGGCATCATGGATGTTCAGCCGATAAATCTGCAGCAACAGTGATGATGTCATGTCGATATGGACCAAACTCTGAGGAATGTTTCCAGAACCTTGTTGGATCGATGCCTTCAAAGATCAAGACAGTTCTGGAATACCAACCCAGTTCTATCAGTAGATAGATAAATACATCTGTCAGGTTCTGATTCATTTGTTCTCACAGAGAAAGAGCAGCTTTCCAGATCTCCTGAGCTTCAAAGACGTGTTCACACTCATCTTTGTTCAGTTAGTCTGACAAAATGGAAACCAGGAATCAAACCTCCAAAGAGACGTTGACCTTTTATTTCAGTTTCCTCTGACAGTCAGTGACTGCAGAGCAACTCTCAGT
The DNA here is from genome assembly GCA_003999625.1 of Oryzias javanicus. Classification (NCBI taxonomy): domain Eukaryota; kingdom Metazoa; phylum Chordata; class Actinopteri; order Beloniformes; family Adrianichthyidae; genus Oryzias; species Oryzias javanicus. The sequence continues at coordinate 838,044 of CM012448.1, forward strand.
CTGGGAGTTTGAGCAGCATTTCTGCAAATGATGGAAACATATAATTTAAGGTAACATTCAAATAATTCAGATGACAGAGCGAGTTTCTTGTTCTCAACTTTTTTTTTTACATTAAACTTTTAAACTCAATGTTCTCAAGGTTTTTTCAAGTTCTTTCTGAGCAAACATGTTCAAACATGAGCTTTGTTTCAAGGCACATATTTAAATCATTTCCATTTTTTTTATCTAAAAAAAAAGAGTAAATGTACAAACATTTTCCACGAATATGGAACTTTTGCCAAAACAGTTTTCATTTGATGGTTCCACAATTTCCTGCCAGGATTTTTAAAGAACAAAACATCATATTTTGAGTTTATCAGGAAGACTTTGTTCACTTGAATCGATCAGGAACAGACCGACAGTCGGGCTTTTAATTTGCGCACCGCTGTGGTTCACAGACAGGATGAGGATGATGAGGAGGAGCTCCTCCCTCCTGTCCTTCACTGCTCACGGAGGAAGGCCTTGGCGCTGTCGTCTGCGCTGCAGCTGCTGATGTTTTGCTTCTTGGGGAGATAAACCTCCTCGCTCTGCCGGAGCATCTTCAGCTCCTGCTCCGTTTGTCCGCGCATTTTCTGAAACCAGAAGAAGATCGACGTCAGAACATTTTCTGTCAGGTCAGCCGCCCCAGAGAGCGTGGCCCCGGCATGGAGTACCTCCAGGTCTCGGATGACGGAGTGGTTGGGCCCGTGGGTCACCATCAGGATGCTGTAGGCCTTACAGATCAGGCTGTGACCCTCCTCGATCTGCCCGGCGTGCCAGAGGGTGACGCCCGCTCGCATGATGGCCATGCCTAGCAGGGCGTTGTTGGGGTGATACAGCTTCCTGTGGGAGAAAACATATCAACATGACACAGATGTCCACACAGATGTCAGCAGTTGTTGTTCCAACAAGCTTTACATAAATATGTCTGAAAGCCAGAAAATTGAAACAGAGATCATCTAATTTTCAGTGTTACAACGTCTGAGTCCCAAAATAAAGAGCAAACATTGGTTGAAATTGGGCTGAAATTAATTATTTCTATTTTTTCCTTTTTCTCAATATCAAGATTTAACTCTTAACCGCTGAGCTCCAGTGTTTATGTCCTTTGATTTAAGGTGTTAATGGTTGAAAAGTTACAGTATGTTAAAGACTTTGGTTTTAAGTCATTTAGGTGTTAAAGGGTTAACTTTGGAGGTTCTTCTGAACTCACAAGTATGCTACAGCGGAGCTCGCTAGCTTGCAACAGAGGAGCTTGTTAGATGAATACAGTGGATCTCACTAAAATGTTATAGTGGAGCTTGCTAAAATGCTACAATGGAGCTTGCTAAAATGCTACAGTGGATCTCACTAAAATGCTACGGCAGAGCTCACTAGCTAGCTACAGAGGAATTGTTAGCTAAATACAGAGGAGCTCACTAAAATGCTACAGCAGAGTTAGCTAAAATGCTACAATGGAGCTTGCTAAAATGCTACAGTGGATCTCACTAAAATGCTACAGC